>LR750263.1:106725-170912 GCA_902729485.2 Mus minutoides
GGAGGGGAGGGGAGGGGAGGGGAGGGGAGGGGAGGGAGAGCAAAAAGAGGTGAAAAGAGAGCCCTCTCAAAGGTTCAACTGCCATAAAAAGATCGTGCTAGTTCCTCTCCTAAACCCTTGGCAGACTGAATCATGTCATCATCACTTGCTAATGAAAAAATACTTTCCCCTAGAATCTCACTAGAGAAACAACTCTTACAGGTAGGTCCCTTCCTTGGTCCACAGTAGATGGCTAACTCAAAACACTCACAATGGAATCTTTATATGTCCTTTGTGTCTATGTTATAGCTTCTGTTTTATGTTTTTATGAGATTCCTGTGTTTGCAAACGTGTGTGTTTCTATGTCTGTTTGTATTTTTTGGACTTTTTCTCTGGTTCTTTTGCTTTTTCCTATTCTGGCTTATTGGTTTTTATTTTGTCCTAGTGTTGTTGATAGAGGAGATATAAGAAGGAACTGGGGGGATCAGGGAGAAGGGAAACCCTAACCAGAATATATTATATAAAAATATTTTCACTAAAAGAGAAAAAAAACTTTTAAAGAGATGAGGCACAGTGGTGAACACTTTTAATTCCAGAGGTGGAGTGGCAGAGACAGAAGAATACTGTCTTGGCCTATTGGCAAGTCCCAGATTACAGTTTCAAAATACAAGGTAAAGAGCATATAAAAAACAACAGCCAATGCCAGGAGCTATCTAGGAGAAGCTAAAAACTAGCAAGTGATTGACCTGAGATGGTTCTGCAATGACTATAAAGCTATGATGGATTTGCTTCTTTAGGCAAGGCCAAGGAAATTACTTTTCACGAAAGATTCCTGCTATTAATATTATTTATGTTATTGTTACATGTATAACAATCACTAGGTATTGACCCACCCTTTCGAGCAGATTTCTGCAGACCTACAAAAATGAACTATCTTGTAGTGATAATATATAGACAAATCAATAAAGATTCTATAGAACTCCTGATTTGATGCAAATAATTTTAAGAAGAAAGATTTAGAGATGGTCATAATTGCCATGATAGAAAGATGTAATAAAGTTAGAATCAAGAATAGAATGTGACCGCGCCTCATAATAATAAGTAAAGCATGCATAATAATAAAAAAACACAATGAGTTTTCATAATTACACTAAAAAGAGAAATAGACATGGGACAAATTTATGTTCAAGGAAAAACACTTTGATCCGAGAATAAAGTTGCATATGTGCACTCTAATAAGGCAAGGCCATGAAAAAACTGTTGCTTTTAACTTATAATGAGAATATTATAAGGAAACACTGATTTAAACTTAATATTAACATATTTCTGTAACTCCCATTTTATGTAACATTTTATTTCTGAGGTAATTTTCTAGAGAATAAAGCTTTTGTGAGAGAAAGGACATAGTCAATAAGACAAATGGACACATTACAGATTAGGGGGAAAAAATCTTCACTAACCCCACATTCGGAGGGCTAAATCCAAAATATAGAAAGAACTCAAGAAACTAACTATCAAAACCCCAAACAACCCAATTAAAAAAATGGGTACAGAACTAAACTGAGAATTCATAACAGAGGAACCTCAAATGGCTGAGAAGCACCTAAAGAAATGTTCAAAGTCCTTAGTGATCAGAGAAATGCAAATCCAAAGGACCCTGAGATTCCACCTTATACCAATCAAAATGGCTAAGATCAAAACCTCAGGTGATAACACATGTTGGTGAGGATGTGCAGAAAGAGGAATACTCCTGCATTGCTGGGGGATTGCAAACTGGTACAACCACTCTGGAATCAATCTGGAGGTTCCTCAGAAAATTGGAAATAGATCTACCTAAAGACACAGCAATACCACTCTCAGGAATATAACCAAAAGATTCCTAACCATGCCACAGGGGCACATGTTCCACTGTGTTCATAACAGCCTTGTTTGTGATAGCCAGAAGCTGGAAGCAACCCAGATGCCCATGACAGAAGAATGGATACAGAAAATGTGATTCATTTACACAATGAAATACTACTTAGCTAGTAAGAATGAGGACAACCTGAGTTTTGCAGGCAAATGGATGGAACTAGAAAAATATCCTGAGTGATGTACCTCATAGCCAAAAGGATATGCATGATATGTACTCACTAATAAGTGGATATTAGAAAAGAAAAAAAAAAAGCCCAGAATACCCAAGATACAGTCCACAGAACTCACAAAGGTCAACAAGCAGAAGGGCCCAAGTGAGGATACCTCAGAGGAGGCAAAAGAAAACAATCACAAGCAGGGAGGGAAAGGGGGGGAGGGAGGGAGGGAGGGAGAGAGGGAGGGAGGGAGGGAGGGAGGGAGAGAGGAAGGGACAGACCTTGGAGGGAATGTGGATAAGGTGGGGGAAGAGGTGAACATGATGTGGTATTGGGTGGGGAAAAGAATTGGATCCCTGAGGGTCTGGAGAAATAATGGAAACAGGCAACCTAGGGATATAGGATGTTGGGGGGACCCTCCAGGATGTACCAGAAACTTGGGAGGTGAGAGTCTCTCAGAACTCGAAGGGAGGGACCCTAGATGAAATACCTACAGTGGAGAAAGGGAACTTGTAGAGTCCACCTCCAGCAGAAAGATGTGACATCAAATGAGGGATGGGTTACCATCCCACAGTCAAAACTCTCACCCATAATTATTCCTGTCTGAAAGAAATGCAGGGATGGAAATGGAGAGGAGCCTGAGAAAAAGAATGTGGAGTGACAGGCCCAACGTGGGATCCAGTTAAAGGGGCAGCTCTAAGGCCTGACACTATTACTGAGGCTATGGACCTATCATGACTGTCCTCTGAAAGACCCAAGAAGCAGCTGAGTCAGATGCAGATATTTGTGCCTAACCAATGGACAGAAGCTGCTGACCCCTGGGGTTGAATTAGGGGAAAGATAGAAGAAGCTGAGGAGGAAGGCGACCCTGTAGAACCAGCAGTCTCTATTAACCTGTACCCCCAGATCTCTCAAACACTGGACCATTAACCAGGCAGCATACACCAGCTGATATGAGGCCCCCAACAAATATATAGAACAGGACTGCCTGGGTCTGGATTCAGTCAGAGAAGATGCACCTAACCTTCAAGCCACAGTGAGTTTAGAGGACTGCTAAGGTGTGTGGGGTAGGGTGGGGAGTACAGACATCCTCGTGAAGACAAGGGTGCAGGGAGAATGTATGGGATGTGAAATAAAATCCGGAGTGTAAAATTAATTAATTTAAATTTTAATTAATTTAATTAATTTTAATTAATTAATTAATTTTTAAACAGAACTTTTTGTCAAAGAAGATATAAAAAGACCAGAGAAAAGAAATACAGTTGTTGGATGTTTTGGCTTGGAGAGCTCTGCCCCATCCATCCATCCATCCATCCATCCATCCAAATGTATATGTCTGCTTGTCTATATGTATGTGCATAGGTATATATGTATATATACATATATATATGTATGTATATATATGTGTGTGTGTGTATATATATATATATTTAAGTAGCATGCATAAATAGTTGTGGAGTTGATTGTTACAGTTGACCCTGACCAGAATGTGGGGGTATGAATATGCATGTGTCTGCATATTTGACTACTATGAAGCATCTTAATTCCTTTCCTTTCCTTCCTGTGTGGTTCACAAAGAGATACCCAGCTTAGCCAGAGAGGCTTCTGGCTGACTCACCAGAGAAAGGAGCACTAGCAATAAGTCCTTTTACTTAATTTCCTTCTGCTAAACAGCATGTGTTAATCACCAGATAGTAGTGCTTATTAAAGCACAAGTAATAAGGTTAAGTTTTCAGCGCCTAAGGAAGCACAGGACAGTAAGGATGAGTTAAGTTTCCCTAGTGTTTATTTAAGCCTAAAGAGCTAAATAAAGCACAGAGAGATATAAGAAGCTAAATAAAGCGCAGAGAAAAGAAAACAGCAATTTTAAACTATAGAATACGCAAGAATATTTTCATAATTTTTGGAAGTTATCAGCAAGCATTCAGTATAGTTAGAAAGCTACAAGGCCAGAGACCCATCAGTTTTTAAAGCTATGTCTGAGGCTGTGTCCCACTTCAACCCAATGCAGGCTGAGAAGGCTCCCAGCAAGCCACAGTTGTCTCCAGGCTTCCATGTTCACAGGCACACACATCCTTCATGTATGCAATGCACACATATACATGCATACACCCATATACAAATAACACATCATACATCATGTGTGTGTATGTAGACAATTTTTATTTATCAATATTTCAGTAAGGGTGAATAAAGTGAAGAACAAATATAAAGACATCTAGAAATTTCATATAAACCTCATCAAGTACTTACTACCTGTTGAGTAGTAAAAACTGGAAACTTTAAACTCATTATTTTTATAGATCCATAGAAATTATAGTTAGGAACCAGAGTTAAGGGTACAATTAAATATTGAAAAAAATTCTTGATTATTTGGAGTAAATTAAAATATAATTTTAAAAAACAGCTTTAAAACATCACTATCAGCAAGGATGATCTTTTGTGTAACATCAGCATCAGGGAACACTTATGATATAGAGTAAAAAAGAGGGACTAAGAGAATTCCTGTGGAAATATGAATGTATGATGTACAATGAATTTAAGAACCATATATTTCTAGGCAGCAGAAATGTCAAAAGAATGAATAAAAATAAAGCTACAAATTCTATTTAAATCATATGAAGAACTTGCTTTACTACTTAAAATATTAAACAGTTTTTTTAAAAATCTGGGGCTGGAGAAATGGCTCAGTGGTTAAGAGCACGGACTAATCTTCCAGAGGTCCTGAGTTCAAGTTCCAAGAACCACATGGTGGCTCACAGCCATCTGCAATAGGATCACACACACTCTTCTGGTGTGTCTGAAGACAGTGACAGTGTACTCACGTATATGAAATATATATGGCTGGAGGGAGCAGGGCCAGAGCAAGTGGGGCAGGGGTGGGTGGTGGGGAAGCAGGACGGGATAAAAGCAGGCTGAGCAAGCCATGGGGATGAAGCCAGTAATCAACTTCCATCCACTGGAATCTGCTTCAGGGCCAGACCTGGCTTTCCTCAGAGATGGAATGTGTCCTGGGAACTGAAAGCTGAAATAAACCCTTAAAATAGAAAAAAAAAAAAAAGGAAAAGAAAAATCTGTGTTTTAGGAAAAAAAATATATTGGTGCTACAGAAGAATGGCACTTTACAACAGTCTGTACGTCCAGAACGAGGGGATCCCATGACCTCATCTGACCTCTGTGAATACCAGGAATGCACACATGCATGCATGCTAGGCCCAAACTAATACATATGAATAAAATAAACTGTTTTTTAAATAAGAGAAAAATTACACTTTTTAAAAAATCTGGTGGCATACTTTTTGCATATATTTTAGCATAATGATTATTCGGTTATCAGAACTGATTTGTACCAAAGGAGTAATTGTGGGATAGGCATTCAACACAAACTTCTGAACAGTCAACATGACTGGGTCATATGTCCATAAATGAATTGTTCTGAATGACATAATGAAGTCCACCCAGTACATGACCACATAGAAAAACACCAGCAGCAGGATGATGTGGGTGGCCTTTTTCTCAGGAGAGGCTCTCAAGTGGCTGTTGCTATGAAGATGCTTGCATTGCCTCTGATGTCTGAACAAGATAATCACCATGTATGTGCTTGTAGTCAGCATGACTCCTACAAGAAAGACATCTCTTAAGGTTAGGATTGTTGAAGCCAATCCGTTGATGATGTAGTTCATGGGGAAGAGTGAGCAGTATTTAGTGACCTTCACTTGGTTGGTATCACTCACGTTGGTATAAGCACCACAATAGAAGATCCGGTTAATGGTGAATGACAAATTGAAAGACCAAAAATAGAAGAAAGAATAAATCATGTATTTTTTTTAGTTTATGTTTAAATTTTGCCAACAAAGAGGAATTGGGACTGATGGTCACAGCCTGGAACACACTCAGGAGACAGGTGATGCAGATAGAGAGGCCTCTCATCACCCTGTTTATGTAAGAAGTTGCCTTACATGTGATGTCATTCTCAATGTTCAGTAAATCAAACATCTCTGTAGTAAAAACATCCCATCCTGTGATGACCATGATTATGTGAACAAAGGTCAATTGACAGGAGATCAAGTCTATGGGCTTAGATCTGTGACATAGGATTATGACAGTATAGAAAAAAAGAAGAAATATATTGGCTAGGGCTCCAAGTCCAGCTTGGACATAAAAAACATTATTTAATGAAAACATAATTGGAAAGCATAGTCATCTTAAGAACATAGAAAAAGCATAATTCATATATCTGAAAAAAATAGATACATCAAACATGATACTCTGGTTGATTTATCTATATCATTAATGTTTTTAATTAATTATTCTTTTTTAATTAGATATTTTATTTATTTACATTTCAAATATTATCCCATTACCTGCTTTCCCCTCTGAAAAACCCCATCCCAACCTCCCTCTCCCTGCTTATATGAGGGTATTCCTTGACCCACCCACTCACTCCCACCTCCCAGCCCTGGCATTTCCCTATATTGAGGCATCAATTAGCTACTTATTCTTGATTACCCTGTCTCTAAATTTTGATGTTCCATACTGGACATCATTTCCTACATTTCTCTATGTCTCTGTATGTATCTTCTCTCTGTATAGAATGGTATAGAATATACATGCAGTCCCAGTCACATCTATATAGAATACTCACTTTGTGTGCTTGTATTACACCTGAGCCTCATATCTTAGAAATCCAGTCCTATTGATTTAAATCACCTCATTTTGTAGTTAACACCTAAAAATATAGTGATGAGCACACAACATAAATCACTCTTATACAAATGAACAAAAATTATGCTGACCTGGGGAAAAAAAATCACAAAAGAAATAGAAAACATCACATCAGTCTCATATTCCATAATTTTGCTATGCCCCATTTTGCAACTATCCATGTCATGAGTAATACTTCAGTCAGCAAAATATTTTTCTCAATTCATATGTTTTTATGCTTTTTTCCAAGAGATCTTACATCTCTCGGATCTAGAATTAAAGACCAAAATACAGTTGGAGAACATTAGTGTACCTCCACACCTATTAAATGTTTAACCATTAGTTGTGGTTATAAATGGACCTAGATGTCTCCCAGTTTATTTCTCATCCCATTTAAACCTTTTGTGAGACTCTACTTCATGTCTAAAGAGCTAACTGCCAGCTCAACACATGCCCTAGATTTCTTTTCTTTTGCAGGGTAAAGGGATATAGATTCTTAACAGTATGATTCCTTATGGATTTTCAGCCACCCCTGTTGTTATTTTACCTATCACTGCCTTCTGCATTTGTCTCCTTCCCTCTTTTGTAAGGATCCCTCATCCATTTTCCTATTCCCCGGCCAGAGCAATTATGTTCTGCTATGCTCTATTACCTTGTTCCTCGTTCTCCTGTATTATGTCTCCCTCCTTCCCTAAGGAGGCTCCTTTTACATTTTGCTTCTCAGGTCCCTGTATCCTACAATTCCCCTTTACCCTCTTCCCACATTTTCTTCTCTTGTTTTCCCAAAGATGCCCATCTTCTCCCATTTCCATGATCAGATGACTTGCACCCTTCTATTGCTTGTCCGCTCTCTACTCCTATCCTGGCAATGGTCCTGTTTTACTTTCCTGATTTCCATAGTTTCTACAGGCTACATAATCTCATCTGAAGGCATGAAGTAAGGAGCCTCCTATAACATGTGATGATAAGACAAATACAATTTTCAACACATGATGAACATGAACTCAGTAAAGATGACCAGATGGTGATTCTGCTTTAGAGTTATTGTTTTAAAAGACATTACTTCCCATAAGTGAAAAACAATGCTCCCAGTGTTATATATCATCAGCACCAACACACTTTTTACAGTATATTTGAACAGTCTTAACTTAGGTGCCTATGTTAGTTATTTGGCCTGGTTGCCAGTGTCATTATTTTATCTAATCAATTCAGTACATTAAAATCAGCTTGTGACAGAGAAATAGAAAACTACTATACTTACTCAGATTCTTTTGTAAAAATGAGGGCATAGAATTATACTTTCGAGTTCACTTTTATATTCCACATATACAATATAATGGATGCATGTATATATAGAAATAATGCATAAGTTAGTGATGAGAGCACTCTAAAACCTCTCCATGAATATAAAGTCATATGGAGTACATTTTGCATTTACATGATTTTTTGCTTACTCTAGAAAAGGAATCAATTCATTCCAGTTGCCATAGTCAAACATCTGATTCTTCCACTGACATAAACTGACAGTAGCTGCACAGTGATGTTCTGTTTTTAAAAGCGCCAGGACAGGAGCTGAAAAGATATCTCAGTGTTAAGAGCATTTTTTACTCTTGCAGAGGAGCTGGGTTTGATTATCCCAGCAATGGCCCAGCAATAACTCTATCGCAGCAATAACTCTATCCCAGCAATAACTCTAGTTCCAGGGCATCCGTTGTCTTCTGATCTAGGCATGCAAGTGGTGCATGGACATACATGCAGGAAAAATACCCACATATGTAAAATAAAACGAATAAAAGTTCCAGGATAATATTTAATTCAAGTGTTGGTCTCCAAACTATAAGAACTGTAGGCCAATTCCAACTTTATAGTTGCAAATGGTCAAACCATCTATTTATAATCATTCGTTATACATCTATACCCTATATGACATACATTAGGAGCCATATTTTTAAAAGATAACATAATAAGATAAAAGAGAATAATCTAAAGTGTTTTTGCTTATCCTAAAGTTATCAACTTTCTACTTCATATGCACTGCTTTACAAATGTTTACAACATAAAGAAAAAGATGAATCTTCTAATTCATCAAGTGGCATCTTTCTCTGGAGCTCACTGCACCAAAAAAAAGACCACAGTTACCAAGACTACAAACTGAATTGTTAACATAAGCATGCACTAAAAAAGTCATTTGTTTTATTTGAAAAATCGAAATGCTAGGGTCAATCTAAGTATTATGCTCATTCTAAGAACACTCGCTTAACTGAGACCTACAAGTCCTCAAGCACTGAGTATTGTTTGCTCATTTGTTTGTTCTCTGCTGATGCGGGCTTTACCTTGCTATATAACCCAGGATAGTGTCAAATTTGTGTTCCTTTTACTTCTGGATCATCAGTGCTGGAGCTACTGGTATTCACACCAATCTGAGCTTTTTAATTTAAATTTTAAGTATTTACCAGACATTTTTATTTGATGACACTAAAAGTTCCATAACTGAAGAATCACAAGATTTATACTAATATAATGCTAACCAGAAAGTCATAGAATAAAAGAAAAACATCACAGATGGTTTCTACAAAGTAATACAGTGTTAATAAGAGTTAGACCCACTGTGACTCATTGGACACTCACTAACCTTGCAGTTCATAGTAGTGTGTAGGTCTGGGCTGCTCAGGCCAGTGTGAAAACACTGGAGTAGGTTCAGAGCAGACACTGGATGTATAGTTATCGCTCTTTCTGGCTTTCCCATTACTGTAGGTTGTAAAATTTAGTTGTAAGTAATAAAACCCAAAGTATCCTAATAAACATTGGTAATAGTGGAGAAGCCATCACTATTAAATTGACTCAGACCAAAAGATTAAGCAGCCTGAAAGCATCAGTCTGAAGAGACCTGAAACTAAAGAGACCAAGAGCTGCTTTTTATGAAGTTCCACATTCTTCCAAGAAAAAAAAAAACCATTTCACCCCTTCATTATATCAGTATTTGATTTTAGAACAGTCTTGTTTGATCAATATCTGGTGATCTTTTCCTTCTGCTTTTTGGAGGTTTAATAAGATAAAGGACATATAAATATACTACATCAAAGGTTTTGTTATCATTTTAAGATTTACCATTCTAGTGAGTAATAACCAAAAAGTTGTATGACTGCTCAGAGAGAACCTGAAGTGAGTATGTGACTTTCAGGTGACAAGATAGATGGTGTTGGCTGATGTACTTACTTTCCACTGCCAGCAGCAAGAATAAGTCTTCAGAACTCTCAGGAGATGAAGACCTTAGCCACCAAAGCTAGTTCCATGGAATCTTTGTAATATATATAGTCAGCATGAATAAATCCTGATCACTTATTAATCACTTATTAATTAGTTACTTATTAATCACGTATTAATTCATAGCTATTACCTGATCCTCTTAAATAACTTAATTCATTCTCTTAACTAAATCATGAATTATTGGTTGGAAATGGAGTTTAGTGCAGGTGTAACGGACAGCATTAGAAGCTGACTAGAATAACACAGTCTCACAGTCACAAGCCAGTTCCCTTGAGATGAAGCAGCAGCAGCAGAAGTGTCACTGTGGAGAAGCAATCACACCCAGAGGAGAAGATGCATGGCAAGATTTTGGGAAATATATAAAAATGTTCAATGAGAATGTGTGTGTGCGTGTGTGTGTGTGCGTGTGTGTGTGTGTGTGTGTGTGTGTGTGTGTGTGTGTGTGTGTGAGAGAGAGAGAGAGAGAGAGAGAGAGAGAGAGAGCGCATTTGAGTGAAATTATTTGGCTAATGAGTCTAAGAACAGATGAGTAGCATAATGTATACCAGTGCTGCTACCATGAATAAGTGTACATCACTTGAGTGAAAAATAAGTTATATAAAATATTTCTTAAATAAAATGACCATTAATGAAACTAGAAAGTGTGTTCTTTGTTTTCCAGTTGATTTAATCAGATCTATTGCTCCTGCCTAATGTACTAGTGCAGACTTTTAATGTAAATTATTCGAAATAAACTGAATATTTTGTAACACTTAAAAACATAAACTCTTATTTATATCAGTTGTTTTTTTCTGGTGTTGATAACTTTTGGCCAGTGACTTAATGACAATTATTGGCATTATTTTGTTGCATTTATTGACAATGATTTCATAACTACATTATATGTTTTATACTTTGATTTTGTTGTATTCTGTGTGGGAGACTTAGGTTCTCTCTCTAACCAAACTAATGATGCTCCTGCCTTAGCTATACTGTATATCCACTATAAAAAAGTGATATGATACATGACATTTTCATTCATTATATTCATATAATACTCATTGCTTTTCTTCACCCTATTAGCCTTTCCTGTCTTTATCCACCCTTTTGCTACACCGCCATACTTTCCACAATAGTCCCCTTTCACTGACATGTATATAATATCCCAAAATAATATTAGGTGAAATCTATGTTATTTATAAATCATTACACTGATATTGTATGTCTACAAGAATCTGTTCTGTTTGCTTGCTTATGCTACAGAAGGGCTCAAAAGTAAAATTCTGAGCAGAGAATTCTCTAAACATTTATCTCAGAATCCTGTTCCTATTCTACCACCTACTTACAGCTCTCGCTATTAATGAAAGGAAAAAGACACACTCACCAGCTGGGCCTTTGATGAACATTCTTATAGAATGAGGCTCTAAGAAGTAGTTATAAGTAAAGATTGTCATCAGTTCATTTCCCTGTAGACCCATAGTTATGGTATCATCTGGAGCACAGAGTGCTGACCTTGAGGTTGTTACAAAGTGGCACCATCAAGTGGAAAAGTGAACTTCCCTACTTCCAAGAGAAAAGTAGAGTAGGAACAGCTGAGCTCTGGGCTTCCCATGTGTGAGCTGTTCTCTCCAGGCAGGCCATATCTGTGTGTGTGTCGATTAACTGATCCCAGTCCTTGTGAACACAAAAAAAGTAACAATGAAAACATTGCCTTTAACAGAAGTACAAAGACATTTCAGATTCCCCGAGGTGTCTGTCCTGGTAGCAAAACATTCATGGTAGCCTCCATACTTCAGGGTGTCATCTAGAAATTAATAACACTGATGCTAAAATTACAAAATATCACCTCCTCCAAACTTACTTAGGAAAAGTAATCTTTCTTACAGAGAACACAGTGGTGAGGTAATGCAACTGTATTGTCAGTAGAAATAGGCTGTAGGGGTGGGATGTAGGTCAGTCTGTAGAGTGCATGCCTTTGTGTGCACAAAGGAAGAATATCTGGGTTTGAAACAGCATCACGTAATAGTAACTATTGTATGTATTACCACACATAATAATGTACACATATATAATTACTATACTCAGGAAGTAGTGATGGGAGGATCAGATATTCAAGACTGTCCTTTGCTACATGGCCAGTTTGAGGCTTCTGGGAGATCATGCTGCATTTCTCCATCAAGAGGAATAGAAAACTTCCCTCCTCCACAGTTTAGACAAAAGTCTCCGGGCTCCTAATATGCACTGTTCTTCCATGCCTACTACTTAGTGAACTCTGGTGATTGTATTAACAGGATACTTTATATCACGTACTCAGAAAAAGATGAAACTGACAAATGTCTTGTTGTTGATACATAACTGTCAATGACTCCCTTTATATAATTTAGCATAAAGTATCAGCTCTAATTATGACTGTCACCTTGGTTATTCTCTTAATTAAAATCCATCCTGTGTTTCAATGGTGACATTTGGGCAGACAAGATAGACCAATGGGGCAAAGGCATCCTTCACCAAGTCTCATCACAGGCATTCAATCTACAGGACCCACATAGTAAAAGGAGAAAACATCCACAAGTAGGTCACTAACCTGCAAATATACAATGTGGCAAGAAAGTGTACATGCAATAAATAAATAGTAAAACAAAACAAAACAAAAAAAAAAAACAAAAAACTTTTATTTTGTAAAATTACAGGTCTTCCAATAGAGTTTCAGCTCAAAATAAAGTAGAGAGAAACCGAGGGACAGGAAATACATAATTAACATTGTGACAGAAATTTATGATTGCTTTTATTTAAATCTTTATATTTTCAGAAAATTTTGTAAGTGCTATATTTACAAAATTTTCTCTTAGGAAAAAGACATGACTTTGACAGGGAGTTGGTAGGGGAGATTCAGGATAGTTTGGAGAGGCAACAAGGTAGAAATTATGTAAAGCAAAATTAATACAATTAGAGCTGAAAAATGGAGCCATTACAACGGGCACCAATAAAACTGAGAAAAATCATAAAGGTCATAAAGGCATACCTTTAAAATATATATTCCACCTCATTGAAAAGTATGATACTTCTGCCAAAAAAAAAATCTCTAGTACTTATTTATCTGCATCAACCTAGAAGATACTTTGTGCTACCCCAACTACCCACTCCATTCCCAGAGTCCTCACATCATCCACCAGGGTCTAGCTTGGTGAGTACCCCTGACATCCTTATCCACAACTTTTCTTCAAGCTACCAGATTTAGTCTAGGTCCCATAACCAGTGTACCAGTTTAGTCTGGCTTTCCCTTTCTTCACTGCAAAGGAGCTCTAAGCATAGACCCATATCTATTTCTTACCTATGTGACAAACCACACAACTCTGTCAAATCATATCCAGCCTTTCCAATAAGATCAACTATTGAAGAAATATGAAAGACTCTAAAAGTTTGGTCTAAAAGAGCAGTTGAATACTTTAAGTAGAACTTAATGGGCCACCCTATTAAGACCGTGGAATGGAACAGTGCTGAGAGCAGCTTGAACAATGAAGGCTCTAGCTTAAGAGATATCAAAAGAGATAAATACTAGAAACTAGTAGTGATACTGGTGAGACTATTGTAATATTTTGGCAAAGAATATGGCTAGTGTCTGCCTTTGTCCCAGTAATCTGCCTTAGGATAAATTGAAGAATATTGGCTTAATGTCTTTGGCAAAGGAGATTTCAAGACATCCCAGTATTGACTGAGTCAAGTGGTTATAAGTGATGACTCATGAAGATCTACAATGAAAATGAGTAATCCAGGCAATGAAATACATAAAATGTACAGTTTGTGGAGAAAAGGAACATCAGGATTTGTAATATCGGAACCAAGCCAATGTTTGAATAGATGAGACATTTAATGAAATCCTGATGGCAAATGGAACAAAGAGAGTGGCAAGACCTCACCCAGATAAATTCTTCAAACCAGTGACAGGGAAAGGCCAGAGAGAGTTCCTTAACCTAAATATCAACAGAAAGATTTATACAAATTCATGGTAAGGAGAACAGGTTCTACCCCCAAAACAAAAGTAATTTACAGCTATGGTCACCTAATTCTGGATTTATAGCCAATAACAACATGGGAAAGGAAATGTGTAATCTCACTCTATAGTTAAGGAAAGCCACTAAGGCTAGGTATGGGATAGGGGAGTCCCTACATGAAGCCCCCAAGATATCATTGTGTGAAGCTGTGGGAGGAAAGTCTGGATTATATTGGAGACCCCAAGATGTTAGAGATGCCAGATCCATTGGATACTAGCCAAAGATTGCTGCAGACAGGTATGAAGTCAGCCCAAGGTAAATAAGTACTTTACAATTACAAAAACTGAATGGGAAGACCCATACAATAAGTGCTATAACATTAGACACAGGGATGCAGGATTTGAACTGTTCACAATTGGATTTCAGTATTTTCTCACTATGTCCCATTTCCTCCCTCTTGGAATGGTAATATATATTCTGTGCCATTGTTTGATGTAAGTATGTGATTTTCTTTTTGCTTTTTCTTTTACTTGAACTATAAAAGAATTTTTTATAATTAAGAGACTACCTTGAATTTCAGAAGGCATGGACTTTGAAACTGTAGACTATGGAAATTTTTGAAGTTGGACTAAATGCAATTTGCATTATGATATGGCTGCAAGTCTTTGAGGACAGGAAGTGGAATGTAGTGGTTTGAATGAGAATATCCCCATTGGCCTATATTCTAAATGCTTGGTCTCCAGTTAGTGCTTGGGAAAGATTAGGAGGTATGGTCTACTTGTAGTAGATGTGGCCTTCTTGGAAGAGGCATGTCATTGGGGATAGGCTTTGAGATTTCAGAAGTACACACCAACCTCAGTGTCTCTCTCTATGCCTGAAACTTGTGAATCATATGTGAGCTCTCAGGTATTGCTCTAATAACATGCCTGACTGCTAGCCAACAATTCTCCCTGCTATGGACTACACTCAGCAAATGTAGATAAGGCACCAGTTAAATGTTTCCTTTTATGTGTTACCTTGGTCATAATGTCTCTTTACCAATAGAAAAGTGACTAAGATGTCTATCTAAGCTCACACTTATATCTTGGAATAGGAAGCACATCTGTCACCTCTATCCACCTGACTTCATTCCTCTCAAGACATCTCTAAGCTCTAGACATAACTCACTATACATACAGTTCTCTTCTCCCTAACCTGCTCTTTCAAAAAAAAAAAAAAAAACCTCAAAAATAACTAAGGCCACATGCTGAGATCTCCTCTCAGAAATATGAACAATACAAAAGATCAAACCAGTATATTCTCTGCAAAACCTGTACAAATGTTTTCTAATAAGAACTACCTAGATTAACCCAGGAAACAGAATTTAAAAGAACAATCATAGACCTCCATAATGAATTCAAGGTGTGTATAGGAGACACAAAGAAACAGCTCAATGACATCAAGAAGAAAGAGCACACTGAGAATAAGTGCCTGAGTTGTGCCCAAGAAAACACAAACTTAAGACTGATGAAAATGATGAAAACAGTTCAAAACATGAGAAAAGAATTCAGCCAGCATACAGAATCAATGAAGAGGACTCAAAATGAAATAAAGAAATAAATATTGAAGAACCTAATAACTCAACAAGAACATTCAAGGGAAGCATTGCCAATAGAAAGAATCAAGTAGAAGAGAGAATATCAGATCCCAAAAATAAAATAGATGATATCAACCAAAAAATAAAGAATATTAATGAAAAATAAAAGACAGGAAAAGTACACACAAGAAACGTGGGATACCATGAAAAAATCTAACCCTTGAAATTATAGGCACAGCTGACAAACAAGCAGCTCTGGTCAATGACATAGACCAGATCTTCAATAAGATTGTAGAAGAAAACTGCCTTAAATTATGCAAAGACATACCCATACAAATAGAAAATTTACATAGAACACCGAATGGACAAAACTGGAAAAGAAAATACCCATGGTATCTCATAGTCAAGAACTATGTATACACAGTATACAGAACCAAGACAGTGTATTAAAAGCTGCAAGAGAAAAACTTCAAAAGACAAATAGAAGAAAACCCATAAAGAGAGCAGCTAGGTTCCTTCCTGTCTGAGCTGGTGCCCTGAAGAGACTTTTGGCACTAACTTTACACCCAGTCCCACAACACCCAGAGAAGGCTCCACTGCCAGGTGCTCTAACACACCCGGGATCATAGGTGAAGAAGCTACAACATCTGCCCCCAAACTGGGAGTAACAGGGACCAGCGGGATCCAGGGAGGCAGGAACTCCCACCCGGCTAGTGGGAATACTTCCGGTCTGAGCCGGTACCCTGAGCAGACTTTGGGTGCTAGCTCTGCACACAGTTGCACAATACCCAGACAAAACTCAGATTTTAGGTGCTTAAACATGCCCAGGATCATAGGGCCTCAGAAGCTTGGAGACACCAAGATTTCAAGATCACAGAGGTAGCTTGAATTTTAAGAGGCTGACACATGAAAGATCTCAGGATCACAGGATCCCAGAATCACAGGATCACAGAGACAGCTGGACTCTGAGGAATTCTGACACAATCATGAGCATAGGAGGGTCTCTTAGTCAGGGTTTCTATTCCTGCACAAACATGACCAAGAAGCAAGTTGGGGAGGAAAGGGTTTATTCGGCTTACACTTCCAAACAGCTATTCATCACCAAGGAAGTCAGGACTGGAACTCAAGCAGGTCAGGAAGTAGCAGGGATGTTCCTTACTGGCTTGCTTCCCCTGTCTTGCTCAGCCTGCTCTCTTATACAAGCCAAGACTGCCAGCCCAGAGATGGCCCCACCCACAAGGAGCCCTTTATCACTAATTGAGAAAATGCCTCACAGCTAGATCTCATGGAGGCATTTCCCCAACTGAAGCTCCTTTCTCTGTGATAACACAGCTGTGTCAAGTTGACACAAAAACTAGCCAGTACAGAGGGACAGGCTCCATTCAGAGACAGTGAGGGCAGGCAGCACTAAAGGAAACCAGATGTTAGCACAAGAACATAAACAACAGAAACTAAGGCTACTTGGCATCATCGGAACACAGTTCTCACACCATAGCAAGCACTGGGTAGAACATCACACTGGAAAAGCAAGATTCAGATCTAAAATCACTTCTAATGATGATGATAGAGGACTTTAAGAAGGACATAAATAACTCCCTTAAAGATATACAGCAGATCACAGGTAAACAGATCAAAGCCCTTAAAGAAAAAACACAAAAATCCCTTAAAGAATTATGGGAAAAACACAACCAAACAAGTGAATGAATTAAACAAAAACATCCAGAATATAAAAATAGAAATAGAAACAATAAAGAAATCACAAAGGGGGACAACACTAAAGTTAGGAAAGAGATCAGGAGCCATAGATGCAAGCATCACCAATAGAATACAAGAGATAGAAGAGGCAATCTCAGATGCAAAGATTCCATAGAAAACTTTGAAACAACAGTCAAAGAAAATGCAAAAATGCAAAAAAGCTTCTAACCCAAACATCCAGGAAATCCAGGACACAATGAGAAAACCAAACCTAAGGACAATAGGTATAGAAGACAGTGATTCCCAACTTAAAGAGTCAGTAAATATCTTCAGCAAAATTATAGTAAAAAACTTTCCTAACCAAAAGGAAGAGAAGTCCATGAACACACAAGAAGCCTACAGAACTCCAAATAGATTGGACCAGAAAAGAAATTTCTCCCATCACATAATGATCAAAACACCAAATTCACTGAACAAAGAATATTAAAAGCATTAAGTGAAAAAAGTCAAGTAACATATTGAGGCAAACCTATAAGAATTACACCAAACTTCTCACAAGAGACTATAAAAGCCAGAAGATCATGAACTGATGTCATACAGTCCTTAAGAGACCACAAATGCCAGCCCAGGTTACAATACCAAGGAAAACTCTCAATTACCATAGATGGAGAAACCAAAGTATTCCATGAAAAAAAACAAATTTACACAATATCTTTGCACAAATGCAGCCCATTATAGATGGAAAACTCCAACATAGGAGGGAAACTAAACCCTAGAAAAAGCAAGAAAGTAGTCTTCTTTCAACAAACCCAAAAGAAGATAACCACACAAACATGATTCCACCTCTATTAAAAAAAATAACAGGAAGTAACAATCACATTTCCTTATTATCTCATAACATGAATGGACTCAATTCTCCAATAAAAAGACATAGACTAATAGACTTGATACATAATCAGGACCCAGCATTTTGCTGCATACAGGAAACCCACCTCAGTGACAAAAACAGACATCACCTCAGAGTAAAAGGCTGGGGGGGGGTCCAAGCAATTGGTCCCAAGAAACAAGCTGAAGTATCTATTCTAATATTGAATAAAAATCAACTTTCAATCAAAAGTTATTTTTAAAAAGAATAAGGAAAGAAACCTCATACTTAGCAAAGAAAAATCTACCAAGAAGAACTCTCAACTCTGAACATCTATGCTCTAAATGCAAGGGTACTCACATTCATAAAAGAAACTTTAGAAAAGCTCAAAGCACACATTGCACCTCACACGATAATCCTAGGAAACTTCAACATCCTACTCTCAGCAATGGAAAGATCATGGAAACAGAAACTAAACAGAGAAACAGTGAAACTAACAGAAGTTATGAACCAAATGGATTCAACAGATATCTATAGAACTTTTTATCCTAAAACAAAAGAATATACCTTCTTCTCAACAACTCATGGTACCTTCTCCAAAAGTGATCATATAATTGTTCACAAAGAGGCCTCAGCAGACACAAGAAGATTGAGATCACATGCATCACATATCTTCAATAATAAAGACAACAGAAAACCCACATAGACATGGAAGTTGAACAAAGCTCTACTCAATAATGACTTGGTCAAGGAAGAAATAAAGAAATGAAAGAGTTTTTAATTTAATGAAAATTAAGGCACAACATACCAAAACTTATGGGACACAATGAAAGCAGTGTTAAGAGGAAAACTCCAAAAAGAAACTGGAGAGATCATACACTAGCACCTTGACAGCACACCTGAAAGCTTTAAAACAAAAAGAATCAAATACACCCAACAGGAGTAGACAGCAGGAAATAATCTAACTCAGGGCTGAAATCAGCCAAGTAGAAACAAAAAGAACTTATACAAGGAATCAGCAAAACTAGAAGCTGGTTCTTTGAGAAAATAAAAAAGAGATAAACCCTTAGCCAGACAAACCAGAGGGCACAGGGACAGTAGTCAAATTAATAAAATCATAAATGAAAATGGAGACAAAACAGAAACTGAGGAAATTCAAAAAATCATCAGATCCTACTACAAAAGCCTATACTCAACAAAATTGGAAAATCAAGACGAAATGGACAATTTTCTAGACAGATACCAGGTACTAAAGTTAAGTCAGGATTAGATAAACCATCTAAACAGTCCCATAACCCCTAAAGAAATAGCAGCAGGCATTAAAAATGTCCCAACCAAAAAAAGCTCAGGACCAGATGGTTTTAGTAGAGAACTCAATCAGACCTTCAAAAGAGACCTAATACCAATGCTCTTCAAACTATTGCACAACATAGAAACAGAAGGAACACTAAACAATTCATTCTCTGAAGCCACAATTATGCTTATTCCTAAGCCACACAAATACCAAACAAAGAAAGAGAACTTCAGACCAATTTCACTTATGAATATCGATGCAAAAATACTCAATAAAATCCTCACAAAGTGAATCCAAGAACACATTAAATAATCATCTATCATGGGCAAGTAAGCTTCATCTCAGGGATGCAGGGGTGGTTTGATATATGGAAATAAATCAACATAGACCACTATATAAACAATCGCAAAGAAAAAAAATACACATGATCATCTCATTAGATGCTGAGAAAGAATTTGAAAAAATTCAACACCCGTTCATGGCAAAAGTCTTGGAAAGATCAGAAATTCAAGGCCAATACCTAAACATACTAAAAGCAATATACAGAAAACCAGTAGCCAACATTAAACTAAATGAAAAGAAACTTCAAGCAATCTCACTAAAATCAGGGACTAGACAAGGCTGCCCACTCTCTCCCTACCTATTCAATGTAGTACTTGAAGTCCTAGCCAGAGCAATTCAACAACAAAAGGAGATCAAAGGGATACAAATTAGAAAGGAAGAAGTCAAACTATCACTATCTTCAGATGATATAATAAAATACTTAAGTGACCCCAAAAATTACACCAGAGAACTCCTAAACCTGATAAACAACTTCAGCAAAGTAGCTGTATGTAAAATTTACTCAAACAAATCAGTAGCCTTCTTATACTCAAAGGATAAACAGGCTGAGAAAGAGATTAGGAAAATGACACCCTTCACAATAGTCATAAACAATATAAAATATCTTGGTGTGACTCTAACTAATCAAGTGAAAGATCTGAGCGACAAGAACTTCAAGTCTCTGAAGAAAGAAATCAAAGAAGGTCTCAGAAGATGGAAAGATGCTCATGGATTGGCATTACTAATATGTAAAAATGGCCATCTTGACAAAAGCAGTCTACAGATTCAATGCAATCCCCATCAAAATAGCTACTCAATTCTTCATAGAGTTAAAAAGAGCAATTTCCATATTCATCTGGAATGACAAAAAAAAACCCAGGATAGTAAAAACTATTCTCAACAATAAAAGAACTTCTGGAGAAATCACCATCCCTGACCTCAGGCTGTATTCCAGAGCAATTGTAATAAAAACTGAATGATACTGGTACCATGTTCATATTGTTGTTCCACCTATAGGGCCGCAGAACCCTTTAGATCCTAGGGTACATTCTCTAGCTCCTCCATTGGGGGCCCTGTGTTCCATCCAATAGCTGACTGTGAACATCCACTTTTGTGTTTGCCAGGAACTGGCATAGCCTCACAAGAGACAGCTATATCAAGGTCCTTTCAGCAAATTCTTGCTGGCATATGCAGTTGGTGGCTGATTATAGGATAGATCCCTGGGTACAGCAGTCTCTGGATAGTCCATCCTTTCATCTCAGCTCCAAACTTTGTCTCTGTAACTTCTTCCATTGGTGTTTTGTTCCCAATTCTAAGAAGGGGTGAAGTATCCACATTTTGGTCTTTGTTCTTCTTGAGTTTCATGTGTTTTGCAAATTGTATCTTGGGTATTCTAAGTTTCTGGGAATAATTGCAAAGCTTCCGTAAGGCAAAGGACACTGTCAATAAAACAAAAAGGCAACCAACAGATTGGGAAAGGATCTTTACCAATCCTAAATCAGGTAGGGGACTAATATCCAATATATATAAAGAACTCAAAAAGGTGAACGCCAGAAAATCAAATAACCCCATTAAAAAATGGAGCACTGATCTAAACAAAGGATTCTCAACTGAGGAATACCGAATGGCTGAGAAGCACCTAAAAAATTTTCAACATCCTTAATCATTAAGGAAATGCAAATCAAAACAACACTGAGATTCCACCTCACACCAGTCAGAATGGCTAAGATCAAAAATTCAGGTGACAGCAGATGCTGGCAAGGATGTGGAGAAAGAGGAACACTCCTCCATTGTTGGTGGGATTGCAAGCTTGTACAACCACCCTGGAAATCAGTCTGGAAATCAGTCTGGAGGTTCCTCAGAAAATTGGACATAGTACTACCACTAGATCCAGCAATACCTCTCCTGGGCATATATCCAGAAGATGTTCCAACTGGTAATAAGGACACATGCTCCACTATGTTCATAGCAGCCTTATTTATAATAGCCAGAAGCTGGAAAGAACCCAGATGTCCCTCAACAGAGGAATGGATACAGAAAATGTGGTACATTTACACAATGGAGTACTGCTCAGCTATTAAAAACAATGAATTTATGAAATTCCTAGGCAAATGGATGGATCTAGAGGGTATCATCCTGAGTGAGGTAACCCAATCACAAAAGAACTCACATGATATGTACTCACTGATAAGTGGATATTAGCCCAGAAACTTTTTCAATTTTTTTTTAAATTGGATATTTTCTTTATTAACATTTCTAATGATATCCTCTTTCTCGATTTACGGCCCACCCCCACCCCCAGAATCCCTTCTCCCATCCCCCCCTCCTCCTGCTTTTATAAAAGTGTCCCCCCACCCACCCACCCACCCCGACCTGCCTGCCCTGGCATTTCCCTACACTGGGACAAGGAATCTTCACAGGACCAAGGGCCTCTCCTCCCATTGATATCTGATAAGGCCACCTCTGCTACATCTAAGATGTGTTTCTTGCTGACTACAAGATGGATTTTGATTCTTCATCCATTCAGCCAATCTATGTCTTTTGATTGGGGGACTGAGGCCATTAATACTTTAAAGTTATTATTAAAATGTAAATGTTAATTGTGGTCCTCATGTTGTTTGTTTTGTGTTATGATTTGTGTTTTTAGTAGTATTTTGTGTTTTTTTAAGTATTTATTTATTTATTTATTTATAATGTATTTACTTAATGTATGTGAGTACACTGTCACTGTCTTCAGACACAACAGAAGAAGGCACTAGGTCCCATTATAGATGGTTATGAGCCACCATTTGGTTGCTGGGAATTGAACTCAGGACCTCTGGAAGAGCAGTCAGTGCTCTTAACTGCTGAGCCATCTCTCCAGCCCCAGGTATTTTGTGTTTTAATAACTATGTTTTAATACTGCTTTACACAATCTTTTCACTAGGCTTATTCCTCTATTCAGCCAGAAATAATGCTTCTTGTATTTCCTTAGATTTGGGTTGCTGGGTAAAATTGTTTTTAAGGTCTTTGTTGTCAAAAGTTTTTCTTTCTCCTTCAAACATGGCAGATAATTTTGAAGAGTATATTATTTAGGTTGGCTGTTATTGTCTTTTAGGAGTTGAAATGCCTCTAGGCTCTTCTGGCTTTTGAAGTTTCTGTTGAGAAACCAGATGTTATTGTGTTGGGTTTTCCTGTATTCATGACTTGCTTTTTTTTTTCTTTTGCAGCTTTCAATTTGCTTCCTTCGTTATGTATACTTAATGCTTTAATTATGGTATGCTGCACGGATTTTCTTTTCTGGTTTTATCTATTTGGTGTTCTGTATGCTTCTTAAATTTGTATGAGTGTGTCTTTCCTTAATTTGGGGATTTTTTTTCTATGATCTTGTTGAATATTTGCTTTATGCCATAGATTTAGGATTCTTCTCCCTCATTTATGCCTATAACTAAAAAGTTTAGTATTTTCATAGTGTCCCACATTTCCTGGGTGTGTCTTTCCTGTGCTGCCTTCTCCTTCTCCTTCTCCTTCTCCTTCTCCTTCTCCTTCTCCTTCTCCTTCTCCTTCTCCTTCTCCTTCTCCTTCTCCTTCTCCTTCTTCTTCTTTCCTCCTTCTCCTACCCTTCTCCCCCTCCTCCTCCTCTTCTTCCTCCTTCTTCCTCTTTTTCCTCCTCCTCCTTCTCCCCCTTTTTCCTCCTCCTCCTTCTCTTCCTCCTTTTTTATATTTTCATGTTCCTTACTTATTTGGCCTAGATCTTCTATTTTAATCTTCAAAACCTCTTATTGTGTCTTTTGTTTGATTCATTCTGCTTATATGGCTTTTCTTTGAGTTTTCTAGTTGAGTTATTGATTTTGGGAGGGTTTTTTGTTTTCAATTTCTTTTTCATTTCAGCTTGAGTTCTCTTAGATTGTTTTCATCCTTTCTACCAGCCTTATGTTTGTGTTTTCTTGGCACTCAGGCATTTATTCTCTGTGTGCTCTCCTTGATTTCATTGAGTTGTTTCTGTGTGTCTCCTTTAAACTCCTTGAATTTTTTCAGGTTTATGATTTTTTTTAATTATATGCCATGGGTTCTTGCAAGTAATTCTTATTGGTTTTGGCAGAAGACACTGGCTTCAACTCTGAGAGGAGATCTGGGCATGTGGACTTTGTTAGTTTTGAGTTTGTTATTGAAGGAGCAGGTTGGGGAGAAGAGAAGGGGGGTGTGGTGAATTGTGTCTAGAGGTTGGAGATGGCTTTGAAGATAAAATCAGATGAACAGAGGGGATTCAGCTGATATACAGGATGTGCTTCCAGTTCAGATAGGGGCAGACAGATATGAGTGGAAAGTTTGGATATGACATAAAAGAGTCCTGAGGTTTGATGGACAAGTGAGAGAGAATCCTAGCCCAAGTCTTGAGTTACTTTGCAATGAAGGCATGGAAGGCCAGACTGGGCTGGTTCACTGGTTGTGAGACCCAGGGAAAATCTGGTCGGAATAAGGAAAAGGTATGAGTGAGGAGATCAGAGTTATTCACCAGGCTAGACCATGGAGGAAGATATGAGGAGTCTGTGTACAGAGTTGGGTGGTGGAGGCAAAGTAAAGGTACCTGTGGATGAATGCTGATGGATAAGATTTTAATGCAAGTTTTGTCAAAATGGTATTCTCAAAGAACCATTAGTAATTGGCATAATAAGTCATTTCTACAGTAACAAAATTCAATAGTATATATATTTAAAACAAAATTTTTATAGATCTAGTAAAGGAACCCCCATTGCACTGAGTTTTTAACACATACAGTGCCAGTGGTCTGTATAAGTATTAACTCTTGGGCATGAGTAGCTTATAGGGGAGAGTTGGGAAAGTTAATTTAAAATAAAAGGCAGTTCATTTCATCCATATTTGCAGTCTTTTTGTTTTTGCCAAACTGATCAATCTTATTATGCAAAATATTATTTTAAAGACACACAATTATTTAGTAATAAATGTGCACAAATGATGATTCCAACAATGTTTCTTATTAGTATTATACAGTGAAAAAAATTTATTAAGTCTTATTTTGTATTTACCATGTAATTTTGAGGTAATTTAGTGTGTGTGTGTGTGTGTGTGTGTGTGTGTGTGTGTGTATACATACACAAGTTCACACATTCACTTGTGTCTCATAGCTTATGTACTGAGGGCCTCAATCTGCAATATAAGATCATAACCCTTAATCAGGAATCAAAAGTAACAAAACTATTAATCAACAATAACTCTATTTGAAGCATATTTTCATTTTGGCCTCACCAGTGGGGCTCTAAAATAATTCAATAGAATCTATATGATTTACATTTATTAGGGTTATGGACAATAATTTTGTTGTTTGTTAATCTGCACATTGACAGATGAGATCTGTGTCCCTTCTTTCCACAGAACAGGACTCCTCCAAAAACCAGAGTTATTTTACTCTCTAGTCTTCTCAGAACACTTCTGACTTTTGTTTCTTTTGTCTGCTGGGGTATAACACATTTCAGGTTACACTTTACTCAAGTACAATAGCCATTGTGGCTGTGTACCTCCTTAGGCAACAAGTTATCTGAAAAAGATTATTTGAAGGCAAAGGTCAGTATTCTTGAAAGAGTTACATTCTCAGAACAAGTTTCCTTGCTTAATGTATTAGTCAGGGTTCACTAGAGTAAGGGAACTTATGAATGAGTGTGTGTGCACGTGTGTGTGTGTGTGTGTGTGTGTGTGTGTGTGTGTGTGTAGAAAAATGATTTATTAGAATGTCTTAAAGGCTGTGGTCCTGGCAATCCAGCAATGGCTGCCTGTGAATGAGAGGTCCAAAAATCCAGTAATTCTTCAATTACTGGATTCAAGAGGTTCATTGTTTCAGCTGCTCTTCTGTAGATGCTAGACTCCCAAAGAAGTAGGCTTTAATGTCAGTGAAGGAATGGAGTTGCTAAAGAGATGAAAGCAAGCAGGCAAGAAGCAAAAAACTTCCTTCTTCCATGTTCTTCCATCTGCCTCCAGCAGATGGCATGGCCCACATTAAAGGTAGGACTTCCTATCTCAAAAGACCTGGTCTTCCCGTTCAAAGATCCTGAATAGAAAAAAAAAAATCTTCCCACTTGAAATTAAGTAAAAATCCCTCATTGGTGTGCCATGTTTGGGGGTTTTACTATTTCAGAAGCAGTTAAGTTGACAACCAAGAACAGTCATCACACTTAGAGAGAGGGCACAAAAGTGATTACTAACTAAGAGTCACAGAAAGCATAAGGAGCTGGTTACACTATCGATCTGTGATCTATGCTTCATCAAAAAGGAGAGCAAAAATGGGTTTCCTTACAGAGACTGGAAGAGGCCACTGAAATCATTACCGTGGATGACATATGGATAGAGCAGCTATTTCAGCTTCTCTCAATCTTTCTCAGTGATCGTAACACAGAAATAGAAAAGAATTATGTTCTTCAAGTGTCTACTGTGGTCTTCAGACAAGCAGTCTTCTGTGACCATGGGTTCTTTGTGTCTCCTAGAGTGCTGAGAAATCTTACCAGCTGTGCTTCTGTCCTGGGTGTAAGGAAGCCCCATATCCACATGCAGGTAAGCATCAGAGATATCTACTGAGAGAGCAGTAGATACTCAGGTTTGTAACCTGAGCTTTAGAGTATGAATGCTTGGTGTTAAGCTTTAAAAAAAAACTATAAAAACAAAGATCTTGTGCAATATTCATTTATATATTTAAGAATATTTACTCTAGCCCACTCATACAATAGTGTGTCTTCACACAGCAATGTCTGTCCCAAGCTGAAGAAAAAAACTTCAAGTTTTCTTCTGCTTTATACTAAAACATCCTCAGAGAGTTGGGGGAGGGGAATAATCTAATTATTGTTCTGAATAAAAAATATGATTGGAATCATTTTCCCAGTTATTGTCCATGTTCCAATAAACCTTTTACAGTTCTTCACCTCTATGCAGACTCTGGAAGGAGAGTCTAAATTCTAGCCGCACTTCTGAATCCATGTGTAAATATTCGCTGTGTATCTTCGCTATGCCCAGAACATTTCTCACCTCAAAAAGAAAATGGGATAATCACATTTGGACTCTTAAACTCCTTTTAACTGAACTGCTTGTCCTTTCTTTAGGCATATTTTATATTATGTTTCTCAAGGTTATTGATGGATGGATTATTCTTGTTCTAAAATAGTTATCAGAATAAATTAACTCAAAAAAATAATAAATCATCTATGCCTGACAGTGCAATACAAGTACAGTGCTGAGGGCTGTGGGAAAGTAGATGGCATTCCCTTGGACTTGCACTCTCTGGTTTTCTTTTCTTTCTTTTTATTAAGTCCAGGTAATAACTATGTGAGGTAATTTTTTTTTACTACTTTTATTAGATATTTTCTTCATTTACATTTCAAGTGTTATCCAGCTAGTTCCCTATATCCTCCCCCCTCCCGGCCCTGCTCCCCTACCCACCCACTCCCACCCCTTGGCCCCTGCGTTCCCCTGTATTGGGGCATATAAAGTCTGCATAACCAANGAATAAGGCTGCTATGAAAATAGTGGAACATGTGTCCTTGTTGCCAGATGGAATATCTTCTGGATATATGCCCAGTAGAGGTATTGCAGGATCTTCTGGTAGTACTATGTCCAATTTTCTGAGGAACCGCCAGACTGATTTCCAGAGTGGTTGAACCAGCTTGCATTCCCACCAACAATGGAGGAGTGTTCCCCTTTCTATGTGAGGTAATTTTTAATACAATTAACAACATTTTAAAATTATGAGAAACTACAGTAGGGTTTTTTTCTTACAAAATGTGCATTTTCAGTCTTAGAATACCTGTCTTAAGAGTACCTAAGACATCACTGAGAGCAATGTACACCCACTTGGTTAATTGTTTTTCCTTCTGAACAAGGCATCACTAGGCACCCCAAGCTAGCCTTAAATTCTCCATTCTCCTCCTTCAGCCTCCCAAAGTGCCAGGAATATGCCAAAACCACTGACCATTTGGTTTTTGTAGCATTGTATCTTCATTGTAAAACTCATCAAAAAGATAAATGTGAATGTGTAAAAAAAAAAACAGAAAAAATTAAAGTATATTTACATAAAAGCATGTATTAACTTGATAAAATTTTATGTTAGCTTTAAGCCTTAGAACATCTTCATGCATCATGGTTTTCTGGAGGAATCTTAAGGTCTTGGCATTCTTACCTCCTTGGCAGCCACTCTGAATGCAATTCCTAGGCACTCTCAGTTCATTTCCAGTGTGCATCAACTCCTGGCTGTCCTAATGCTTGCCTACATTTTACAATTGTCCATTCAGTGGGAGTTCTGGGACCCTGAAAATTAATTGTAACTGAAATTCTTATCCTGAACACAATACTCCATCTGCACCAGGGAAAGGCAAACTGGGGATTCATCGGGTTCTATAACTGATAAATTGGAAATGGGAGAAAGAAGATTTCACTCTATGTCTGAAGAAATAAACTCCACTTTCGTGGCACAGGGTCTTTAAAACTCTTTGCAGAGTATGGGCTGAAAAGCATGAAAAAGTGAAACAAAAACCTTTTATGGAACTCGTGAAAATTCTGAGTGTGATCTCCCCCCCCCCTTACATACACTGTTTTAAACTTGCTAGCTTTTAATACCCCACAGCTTCCCTCTGATCATTCTCAAGGCTAAGCTGTGGAGAAAGGAAAGCTACTTCACTGTCCATGAGAAGCCTGGCTGCAGAGCTAAGAGTGGAAGATGAAATCTCTCTTTATAAATCTGACAGGTTCTGTATATGAGAAAGCACAAATTAGAGCAATTTTCTGAGAATAAAATACACATTGTGAAACTACTTGAAGATTAAGAAAACCCTCAAACTGCCAACTGTTGAGTTAGTTCTATTAGACTGTCCTGCTATACTCATGGTATCTCCAGAAACTCATGGCTCTGAGGAAATAGGGTAACAGAATTTTACCTCTGCCAAACTACGTCATACACCACCACATATCTACTTTTGTACGTGTACTTCTTATTTGTTTGAGTTCTGCTCTCCTGTATATAAAAGGCGGCTGAACTCGAACACGAGATGGGAGGCCAAAGCTATTACAGAGAGATGGGGGAAACTTTCCTTTCCCCAAGCTAAAAAAGGCTTAGGTCATGGTTTCCCAGAAATTCCAGCAACATTCTAGAAGCCCCAGCGAGATTGCACTGTCACACTTGAGCCATGCCCCAAACCTCTCAGCTGGGTAAGGCCAGCCCTCAGAGAAGCATCCTTTCATTTTGGCCAAGGTAACATGGACTCTGGTTTCCAGCTAAAACAGGGTTCCATGGGAATAGCTAGAGATTACATGTTTAAACTCTGGATAAATGAGTGTGAATGTGAGTGAAGATGGTGGCTCCACAACTCTAAGACTACAGAGTCTGACTGGGCTGAAACCAATAGTTCAGCTGAGATTGCTTAACCTGAATGAGCTCTCACCTCCTGTAATTGGGGGTGACCCAACATTTGGCACGAAGGGAACCTCTTAAGTCATTACAAGGTATCCGGCCAGGTGGGAATCAGGCTAAGAATCAAACCATTCGAGGAGGACACAACATCTGCCCCAACACCAGGGAGTAACTGGGACCAGCGGGACCCAGGCACCCAGGAACTCCGACCAACCAGGATCATAGGTTCAGAGGTAAGGAGGACACAACATCGCCCCCAACACCGGAAGTAACTTGCAGATCCTCCCTCCTTTTGTGTTTCTGGTGCCTGGATTTTCTCAGACCCATAGTGCAAGATCCGTAGTTTTTTTTTCTCTATTTCTAAGTATTTTTTATTCTGTCTCTGCAGCCCCTTATCAGTTAGCATGAGAGGGGCATGCAGGATGGTATTCTTGGCTTCACACCTAGATATTCTCCTTGGACCAGAGGTAGCCAATACTTGGAACAAGAAAAAAAGAAATCCGTGGACCAGAGGTAGACCAATGCTTGAAACAAGGGAAAAAGAAATCCTATCTTATTCCCAATATTATTGAGTATGACCCTCACTGATGCTTCTGCCACAGAATCAACCATGTTTCTGATCTAACAGGTCCAACATAGCCAGCTTTCCAACCAAAGTATAAGAGCGCCTCAGAAAAGTCTAAGAGAGTATGGGCACCCTGCAGCAGCATATAGACTCCTTGGTAGCCTAGGTAGAAGGCTAGACCTAATCATAGCTGGATAAGGTGGCATACATGTCTTCCTAGGGAAAGAAGGTTATTTCTATATTAAACAGTCATTGATAGTAATGAAATTGGTAGACAATTGTTAGAACAAATCAAGACCTGAGACAAGACCAAAGGATCTTACTGGGGTAAGACCTGGGCCTCCTGGAGCCCATGGCTAACTCCCTTCCAGTGGGGCCTTTGGTTATCATTCTCCCAACTCTATTATTTGGTCCATGCCTTATAAGTCTTCTATATCAGTTCATCAGAAACAGGACAGAAGCAGTTAGACTCCAGGTCCTCCACCAGTATCAGGGGATTCTTTCAGAAGAATCACAGGGATTATGACCAAAAAGAGAAGGTGTGGAGAGCACAACCAGTGAGCTATGGGGCACTTGGTAATTAGGATGTCCACATGAGATTTGTGTTTAGAATATGATTGGCTTATTTACAAAAACATCCCTTATAATACCATGCTATAGATTATGGTAATCCCAAGTAAACAGCTTGATCAAATAGAAGAAATGGATAGGAAGTGCTGGGGAATCCTTACCCATGAGGACATTTGAGAAGCAGGTTCAACCTGATTCCACTGTGAGGTCCTTTAGCTATTGCAGGCTGGGAGGATGGCACTGTTGTAAATTCCAGAAGGTCCTTGAGAATCAGCAAGTGACAAGCACTGACAGGAGAGAACTTGACGCTGGTGCTGAACACTCAACCATCATCAGAGCCAGAGTCACACAGTAGCTAATGTCAAAGCCCTAGAAATCAGTACAGAGGCTAGAAATGCCCTGCTATCCTAGGGCCCATCTCATTTCAGTTCTCAAGCTCTTTGGGAGGGTCAGCTTATGCTTATCACATAAATCATCACATACTTTTCTTCTGTTTTATTCACAGTCAGATTATGTTATGTTCACACTGTCAAGTCTTGTCTTTTATGACAATAACATCCTTTAAGTCAAAACACATTTATATTCATTTTGTCAAAACAAACTCTTGATTCAAAAATGACACGAATTGTCTTCAACATCATTTCCAGATTACAGAAAAAAAAATGGTTTCACTTAACGTTCTTCACAGGAGGGAATGTGATGGAAAATCCCCAAACTGCCATGTGTTGAAACAAAGGAAATTCCCCAGTGCTGAAACAGTTCGGTTGAACTACCCTGCTCCACTTGCAGTATCTCCAGGAACTAAAGGCACTGAGAGGGCAGAGTTATGGAATTTTAACCCTACAGCTCCTTTTGTACTTGTACTTTCTGTTTGCTCACTTCCGTGTAATAAAAGGCTATTGAATCCAAGAAAGGAGGCCCAGGCAATTACAGCGTGATCTGGGTGTGACCTAGCAACTTAACAAACTTTCCTCTCCCCACACACACACACACAAAAAAAAAAACCCAGCTCAATGACTCAGTTTCCCAGAAGTTTCTGAAACACCACCAAAGTAAAATAACAAGTAAACTAAAGGGGTTAAGTAATTTTCCTACGATGTAAATATTTAGTGGGTAGCATGGCAGAAACCGAGGCCTTAAAGAGTGTCAGAGGGAGATACAGCAAAGCCTCTTTTGTACATCAGACTAGACTGCAGGTTTACATTTTCTCCTCCATACATTTAAGGCTTGGGGCTTGAACACTACTTCAATCTAATCGCCCCAGAGAACACTCCTGATGCTCCAGGGAAACGTGGTCTTCTTGATTACAGAAGCCTAGGGAGAGCTAGCACGTGTACATACTCAGAGGCGTGCTTGATTGCCTTCATCAAAAGTGTCAATCTATAGTTAGCCTTATCGTCACAGAGTGAATGAGCATCTATATAGCATCAAAAGGAGCAACCTTTGAAATGCCAGATTTGTCTCATGGATGTGGAGAAATTCCACCTCTTCTCTCAGCTGTGATGAGCTAATCTTGGAGCCACTGGATAGTTCATCTTAAAACTCAGACACCAGACTGAAGCTAGTAGCAGAACAGTGAGTCCCTTATCTTCCTTCAAGTATTTTTCTTCTCACTTCTCATACCCATTCGTGACCAACATCTCAAGACTCCATGCTGTTCTTCATCCAGTGTTTTATATCCATTTTTGTTGCTGTGCTAAGACACCAAAACTTATAAAAGAACTAATTTCCTTGGCTTCCAGTTCCACAGGCAAAACAGTCCATCACGGCCATGAAGCATGGCCATGGCCATCAGGCATACGGGCAGGGGCAGTACCTGAGTGCTCCTGCTCCCATCTCAAACCACAAATAGGAAGCAGAGAGAACTACAAATTGCATCAAATCTTCAAGCTCTCAACAACAGAATCCAGGGACATAGTTTCTTCAGCATGGCCATACCTCCAAAGCATCCCCAAACAGGGCCACCAACTAGCAACCAAACATTCAAATGCCTGAGAATGTAGGCAACCACTCATTTAAACCACCGCATAGTGGGAGGGGACAGTATAGACAAACCAGTATGGCCCTATAGTCAGCCATAGAGATAAAAGGTCTGACACATGACCCACCTTATCTCTAGGCAGTCATTTCCACTCCTCTAAGCAGGTAGTTGCTCTTTTCATTGTACCCAGGGAGAAGTTTATATAGAGAGTTAATTATGTGTATACTAATCTAAAGGCTTCATAGATCATGACTTCTAAGTGACACTCATGTCTTCCTTACACCTGAGCTTTACTATATCTGGGCACAGGAGAAAATGGTAAAAATCACTACATTTAACACATCTTGTATTTAAAAACCTATGAGGAAGAGGTGGTATTAAAAGGTATCCCTTCAAGATTTAAGCTGAAAGGTCCTGGTGCTGTGATTATAAAAAGATAAAGAGATATTAATATATGTTCTATGGGGGTGGGATGAGTTGTAGGGGAAGGGGGTGTCTCGGCAGGCCCATGCCAAGGCATCCCTTCACCCTGAGGGACCAGCTACACAACCGTATAGCATAGAATATAGTTTATTTAGAACATGGGGGGGGGGAGTTAAGAGGGTAGTAGAGGCAGAGAGAAGGAGAGAGTAGAGAAGTAGAGGCCAGCCATGACCATGTGGAGGGGGCAGGGGAATGGAGGGAAAGGGGGAGCAAGAGGGAAGAGGCAAGAGAGAGAGGCAAGAGTAAGAAAGAGGAGCAGGAGTAAGAGAGTAACAGAGGGAGGAGGGGGCAAGCAGCCCCTTTTATAGTAGGCCAGGCCTACCTGGCTGTTACCAGGTATCTGTGGGGAGGAGGATACCTGCCCGTTGCCAGGTAACTGTGGGGATGGAGTCCAGACAGAATGCCAACATTCCCTCATTTGGGTTTCATTTTTTTTTTGTTTGTTTGTTTTTTTTTGTTTTTCAAGACAGGGTTTCTCTGTGTAGCCCTGGCTGTCCTGGAACTCACTCTGTAGACCAGGCTGGCCTCGAACTCAGAAATCCGCCTGCCTCTGCCTCCCGAGTGCTGGGATTAAAGGCATGTGCCACCACGCCCGGCTGGGTTTCATTTTTAAAAAGAAAAAATTAGAAAGAGATGATGGTGAAGCAGGAATAGGGTCGTCAGTGATATCTGGCTGCTTCCTGCTGACATTGGGGTGACGTATCTCTAGGGAACTTAGAGGAATGGGTATAGGGGATGTTTGTCCAGTCTTAGGAGAGTTGGCTGTTTCCTTGCTGTCCGGGATCTGTGGAGCCATCTGAGGATAGGTCAGAAGGAACAGGTCCAGAAGCATCTGTGTCTGAGAGGAGGCTGGAGCATCTGAAGGTTGCTTCTCTAGAGCTGTCCTGAATATAGTAAGTGACTGGACTTGACAAGATGTTGAAACACATTATAGGTAGAGAATAAGATTAAGTATACTTTGGAAAAAGAAAAATTTTTCTTAAGGTGTACATTTAAAACCCTGAGGAATCCCACCCTCTGGAATAGGTTAGGCAGATGGACTTATCTGGATGGAGCCTATTTGGTCCATGAGAGGTAGATCTGAGTGGTTGTCCTGTAGTTTATTAGATTATAAAAGAAATAGCAACATGAGTTAGCAACATGAGCAGTCTTTAAAATGAGCCTTTGTGGAGCAGAAGGGAAATGATTAAAAAGTTGGATCATATAGTGGAATATTTTATTAGAATTAGGCAAATTTATAGGAACTCAGATAATATTAGGACAGCGGCATAATCACTTCTCGGCCTTTTGGCTAAGATCAAGTGTAGGACAGCGGCATAGCAAGAAGAGGAAATGTGAGGCTTTTAATTAATGGAAACAGAGTTTAGGTAAGGAAATAACAGATTACATCTCTGAAAGTTTTTTTTTCTAGCTGCTGTCTTAGCTGTTAATGTAGTCAGAAGTCTGAGAAATAATAATTTAGCAGTTATATCATTTAAAAAGTGACAGAGTCCACTAGCCAACAGTTGCCATGGTTTCTATGGCAACTTGATCAATCAATCTGACTTTCAAGCACAGAAGATGAAGGGCTTTTTCTCTGTGGTATGGATAAGCATGGCATGAGAAATGACTTACCACTCAAATCACAAGGGAGAACTGTAGTGCATGGCAGACAGGGGAATATTTAATTCCAGCACTCAGGAGGCAGAGCCAAGCAGTTCTCTGTGAGCTCAAGGCCAGCTTAGTTTACATAACAAGATCCAAGATTAGCAGGGTTATGTAGAGAAACCTTGTAAAAAAAAAAAGACATTTTTAAAAAATGGAGAGTTATAAGGATATAATGGGGCACTGTACTAACACAGTGGGACCCAATGTTGTTATAATAGAGAACTGTAACGTTTTATAGAAAGTTGCATTGACAGAGAGAATAATGTCACAGGCAAAAATTATGTTGTCATACGAAGATTTGTGATGTCAAAGTATAGCACTGTCACATCATAAAAGGACATTTTATTGTTAAAATGGAGAATTATAATTTAATAATGGGCATTGAAATATCACAATGGGACAGTGTGTTATCACAATGCTAAAGTCTGATCTCAAGACTAGCATTGTGATATTACAGTGGGTTTTATGTTCTCACAGTGGAAAGCTATAAATGTAAAGCTGAGCATTGTGGTGTTAAATGAAATATTATAATGTCTTAATATTATGATGTCAGAATATGGAGATAACAGAGCTTTTTGATGTCATAATATGGTATTGTATTGTCAAAATGGGGAATGTAATGTTATAAGGAAGAATTATGATATGACAAGCATTATTATGTCAGTATACATCATTATATAGTCACAATGGGACAATATGAGAATCCTGCTGAAAAATCTTAGTGCTATGATGTTACAATGCAGCATTATGGCATCATAAGGAAGAATTGTGGTGCCTTAATGGGGTATTGTGATGTCACAATAGCAAATTGTAACTTCACAGAGTAGAATCTCAATGCCACAATGGGGAATTTTCATGATAATTGGACACTATTTGGTCACAACAGAACATTTTAAAGGCATAATTGATCACTGTGTTGTTACAATTCAGCATTGTGGTGGTAGAATGGAGAATTGTGATTCCTCAAATGGAGGCATTATGATGTCACAAAAAGGAAGCTCATTTCACAATGAAAGCATAAGGATGATGCAATGTTTCACTGAGCTAGTACTGTAGTGTCAAATTATTGTGATGTCAGAATGGAAAACTGTTATTTACAGTGGACAGATGTAAGAACTGTGTCACAATGAAGCATTATGGAGTAACATCGAGCATTGTGATCCTATGATTTAGCATCATAATGCTATTTATCATTCAAGAAAGTTCCAGGTCATCATGCTTATCAAGGCAATTAGGTGTGTAAGTAGTCCTTCATTCATGCTGCTTCTGCCACAGAGATCTCTCACCCCACCCCAATAAGCAAAGCACGGTAAGGTTTTTAAAGTCATGAAGATTACATCAAGTCACACCAGCTGCAGGCTCAAGGTTTTTATCTATCTATCTATCTATCTATCTATCTATCTATCTATCTATCTATCATCTATCTACTTCAAGGAATCCTTTCTCAGGAAGAAGGAGGAACCCTTTGATCTATAAGATATATTACACGTGTCATTTCCCAGAAGAGAAAAACCATTTGTTTACACATAGGCTGTGACTCCAAGGGGGAGGAGGAGTGGGGTCAGGTTAACCTGACCTCTCCTAGTCCATTTCATTCCCCACTTGTTTCAGTAGCTTTCAAATTTTTGATTCTTATCAAGGGGTAAATATTGTGTTCTTTCTTTTGCAGATTTGAAGACACTGTTGATTACACAAGGTCCTGCTGTGAGCCTTGTGAGGAGGAGGGTCAGATCCATATTGAGAACTGTGAACCAGGGGTTCTAGTCAAACATTTCATAGCACTGGCAATTATTGACTCATGCTTCTGCTGTCTTTAATCTAGATTGCCCTTAACTTTTGTAAAGCCTCCTAAATAAGTCCTGACTAAGTCACTCAAAGACATCCAAGGGCCTCCAGAATGATCCTGGATTTCAGCAAGATACACCACCCTATTCTGTCTGGAAATGTGCCATGTCTTTTTCTTCCTGGATACAAGTTAGTTGTGGAGGATATTTGGGGTTAGGAAATGTTACAGGTAGCATGGCAAAGCAGCACCACAGCCTGCTGGGCCAGCTGATCTACCAGCCAGTTTCCTTTGCCTCAAAGTATTAGTCATTTGATTGGCTCTTACAGTTTATAACAGCCTCCATTTTGGAAAGCCAGATGGCTTTAATGAGAGCTAGAATATTTTCTGTCTTCTTTCCTTGTGAATCATGACCTGAACATGAAGCATGACAAAAACATACCCACTGTCTATATAAATGTTCATTTGTTTGCCCCCACCCACCCTCCCAGAGCTTGGGCAAGTACAATCAGTCCTGCCTTTTGACATCTCATTAGGTCACCACTCCAACAGGTGACCTACCTTGAGCCAGGAAGCAGCTCTGAGATCCTAGCAGCTACTCGGGAAAATGTCCAGCAGATTTTCAGTCATGGAAAAGGGCTTCAGCGTTGTCATCAAGCATTGGTGTCACTGGGTTAAGACTAAGTGGCAATGAAGGTGAGGCAGAGCTGGCACAATATCATTCTAATATTGAGTGACTCAGCCATTTGCCTCCTGCAGGAGAGTCTTGATAGTGGGGGTAGAAGTCAACAGGATTCAATCTTAGTCTAAGTTGGACTTGTCAGCATCTTTTACCATCATGGAGGCTGTAGGTATGGCCCCATGACAAGCAGGCCTCCCAGCCACTGGATCCATCCAAGGGTTTGAATGAGTATGTCATGGGCCCCCACCAGGGTCTCATTGTCTAAGATAGAATGCCCTTTGCAATGCCTTAAGTCTCATGGAGGAGAAGAGCAAACAGCTTAGTAACATGTGGTAAAGCTAAGGCAAGAACTCTGGAGGGTTAGGGCTTACTTTAAATCTTGGAAAACCTGTTACTGTATCTCTGTCTAACTGAACCGATATTCACCCACAGTTGATGACTAAAGAGGTAGAGTTCTTTTGGCAAACTGTGGAATCCAGAGTCTTGGGTACCCCCCCCCCGAATTCCTATAACTATTTTTTGGTCTGGGGCATGGAGACCCAAAAGAGTGGCCTCCTTCTGAGTGGCACTAAGAGTCTTCTTTTCTTGTGTGAGCTTGTATCCCAAGTAGGAAACTTCTATTTAGCAGTTAGTTGGGCCTTCTTTGTAGAGACTCAATACTTCAGCATCTGGAACTGGAACAAGTTTTTGGTGTCCTTTAAGCAAGTTGCTGAGTTGTCCACTGCCAATAAAAGATCATCTACATTCTGTCGATGGAACACCCTGAGCTCTATCAGGTTCTTCTCCAACAGTTCCCAGAAGATTGGGAGAGAGATTTTAAATCCTTAGAGTTATCATGGCTTGTTACCTGGCTTGTCTCACCAAACTGTGAATTAGTCCAGTCAAAGGCAAATATGGGCTGACATACCAGATTCAGGGGAGTAGAATTAAGTGAGAAATTCTCCTTTCAAATCCAGAACCAGTAAACCTGATGATCTGATGGAAAAGGCTAAGAAGATTCTGAAAGGAATGATCATCCAGGGACTGTCTCACCTGGGGATCCATCCCATATACAATCACCAAACCCAGACACTTTTGTGGATACCAACAAGTGCTTGCTGACAGAAGCCTGTTATAGCTGTCTCTTGAGAGGCTTCACCAGTGCCTGACAAATACAGAGGTGGATGCCTGCAGCCTACCATTTGAGCACAGGGTCCCCAATGAAGGAGCTAGAGAAAGAACCCAAGGAGCTGAATGGGTTTGCAGCCCCATAGGAGGAACAACAATATGAACTAACCAGTACCCCCAGAGCTCCCAGGGACTAAACCACCAATCAAAGAGTACACATGGTGGGACTCATGGCTCCAGCTGCATATGTAGCAGAGGATGCCCTACTCAGTCATCAATGGGAGGAGAAGCCCTTGGTCCTGTAAAGGCTCTATGCCCTAGTGTAGGGGAATGCCATGGCCAGGAAGCAGGGGCAGGTGGGTTGGTGAGCAGAGGGAGAGGGGAGGAGAGAGGGTGTTTTCAGAAGGGAAACCAAGAAAGGGGATAACATTTGAAATGTAAATAAAGAAAATATTTATTTTTTTAAAGGCTAAGCAGAGTATTTGGGCTTGGAATAACAGTACAAGTGATCTCTGTTCACTTATTAACCTTCTTGAGATACTGAATGAATGAATAATCTGAAGTTCCTGTCTTGTGGAATGGCTGGAAAGGTGCATTCCAGACAGACTGGCATGAGGTGAAGATCCTTGCTTCCAACAGTCTCTTAATAAGTGTGTGTTGTCAGAAGATGGGGAATCCCAAGTCTAGCCTTTTGGCTCATTGGATATTGCCAGACTCATATTGGTGTGTCTGTAGCCAAGAGACGTATCATGACTCATGGGTAGTATAACATCAAGCCTGGAGGGTTTGCATCTACTCATTCCTTAGAAAACCATCATTGAGCCATCACTGGACCCGGACTTGATAACTATAAGGATTTAAAAGTTCCCTCCCACTCTTCTGGGAGAAGAACTTGATACAGCTCAGGGTATCCCACCCTGACTTGACTCTGCTGTAGCATGTAGACGAGTTTCAGATTAGCAGGATTAGTTTCTGGATTAGCAGGCAGGAGAGAGAGACTGGGCCTTGCTTAAGCATTGAAACCCAATGCCCATCCCCAGTGATATACTTTCTCCAACAAGACCACACCTACTCCAACAAGGCCAAACCTCCTAATACCTATCAACCAGTGCCACTCCCTAATAACCAAGTGTTGAAATATATGGAGCCTATGGAGTGTTAGTGCCAGAACTTAACTAACTTACCCAGCCAGGGTGACCTGACTATAGATAGAAAGAATGTCAATCAGGCTGGGTCAGAAGAGTCTCAGCAAGACTGAGGCTGTGACAAGTTTATTTCAAGCAATAATACTTTTTATACTTTTATCTGAAACAAAATACAATAGTGGTTGCCAGGAAGAATATAATTGTAGTTGGCAAGATATAATGACATTTGCAAGCTATACAGGGTATTCAATATTAATGTATAAGATTAATTGTCCTGTCAAGCCTCTATATGTTTCATTGATTTCGAGAGAACACAGGCAGCCTGAATGCTTCACTGCCTGAGGGAGTGTCTCAGTATCTCAGAAACTAAAAGGCACATGGTGCCCCAGGTGCCACAGATTCTAACCTGAAAAACCTATGACATATGCCTCTCAAGGCAGCTAGACCAAGCCAACTCCATGATTTCCTACAATAGGAGCCATTCCTATTCAAACCACTATAGTGGTACCTAATTTTTAAAAAAAGATCTCTGCCCAGAACAGGAAAAGAACAGTCTGGGACTACTATGAAGGAGTCATCTCCTTGTGGCTGGAGCTGGTTGTCTTTTCAGGGTGTGAGGCTATAATAGTCCTTAAGTGCACTGGTATCCCCCTGAACCAGCATTTGGTTATTTCTTTGTAACTAGCCCAAGAACTTAACAAGGTGGACTCCAAATGATGCTGTGATCAATCCTCCTGGGGGCCTAAGAGGTCATAGTCCTGGCCTCTTCATTCTGATTTGCTGTCCATTTCCCTCATATCAGGGAGGATCAGTGCTTTCTTAGGTTTGGGGGCATTCCATCTGCTCGTGACCCTTTTCTTTACAGTAAGCCCATTGATCTTTCTCTAATGTGGGCCTCTCCATCCTCCCTGTTTTTCTTTTGTTGTTGTTTGTATGTTTATTTGGGAGGTTTTTGGTTTTGGTTTTTTTTTGTTTGTTTGTTTGTTTGTTTGTTTGTTTGTTTTTGTGTGGACAGCCAAAGCTTCAGGATACGCTTCATGGAATGTAGCCATCATAATTTTGACCTGCCAGTACATGGTTCAATCAACAGCCAGAGCAGCCTCTTTATGTTTCTCAGTATCTTGATTACTAAAGACTGTCTAAGGGCTGACCCTATGAGTTGGAACATATTAATACCTGCAAAACTCTCAACATTTTCATCTTTTTGAGGATATAAGGAACTGACTGAGAGACAAGGTCGAATTTAATGCCATAGTATTTTCTTGGACCAGAGGTTGAAAGCAGACATAAGTCCAAAAGTCTTCCCACAGATGCCTGAGGACTTCTGGGGCATTCTGCTGACCCTTGCAGAATGCTGGGGATTTTAAATGTTAGTAGATTTTCAGGTTATACCCCATATCCCATTTTTTAATCAATATTTTAAAAGAAGATTTATTTATTTATTTTCTGCATGTGAATTCACTGTCACTCTCTTCAGACATGGGTTTCCATTACAGATGGTTGTGAACCACCATGTGGTTGCTGGAACTTGAACTCAGAACCTCTGGAAGAGCAGTTAGTGCTCTTAACCACTGAGCCATCTCTCCAGCCCACCCCCCTCCATATCCCATTCTCAGGGTATCAGTAATAAGTGACATGCTTGAGAATTGGAGTCCCAATTAGGATATTTGAATGGAAAGACTCCCTCAAATTTAAGTTTATGAGCATCCATCTTGGCTGTTGAGGCCAAGAAAACCTTTTTTGCCTCTCCCCAATACACCCTCATTCCTCTGAAGTAAACCAAGTTAGATCAATGCTAGCAGTCATCCAAAGTGGGGCAGTGGATGTGGAGGACCGATTGAGAAATGTGCTTAGGGTTTAGGGTGTATCAGAAAGGGGGATTGGGGGTCCTCAAGTATAGAGATCAGAAGTAGAAAAGAGGACATACACTAGAAAGGAGCTCTAACTTGGGAGGAGGAGGTACTTCCTATAATGGAAGTACAAATGATAAAATGTGTCTGACTTGGGTCTGGGACATAATGGAATGTTAAGCAGAAAGCTACTTAGGATTGAAGGGCAGTGGACAAAAGAAAGTGAGATATACCAGCATTAAGAAGGTTGTGAGGGTGGCAGAAAGATTGTAGATTTTAAGGTAAGAAAAGAGAATCAAGGGATCTTTGGCATCATAAATGGGCCAAACTGGTAGAGGAGCAGCAAGAGAATACCAAGACAGTAAAGTAATTCCTGAGAGTGTAGAGTTTAAGCCAGGTAGGAAAGTTTAACAATTAATCAATGTAAGGGGTCAGTGTGTCCTGGGGTTCCCATGACCTTAAACCAGACTGCTTGGATGACAGCTAGTAAGAGGTATGCAGCTTTTCTTTTATGAGAGTAACACTGTAATCATCCCCAAACCCCGGAGGAAAGTTTTCAGCATGTACTGAAATGGAGAGAGCTTTGAATAAGTGATCCCTATGTTAAAAAGATTTATATGACTTGGTGTAGAATAGGATTAAAAAGATGGAGGCAGCAACAATAGATAAGAGGTCACCATATGTGTGGCCAGCATGGCCTATGGTGCTGGGACAAGCAAATGACTGAGCCAGAGAGAAAGAACCCTGAGTGAGCTTGTGTTATTGGAGAATTCTCATTCTAGGAAGAGAAAAAAAGAAGGGAGGTGATGGGACTGAGATCTGCAGACAATGGACAGAATGGACAACAGACAAATACAGGATGGCACCATCCACTGCAACTATTAATATAATCCCTGAAAGGGATCAACTCCCCTCAAGCAATAGAGGTGATGAGGGTAGTGGGTCTCTCCATAAAAGCAGCAAAAAGAAACAAAACCAATAACAAAAGACATTCTCTGGGCAGAACCTGTCCAGAAGGCATCCAGTCATTCACATAACAATCTGGTTGGCCATCCATTCAAAACCCAGCTCTCCCAATACTTGTCAGGAGAAGAACTGAAACCAAATCTATCTCGTATTCATAAAACACAAAATTGGTACTAGCTCTTTTGTACACTGGCAGTTTAATGTACAAATGACATGGAAGGTCCCTCCCTTATCAGCAGCACCATTTCCAAACCAGATTCAAAACTGAATTTGTTGTATAGGCTTACCTTCTAAGAGAATCAGAAGGACTCCAACTGTTTTGGTATCTGGGAACACAGGCATTTCAAACCTTCATTTATCAAAGAAAATGACTAGAACATCTTCAAGGGGCAACTCCCTTGAAACTTCCATCCTCCTGAGGAAGACCTGGAGTAAGGCTGAGTCCTAGGTGGTATGGAAAATCTCACTGGGGCCTCCAATTTTTTCATGGATCACACAAGAAAGTTACTGACCACAATGCTCATCAAGCCAATTAAATATATAGATGGGTTTTCTTTGTCTATAGCTAAATGATTTTATAACATTCAAAAGAGTAAAAGATGTCTGCTGACTTACAATGGCTTCTATACTATCAGAAAAAACTAAAATAAATAAAAGTATCAAAGTAGTTTCTTTTAGTCAGGGTTTCTGTTCCTGCACAAACATCATGACCAAGAAGCAAGTTGGGGAGGAAAGGGTTTATTCGGCTTACACTTCCATACAGCTGTTCATCACCAAGGAAGTCAGGACTGGAACTCAAGCAGGTCAGGAAGCAGGAGCTGATGCAGAGGCCATGGAGATGTGTTTCTTACTGGCTTGCTTGAGTTCCAGTCCTGATTTTCTTTGGTGATAACAGCTGTATGGAAGTGTAAGCTGAGTAAGCCCTTTCCTCCCCAACTTGCTTCTTGTTCATGATGTTTGTGCAGGAATAGAAACCCTGACTAAGACAAATTGGTACCAGCAGAGTGGGATATTCCTGTTACAACCTGATCATGTTTTGGGGAGTACTGTGGAAGGACTTTGGAACTTTGGGCTAGAAGATCTATTCGGTGTTAAGAGCTCTGTTGAATGTTGTGTAGGAGCTTGGAAGATAATGTTGAGAACAGTGCAGAAGATGGAGGTCTGGCTTGTGAAATTTCAGAGGGAAGATTTAAGACTTTTTTCAGGGCCATTGCCAGTTTGATTGTGAAGATTCTGTGATTCTGGTTAGCTGGGGCTGAAGAATCAGCTGTGATTAACAAGATACCAGAACTACTAAAGCAAAAACTTTGCATTATTGGGACTATTGATGCTGGTTAGCTGGAGCTAAGAAATTAGCGGTGATTAAGAAGAGATCAGCATCATTGAGTTTACATCTTCTGGAAAGTGTTTTCTGAGAGCACAGAGGCTGTGTTCCAGAGATAGCCAAGGTTGTACCTTGTGCTGTGGCTGGACTTGGTAATGTATAAGAGTTACCCAGGTGGTACTGGTTTTGAAGGCATGAAGGGGTCATGCAGAGCAGCTGAGGCCATGGAAGCACTGTGAGAGGCCATGGAAGGCCATTGATGAAGGTGAAGTCTCAGTTGCAATTGATGGCCCAGGACTGAAGGAGTCATGCAAAGGAGTTGAGGCTTGGCACCATGAAGAGATCCTATGAGAGGCTAGTGTTGAAGCCTAGTTACAGTGGAAGACAGCAGTGTTTTGGAGATGCCAGTCCCATGAGATGACTACCAAGAACAGCACTAGCAGTGGAGTACAGGCGGCTGGAACCTAGAAGACAACGTGTGTGCTACAAAGGGCATGGCTGGAAAAGTGACCCAAGCCCTTGGAGGAGCCCAGAAGGTCATGAGTTGGATCCCAGACATTGGACGGTTGGAGTTTGATTTTTGCTTTTGATTGTTACTGTACCCTGATATTTTTTCCCTCTTGAAGGAAGTTTTTTAGTGAAGCCCACAGTTAAGAGACATTTAATTGTAAAAAAGACTTTGGATTTTAAGAGACTGGATATTTTTAAGGGATTGAACTTCCACATTTTAAAGAAATTGAACTTTTAATATGTAAAGACTGTGGGAGTTTTAAAGTTATTTAGATCTTGGGGATGAATAAGAAACTAAGGGTTGAGGCTTAATAGTGATGTGTTTGTGTGTCAAGTTGACAAGGGGTCAATTGTACTGGCTGGTTTTGTGTCAACTTGACACAAGCTGGAATTATCACTGAGAAAGGAGCTTTAGCTGGGGAAGTGCCTCCATGAGATCTAGCTGTGGGGCATTTTCTCAATTAGTGATCAAGTGGGGAGGGCCTCTTGTGGGTGGTACCATCTGTGGGCTGGTAGTCTTGGGTTCTATAAGAAAACAAGCTGAGCAAGCCAGGGGAAGCAAGCCAGTAAAGAACATCTCTCCATTGTCTCTGCATCAGCTCCTGTTTCCTGACCTGCTTGAGTTTGAGTCCTGACTTCCTTGGTGATGAACAGCAGTATGGAAGTGTAAGCTGAATAAACCCTTTCCTCCCCAACTTGCTTCTTGGTCATGATGTTTGTGCAGGAATAAGAACCCTGACTAAGACATAGTTCTTTAAAAATTCAAACTCGAGAAAGTACCCAAGGAGCTGAAGAGGTCTGCAACCCTATAGGTGGAACAACAATATGAGCTAACCAGTAACCCCAGAGCTCGTGTCTCTAGCTGCATATGTATCAGAAGATGGCCTAGTTAGCCATCATTGGAAAGAGAGGCCCCTAGGTCTTGCAAACTTTATATGCCCCAGTACAGGGGAACACCACGTCCAAGAAGTGGGAGTGGGTGGGTAGGGGAGCAGGGCAGGGGGAGGGTATAGGGAACTTTCAGGATAGCATTTGAAATGTAAATAAAGAAAATATCTTTAAAAATAAAAAAATAAAAATAAAAAAGACCAATTCAAAAATACATATGTGTTCTTTAGAAAATGGGGTGCTAGGGTCGAGGATATAGAAAAGCAATAAAGCATTTGTCTGGCATCAAAAAAAAAAAAAAGGGAGAGAGAGAGAAAGAAAAAGTCTCCATGAATTCAAGGCCAACTTGGGCTATATAGTCAATTCCAGGTCAGCCTAGATTACATAATAAGTAAACATGTCTCAAAAAAAAAGGGTATGTCTGTGTGTGTGTGTGTGTGTGTGTGTGTGTGTGTGTGTGGTGTGAATACTTTCTCGTGGACACGAACATTGTATGTGTATATATGTATGCATAGATAGATAGATAGATAGATAGATAGATAGATAGATAGATGATAGATAGATAGAAAAAAATTCAAACTAAAATAGTATTCTGCCCAGAGTTTACATAAAATAAAAAAGAAGCAATATAGTCTCTTCTTCAGTACATTTTAGCTCTATTGTTTTCACATTGGTGAAGACTAACATATGCACATCCACCTTTATTATTTGTGTATAGACACAAATTCAGTGGAAATGATGTTGTGTTGTACATAACTTTTTAATGGGAAACATGTATGTTTACTGACTTTAAAACACACACAGAGATACACACTCTCACACACACACACACACACACACACACACACAAACACACACACAAACTACATTACCAGTGAGGTTGAATAAATTATGGGACTATCATTCTCATTAATTCTTATGCATTTTGGTTCTCATCCTGTATCATTATGTGGAGTCTACTGACCTTCATTTGAAATATCACTAAGAAAAAAGGTCAATTCTGAGATAAATTGATTTTACACAGGGCTATCTTCACTGTATATCCATTTGGGCATAGTCTGCTAAAGACGTGTGTTTTAGGGAAATTGAATACACCAAATCATTAAAGTACCCTAAGTATTTTTATATAGAATGGATTACTTACATGAACTAAAGCTTGATTAGAAATTAAATATAATAAAGTCTAATCAAATTCCCATGTTCCTCTTTGGTTATGGGCTCATCTTTGAAAAGGAAAATGATCATGGAACAGGCATGTACTGGCTAGTTTGTGTCAACTTGACACAGCTGGAGTTATCACAAAGAAAGGAGCTTCAGTTGAGGAAATGCCTCCATGAGATCCAACTGTAAGGCATTTTCTCAATTAGTGATCAAGGGGGAAAGGCCCCTTGTGGGTGGGACCAACTCTGGGCTGGCAGTCTTGGGTTCTATAAGAGAGCAGGCTAAGCAAGCCAGTAAAGGACATCCCTCCATGGCCTCTGCATCAGCTCCTGCTTCCTGACCTGCTTGAGTTCCAGTCCTGACTTCCTTGGTGATGAACAGATGTATGGAAGTGTAAGTCGAATAAACCCTTTCCTCCCCAACTTGCTTCTTGGTCATGATGTTTGTGCAGGAATAGAAACCCTGACTAAGACAACGCATGAGGCTAATCTTCTGATCTGTAACAGCCTAACCTTCAAACAGTCAGTATATAGATAGTGAACAATATCAAGAGTTAAAAATGGATGGTCCATCCTTTCATCTTAGCTCCAAACTTTGTCTCTGTAACTCCTTCCATGGGTATTTTATCTATTCTAAGGAGGAATGAAGTATCCGCACATTGGTCTTTCTTCTTGATTTTTCTTGTGTTTTTCAAATTGTATCTTGGGTATTCTAAGTTTCTGAGCTAATATCCACTTATCAGTGAGTGCATAGGATCCATCTCATGATCATCCACCAAACCCAGACACTATTGCATATGCCAGCAAGATTTTGCTAAAAGGACCCTGATATAGCTGTCTCATGTGAGGCTATGCCAGTGCCTGGCAAATACAGAAGTGGATGCTCACATTCATCTATAGGATGGAACACTGGGCCCCCAATGGAGGAGCTAGAGAAAGTACCCAAGGAGCTGAAGGGGTCTGCAACCCTATAGGTGGAACAACAATATGAACTAACCAACACCCCCAGAGCTCGTGTCTCTAGCTGCATATGTATCAGAAGATGGCCTGCCTAGTCGGCCATCATTGGGAAGAGAGGCCCCTTGGTCTTGCCCCAGTACAGGAGAAGGCCAGGGCCAAGAAGTAGGAGTGGGTGGGTAGGGGAGCAGGGTGGGGGGAGGGTATAGGGAGCTTTCGGGATAGCATTTGCAATGTAAATAAAGAAAATATCTAATAAAATAAAATAAAGAGTTGAAATGGGCTTTTGGAGGCACTCAGAGCTGAGTTTTCCTCTTAGCACTCCTTTCATTGTGTCCCATAAGTTTGGGTATATTGTGCCTTCATTTTCATTATATTCTAAAAAGTCTTTAATTTCTCTCTCTATCTCTTCCTTGACCAAGTTATCATTGAATTGTTAAGCTTCCATGTATATGTGGGCTTTCTGTTGTTTTTGTTGCTATTGAAGACCAGCCTTGGTCCATGGTGATCTGATGGGATGCATGAAATTATTACAGTCTTCTTGTATCTGTTGAGGCCTGTTTGTGACCGATTATATGTTCAATTTTGGAGAAGGTACCATGAGGTGCTGAGAAAAAGGTATATTCTTTTGTTTTAGGATGTGAAATGTTCTATAGATATCTGTTAAATCCATTTGGTCCATAACTTCTGTTATTTTCAATGTATCTCTGTTTATTTTGTGTTTCTATGATCTGTCCATTGATGAGAGTGGGGTGTTGACGCCCACTTTTACTGTGTGAGGTGCAATGTGCACTTTGAAACTTTATTAAAGTCTCTTTTATGAATTTGGGTGCCCTTGCATTTGAAGCATAGATATTCAGAATTGAGAGTTTTTCTTGGTAGATTTTTCTTTTGATGAATATGAAATGTCCTTCCTTATCCTTTTTGATAACTTTTGGTTGAAAGTTAATTTATTCAATGTTAGAATGGCTACTCCAGCTGATTTCTTGAGACCATATGCTTGGAAAATTGTTTTCTAGCGCTTTATTCTGAGGTAGTGTCTGTCTTTGACACTGAGGTATATTTCCTGTATGCAGCAAAATGCAGGGTCTTGGTTATGTATCCAGTTTGTTAATCTATGTCTTTTTATTGGGGAATTGAGTCCATCGAAGTTAACAGATATTAAGAAATAGTGATTTTTGCTTCTTGTTATTTTTGGTGTTATTTTTATGTTTGCGTGGATACCTTCTTTGGGGTTTATTGAAAGGAGATTAATTTCTTGCTTTTTCTAGGGTGTAGTTTCCCTCCTTGTGTTGGGGTTTTCCTTTATAGGGCTAGATTTGTGGAAAGATATTGTGTACATTTTTTTTGTCATAGAATATCTTGGTTTCTCCACTTATGGTAATTGAGAATAGGCAGTTCTTTATTTAAGCTTTAGATTAAATAAAGTAGGCTCTTTCCACAAGAAACCCTTAGACCCAAGGAGAGATAGGGATTTTAAAATCAAAAGGCGCAGTTACATCACATGCAGGCTGAGGGCTTGGTTTTGGTTTTAGTTTTTATTTTTTTACAGCAGTAAATAAGGAACCCTTTGACCTGCAATACATCTTACAAACATTTCTCAGGAGATTATATTGTCATAATGGAGTATTGAGGTATCCTAATGAGAGATTGTGATATCACAACAAGTAATTGTATGTCAAAATGGAGCACTGTATATCACAATGGGCTAGTATGATTTGCAGTGGAACATTGCATTGTCAAAAAAGGTTAATTTTCACTTGACAACTGGGCATTTTGCTGTCACACCAGTGCATTTTGGAAACACACTTGAGCACTATGTTGACACAATTCAGCTTGTGATGCCACCGTGGAAAATTGTTATATCCCAGTGTAGCATTACAGCATCACAATTGAGAGTTGAGATGTTTCGATGTGACACCCAAGCCCTGTGGCCTAGAGCAGGCAGGCATCACTAAGATTAAATATGCAGTGGACAAAACTGGAAGATAGAAAAACAAAACAGCTGGTATAGTGTGCAAAAAGACAGAACTGGAGACGTGATGGCGGTGACGGGTGAGAGAGAGGGCTGCTGGAAATGCTATCATTGCCCAGTAGGCTCAGTGAGACGGTGTCCAACAGCCTGAACCTCAGGCAGCTATAGACACAGCCCCTGAACCTACCACCATGCTGGGAATCCCCCTGGCTCTGGACAATGACTAAGGCCTATCCTCAGTTAATGGTTTCTGGTGTGAATCCAGGCAGAGAAAGACTAATCCTCAAATGGACTTGCTTTTTCCCTTTTGGGGAGGTATCCTGGAGGAGGGGGCAGACATGGGAAAACTGGGAAGTGAGCGTGACTCGGGTTTATAATGTGAGATTCCCAAATAATTTTTTAAAAATTTTAATCACACACATAAAAAGTAATTGTGATGTCTCAATGTAGAACTGTAAAATCATGATGGAGCACTACAATGACACAGTGTAGAATTGTGGTGTCATAATTGGGCATTGTGAGAACACCATGGGAAATTGTAATGTCAGAGCAGAGCATTGTAATAACACAACAAAGAACTACAGGATTTAATTTATGGTGTCACATTGTGATGTCAAAATGGCAAATTATAACACCATAATGAGACATTATGATGTCACAATGGGACATTTTCATATCATAATCTGGAATTGTCACAGTAAAAAAAAATTTGATGACAAAATTGAGCATTGTGACATTACAATTGAGCATTACATTATCACAATGGAGAATTCTAATGTCATACTGTGACAGCAATTGCATAATGGAGCATTACAATGTTATACGGGAGAATTATAATACCATGATATAGAATTTTTATATCACAATGGGACATTTTAATGTCAAATGGAGAACTGTTATTTCCTAATGGCATTGCAGTGAAAGTTTGTTGCAAAGAATTGTGATGACAAAACTGAACTTGTATAGTCAAATCAATTATAGTGGAATAATGGAATTTAATTTATGGTGTCACAGTAAGGAACTGTAATATCACAGTAGAGCATTACGATGGTACATGATGTGTTTTTACACAAAACTGATTCATTATAATAAATAAAGGGGCATTGTGCCATGGTTGGGCAGTAAAATGTCACAATGGAAAGCTGTGATGTCACAATGATCCTTTTTTTTAAAGCTAGGACTTATTACATAGACCAGACTGACCTCAAACTCACAAGGATCTGCTTGCTTCTGCCTCCCAAGTACTAGCATTAAAGACATCGATACAGCTTTTTGATGTCACCTTTTTATGAGCAACATAAACAAAGGAACAGCTGTGATAGCATATTGGAAGACAGTGACATCATAATGGAGAACTGTAATGTCACAATGGGTCATTTTTGTCAGGCTAGTCCACATTTCTGGCCAAGATGGAGTCACCTAAGACATCAAGATGGAGGACCCAGTGGAAATCAGCCCCTTCAGGGAAAGTGAAACTGAAAGTTCTGTGCTTCTCGGAGTCACATGACCCTTCCTTCAACAGAGCACCTTGACAGCAGCATGTTGATATCTTTTTTTTTTTCAACTTTTATTAGATATTTTCTTCATTTACATTTCAAGTGTTATCCAGAAAGTTCCCTATACCCTCCCCGCTCCCGGCCCTGCTCCCCTACCCATCCGCTCCCACCCCTTGGCCCCAGCGTTCCCTTGTATTGGGGCATATAAAGTCTGCATAACCAAGGGGCCTCTCTTCCCACTGATGGCCAACTAGGCCATCCTCTTCTATATATACAGCTAGAGACACGAGCCCAGGGGGTACTAGTTAGTTCATGGTTATTCTTCCACCTATAGGGTTGAAGACCCCTTCAGCTCCTTGGGTACTTTCTCTAGCTCCTTCTTCCTTGGGANAATCCCACTAAAATCAGGGACCAGACAAGGCTGCCCACTTTCTCCCTACCTATTCAATATAGTACTTGAAGTCCTAGCCAGAGCGATTCGACAACAAAAGGAGGTCAAGGGGATACAAATTGGAAAGGAAGAACTCAAATTATCACTATTTGCAGATGATATGATAGTATATATAAATGACCCCAAAAACTCCACCAGAGAACTCCTAAACCTGATAAACAGCTTTAGTGCAGTAGCTGGATATAGAATTAACTCAAACAAATCGATGGCCTTTCTCTATACAAAGGATGAACTGGCTGAGAAAGCATTTTGATATCTTAATGGTCAGAAATCCCTTCAAATCATTTTGCTTACAACAGCTCCTTCTCCCTGCAATGCTCTCTCACTACTCTTCCATCCAACTTAAGCCACCCCATTAAAAACTCAAACTTACTTTAGGCAGGGCTGCTCTCCCTTCTCTTAGAGACAGCATGGCAGTTTGTACCTGAATAAAACTTTGCTTTTTTGGCCTCAGTGTAGCTCTGATGGTCTCACTCTCTTGCTAAGCCTTAAAATTGCATTATCTCAAAGCTGCACTGAGGTATCAAAAGAATTACTTAATGTCACAAAGGAAAATTGTTACATCACAATATAGTTTTTTATACTACAAGCAAGTGTTGTCATGTCACAATGGTGCTTTGTGCTGTCACTATGGCATTTGCAGAAACTGTTCCATTTGTTATAAGAGGAATGTACATTCACTGTCTGATGGGAAATTCTGAAGATACTTGTTAAATCCAGTTGGTTTGTGGGCATAATTTAGCTCTGATTTCTATTTTGCAAAACCTATCTAAAGATGAGAGTGGAGAATTAAAATCTCTCAATATTAATTTGTCAGTACTGAGCTGATCTTTTATGAAATTTGATATTCAAACATTTTGCATATGTATTTATAATGGTACGTCTTCATGATTAATTATTCTCTTAATTAATGTAAAGTGGCCTTCTTTATCTGTTCAGGCTTTCAGTATAAAAGCTGCTTAACCAGGTAGAAAAATCCTCACACCTCTTCATTTCTTCCATTTGGCTGGTAGGCTGAGTTTCATGCTTTATATGTGTGTGGATATGCATATATATGTATATTGTATATGTCATATATATGTGTGTGTGTGTGTGTGTGTGTGTGTGTGTGTGTGTATCTGTAAGGTGTGTTTTATGGAGACAACAGACAACTGGGTATTGTTTGGTGGTTTTGTTTTAAATCCAATCTGTATTTTTTAATTGATATACTGAAGGCCTTTATATTAAAGGTTAATTATCAATATTTTTGCCATTTTTGTGACTTTGTTTATTATAGGTCACCCACACATAGCCTACTTTCATAATGTTGGAAAATGTTATTCAAGATGCTAGGAAAGAAAAGTTACTAACAGTTCTATGGAAATGTAAATCCTATGAACTACAATAATGACTAGTCTAACAAAATATGCCAAACAGTGCACTATCTTGGGAATAGCCAACGGCTGTCTGATTTAACTTAAGGTCTGCTTGTTAAGAGGGAACTCAGGCCTGATACTCTAAATCTAGCCAGGAACCCATGGCTGTGAGTTCATAGACTCAAGAAAGAACCTACTAAACTACTATTTTGCTAAACTGGTATAGTATCCAATTGCCTTCTAAATGCTTATCCATATGCTGGTAGTTGAGTTCAGCTCTCACCTGCCCATCAAAGAAGCTTTTGGCAGCAGATGGAGGCCATTCCAGAGAACCACAACTGGTCAAAGTACACAGAATAAGTGATTGTAGAGTTCCTATCCCCATGTGGTATATCTGTAATATCTGCAACATAACCTCTTAGAGAAACATCATAGAAGCTTAGAGAACATCATAGAAGAGGAAGCAGAAAGACTGTAGGGTTAGAAAGACTATGGTAAAACACTGTATGAACATGACTGAGATGTTACACAGATGAACTCCCAACAATATGGTTAAATGCACAAGACCACCCCTGTCAACTCTTCAGCACAGATGGAGTAAGGGCACGCAAGGTTCCACCTCTACTTAAAGAGCTACAGATGACTTTCTAAGTGAAAGAGTGTCAGTCTTCTTCAAGAAAAAGCTGCCTTATAGGCTGCTATGAAGGCTAGTTTTTACTTGACACAATCTGGAGTCATTTGGGAAGAGGGAACGTCACTCAGACACTATTGTATATGCCAGCAAGATATTGCAGAAAGGGCCCTGATATAGCTGTCTCGTGTGAGGCTATACCAATGCCTGGCAAACACAGAAGTGGATGTTCACAGTCAGCTATTAGATGGAACACAGGGTTCTCAAGGGAGTAGCTAGAGAAAGTACCCACAGAGCTGAAGGGGTCTCCAACCCTATAGGTGGAAGAACAATATGAACTAACTAGTACCCCCAGAGCTCATGTCTCTAGCTCTATATATAGCAGAAGATGGCCTAGTTGGCCTTCATTGGGAAGAGAAGCCCCTTGGTCATGCAAACTTTATATGCCCCAGTACAGGGGAACTCCAGGGCCAAGATGTGGGAGTGGGTGGGTAGGGGAGCAGGGCGGGGGATAGGGGAGGGTTTAGGGGACTTTTGGGATAACATTTGAAATGTAAATGAAGAAAATATCTAATAAAAATTGAAAAAAAGAGATTCAAATCAAAAAAAAAAAAAAAAGAAAGAAAAGAAAGAAAATTCCCCCCACCATATTGACCTGTTGGTGAGCCTGAAGGGCATTTTTTTTTATTAATGATTGATGTGTAAGGGCCCAGCCCACTAGGGGTAATGCCACCACCAAGCCTGTGTTCATAGTTGTATATAGAAGGTAGGCTGAGGAAGCCATGAAGAGCATGCCAGTAAGCAGCAATTGTCCATGGGCTCTGTATCAGTTCCTGCCTCCAGATTCCTGCCTTAAGTTTTTGACCAGACTTCCCTTCATTATGCATTATGATTGGGATATGTAAGCTTAAATAAACCCTTTTATCACCAAATTGGTTTTGGTCATGGTGTTTTATCTCAGCAATAGAGACCTTTAATAAGATAGTTGCCCACGCTCAAGTGGTCAGCTATACACTCAAGTACATATGAAAAACACTAGTTGGAACCTCTCTCTCTCTCTCTCTCTCTCTCTCATACACACATACACACACACAATTATAAAGGAACAAGATGGGAATTTGAGATAAGAAAGTGGTGTGGGAGGAGGCGCAGGGAGGGTTGAGTGTGATGAAATTATGTGGTACTCACATATGAAATTCTAAAACAAGCTTCTGCTGAGCTTATACTGATATTCTGACACACCTACCCTTTATCTGTGACTTTGTATTTTTTCTGCTTGGGGTTCTAAATGCCTGCTAGACCTTGATCTCTCCTATGGATTATTAAAAATTGTTTCCTAAGCATTTACCATAAAATTCTCCTTCTCTGTTCATGATTCATGAATTTGGCCTTGTCATAGTGTTACATGTATCTAGAATATTGTATTCATATTTTTTTACTAAACTATTTTTGTTATGGCTAAATGCTCCAGTTCTTCTGCCTTGTGTTTAAGACCAATGTTCTGGCTTCTCCTTGCTATGAATTCTGTTGGTGAAGCTCTCCATTGAAATTTGTTCTTGAATTATTGAATTTTTCACTTTCAGCATTTCAATTTGGCTTTTTTTTCTTCAGCATGACTTTTTCTACATTCATATCCTACATTGACTTCTTAATTACAGTTACCATTACTATGATGAAACACCGTAACCAAAATTAAGTTAGGGAGGAAAGGTCTTACACTTGCTTACCCTTCCTTCCACAGGCATAGTCCACCACTAAAGGAAGTCAGGAAAAGAATTCAAAGGGGGCAAAAATCTGGAAGCAGGAGTACCCACCCTCAATGGGCTGGACCCTCCCACATCAATCACTAATTAAGACAATGCCATATAGGTAACTCTAATAGAGATATTTTCTCAATTGGGTTTCTTTTCTCTCTCATGACTCTAGCTTCTATTAAATTGACATAAAATTAGCCATTGTGACTTTCTTATTTTATTAAGTGGTTTGTGTTGTCTTGTAATTCATTCAGCAGTTTATTTTGTGTCCTCTTATTTCTTTGAGCATACATTTTTTTTTCTTGTGTGTTCTTTAGAATTTCATCTAAGTTGCTCTCATTGGAAGCCTTTACTATGGGATTAATAATTTTGAGTGGAGCTATGTTGCCATGTTTTTTTTTTTTAAGCTTCCTGGGCTTTTTTTATTGAAGCACATGCATTTGTCCTAAGTCATTGACTGTATTTTTTAAAATCACTTTTCCTTTCAGTGGAAGTTTTTTTTTTAACAGTGTTCAAGGGGATTAGGTTGTTCTTTACAATGATGCTTAAGGGAATTGGGTTGAGATGTCTTTTGATACACTGATGTTTGGGACACCAGGCTTAATTTTTAGTAGCATACTATCTACAAAACAATTATGGTGTAGACACCATATAAAAATATAGTAATAGTCAAATAACCATTACCCCTTAAATGTCAGTTACTTTAGAAAGTCAGGGAACATGGAGAGTGCTGGACATATTGATGGATAAAGGAGGAAGGAAGCACAGGACAGCTAGGGATAGGAAAAATAAAAGGGATAAGTAATGTGAGGGGACAGGGTGAGGGGAGAGGGATGTTTGGATAAAGATATTAAAAGAAAAGAAATAGAGAAATACAATCAGATAAGCTAAAATAGTCCAAGCTCTCAGGAGGCTGCAACTTGGAAAATACCAGTAGGCACCCTGTGGAATCAGTTTCTCCCTGCAGTTCCTCAGAGGTCAAGGTTACAGTGTCAAAAAAGTGGAGGTGAGTGCTATCAGTGGGTTTCACAGGCATGCAGCACTGATCCCCAAATGGTAACAATGGAAGTTCCAGAGAGAGAAAATCTAGAGCTACCTGTTGTACAAACAGGCACACAGCACACACACTCAGATGGAGATATTCAGGTACCAGACAAAGGGAAAGCAAAGAGGGGACACCAGTTGGGTAAGCAGGCATCTAAATAGATCACCAGACGCCAGCATTAAAATCCCAGATGGAAGGAAAGGATGACTACCTGTGGGGAAAGCAAGTGACTCACTGCCAGTCCTCAGACAATCGACACCAAAGGTTTTAGAGAAGAAAATCTTGATTACAGTGATAGCCAAATTTATTTCTGCAGTCAGACCTCCACCGTGAATCCCAGACACACACATTTAACTGCAGTCTGAAAGTCTCGACTGAGATGTTTAATTGAAAGTTCACATTTACACTTTCTGAGTCTGATCCTTTTTTTTTTTCCTTTCATGCAAGCCTACCTGTCCATAATCTTCCCATACAAAACATGGCAACTCTGTGGTTTCATCCCTGGCTCCTCTTCTCCTCTGACACCCACAGCTGCTTTAGTGGCAAATCCTGTCAGTTTCAGGTCTGTGTACTTTTCATGCCTCTCCCACTGCCAACATTAACCCAGGCAATCCCTCTCTTCTATACTGTGGCAATGTCTCTTAATTGGGTTCCTAACTTATTCCTCCCATCCTGTTTTGAGTGGGTCTTTTAAAACCTAGATCATACTCTGTACTTCTCCTTCTAAACCCTCCGAACTTCATTTCTTGGCTCTCTCCCCCACGCTCTGCTTTGGCATAGTTCTTCCCCCAAGCTTTTGGAATTCTATTACCTCTCCTCAAATGTCTCTAGGAATTCTCATAGCTTTCTTGGTTTTGGTTTTGGTTTTGGTTTTAGGGTTTTTTTTGGGGGGGGTGGGGAGGGCGTATTACTAAGATGTAATTTTTGTTTATGTATGTGTACTTGCTAGTTTGTCTGTGCATTATATATCACATGTGTATTGTGTGCAGAATAGTTCTTTTTCACAGGGGCCAAAAGAGAAAGCCGGTACCCCTGGACCTGGCATTACAAGCAGTTCTTGAGCATCTTAGTGTGGATTCAGGGAACCAAACACGGGTCCTCTGTAAGGGCACATAGTGTCCTTAACTGCTGAGCCATCTTTTCAGCACCCCAAATGTCATTTCAATGTGACATTTTCTAACTCATTTAAAATTGAAACACACACACACTTACACACATGAGTGCACATGTGCACCTTTCCAATTATGCATTTTACTTTTTCCATGCTCTCAGCATCATCTGACATAGTATATATACACACTTCATCTGCACAAATGACCTTCTGTTAACCACTAGAATGAATCTGTATGAGGATACTCCTCACTGCTTCTAACATTACTTGATACGTAGTATGCTCTCATTGAATATCTAGTACATGAATTGAGCTGTCCAATCTTTCAGAATATTAGCGGAAGAAAGTAATCCCAGCTCCTATGTGAGATTCATATAAGAAGCAAGGTGATGCTACTGGGAGCTATATAGGGGTGAAGGCTACTGAAATAGCTCTTTGGCAGAGCACTTGTCTTGCATGTATGAGGTCCTGTTGGATCCTACATTGTGCAGAGGAAAAGCTGATGAAATGTCCTGAGAGTATGTGTGAGGAACTGAGCTGCACCCCACACTTTGAGACCCTGCTTCCATTTGGTCACATTTTACTTTTCCATTCAGCAATCTTTCAGATGGGCCTAAAATCTGAAAATTTGTTTCGCTGCCTGCACTACAAGTTAAAGATCAAAACACTTTTTCCTTCCTTCTGTGGTAAAGGCCCATTTTTCTCTCCATCATAATTTCCAGAAGAGAAAAAAAGATGAAAAGCAATATTCCTTGATAAGTACAGTAGCAATATTTCAGAAAGCATTTGAAAGATTCTCAAGTATTTTAGAATTCTGCAAAGAAGAATCATCTGTCAGCCTGAAAAAAAAATGGAGCCAGGAAGAGCTGTAAGCAGAGGGGGTGTCTGACTGAACTTTAGCCTGCAGCTAAAGCTCGGGAACTACTATAAATTTTATTTTCTCCCATACAAATAAGAGTAATATTCACACCGTTGTATATTCTGTGCCAAGTTCTACATTCTGTGCCAAGTTCCAAGCAAAATGAGTGCTTGGCAGTATCCCACTTCAGAGGCTAGGGATTTTATCTTCATACAGATAACAAGTCCCATGGAAAGGGGGAGGCTACCCCAGCTCAGGGACTTGATGCAGTGTGTCAGGAAACAGCTTATTCTTGATCTTCTTCCTACTTGTCTTCACAGCTTATCTGGCTGGACAGAACAACTCTATCTTCCATTAATGCAGTTTGGAGAAAGGGTTATCAAAGAGGAGCATCTACTGTGAGTTTGAGCCTCCAAGGAGATGAGAAGGAGTTGGCTACTTGGTGTGGCTCATGTGCTTCACTTATGAGATCATGCTGGAATGTTGCCTCTGACCAAGGCTGGCAGAGCTGGGTCTTAGGGGAGTAAGAGTAGGGAGGGATAAGGGTCATTGTTAAATAGGATAATAAGACAAACATGTATTAAATGTTTACATTATTTCAGGCCTTGGGGGGAAAAAACATTAATAGGCACAGGTTATCAAATCACATACTTATCATGACCCCATGGGGTTAATACAACATTCAACAGACAAAGTTCGAGGCTCAAAAAGTTTGTTTGAGACATCTAGTGCTTATCAGGTGCTAAAGTAGAGCATTTAGAATTAAGGAGTCTCTCTTGTTATCGAGCACACAAAATCAGATGGCACATGCACAGATCCACAGTCATAAATGACCCTTCTTGGCAGAGGCCACAAAGAGCTTTGCTCATAAGGCCACATTAACCAGTACATGTCACTAGACGAATCCAACAATATGAGGTGCATTTTCGGTGATTTTTGACTGGACTTAGGTTGTGAGCCCCAAGGAATCCACCCTCAACTAGTTAAGGAGTAAGGGGACCACACCTGGGCTTTTGTTGCCATCTGGAAGACATCTGGGCAGGCTTTTCAAAAAAAAAAAAAAAAAGTCCATGGAGTGGGGAGTTAAAGAGGAAAGGGCTATGAATTTTGTAATCGCAAGCTGTTCTCTTTCAGCCTCAGTTGTTTCAGCCTTAATTGTAGGACTCTAAGTTTTACTGTGCAACTAGGTGAGGCACGAAATCATATGATGGCTATCCATTGTTGGTCATCTGCCATACAAATGACACCTTTCCTTTGTTTTCATGATCTTATTAAAGTCACTTTCATCAGCTAAATGTCCACGTCCAGACAAGAAACCGGAAGCCAAAACAATAAACCTGTCATATGATCCATCTATACCATTTCTGGGCATGTGCCCAAAGGACTGTCTCCTACTACAATAATATTTGCACTTCGGTGTTCATTGATGCTTTATTTATAACAGCTAGGAGATGGAACCAGCCTAGATGTCATCAACTGATGGATAATGAAAATGTGGTATATACAAAATAGAGTCTTATTTGAAATTTGGTGAAAAATGAATCAAACTGGATGGAAGAAAGCAGGGTGTTCTACCAGGATCTGCTAAATCACCTGGAAACTGGGGCAGAGAGTGAGGAGAAGCCACGGCATGTAGTCTGCTACAGAGCTGGAGATGATGCTTGGCAAATGGACTTGGAGGGGTGGAGGGAGAGATGAAGATCTGCCATTGGCCCTCTTGCTTACCTGGCTAGAGTGGCCTACAGATTCCAGGAAATGTCAGTTGGAGCTGGGTCCTCAGATGCATAGGGGGAAAGAAGTTTAGAGGAGTAGATAGATTTGTGTGATCCCCTGGTGTCTGGGACAGGGGAAGGAAGGAAGGCTGCAGCAGGTGGTCTGATACTGAGCTGGGCTAAGACTGCAATTCAGGGTTCAGGAGCTGATCTGATCAAGAGGAGCTGATCTGCAGCAAGCCTACCTACTTCCCTGGCCAGACTGCACATAAACTTTCCCAAAATCTTAGAAATAGTAGCCAAGTGTGCTATCTCACACCTTTAATCCTAGCACTAGGGAGACAGATCTTTGTAAGTTTAAGGATAGCCAGATCTACATAGCAAGTCCCAGAACAGCCAGGGATATACAGTGAGACCTTGTTTGTTTAGAAAGAAACAAACAAATAAAATCTAAAAATGAACTAAAACAATCACAATTCTCTAACACTGTATAATTACAAGCAGCTAACCACTCCTGAATTAAAAGCATGCAGGCCATTTCCTGAATTACAAAAATGCACACCTGATGATGGATTTAGTCATCTCTCATTTAAGACGTGCACTTTATTCTTGTATCTCCTTCTTATACTATATCTGTTTCTACGAGCTACTCCTTGCATGTTGGTTTGCCTTAGCTATGGATACCTTTCCTTCCTTAATTCATTAAACTGATGCTGAATTATAGTGATGAATCAGCACCATTGGAAACTGAAGACTGACTTGAGGTCACTATGATATTCCAAGTGAACGCCATGCAACGTTACCATTCCTCTTGGCTATAGATGCTTCTTTCAGTCATGGTCAAGGGTCCTTAGCTGTTACTCTATTTGAATCCATGTACTAAGGCCCACATCTACTCAGTTCACACTGTTCTCTTTCATTGCTTCCTGCCTCAGTCCTCGTCTTTCCATAACCCTGATTCTTTTTCTTTGCTTTCTGACTTGCTTGTTTTGAGATGGGGTTTCACTGGCCAGCTTTGAATTTACAGAGATCTGCCTGCTTCTGCCTACCAAATGCTGGGATTAGCAGTGTATGCTACCATGCCCAGCCTAACACAGCATCCTGTGTACCACTACCAAGTCTCTCATCTTCACAGTATAGGACAACTTAAGACCAACATTTACCCAGGAAGACTCTTACATTTTATTAATCGTTCAGTTTTTCTGAATTTCATATCTCTGTTTCAAGCATTTCTGTTCAACTGAGGTATAACCAAACGGCCGCTGGAATATTTTACTGTGTCAACAGTTCTCCTAGGGGATGTTTCAAGCTGAAGAATGTGGGGAAAGGAAACCACTTATCCATTGCTAGTAGGAGTGCAAACTGGTACAGCCACTATGGAAATCAGTATGGCAGCTCCCCAAGAATCTAGGATCAGATCTATTCAAGATCCAGCTATACCACTCTAGGGCATGTACCCAAAGGACTCTATATCCTACTACAGAGACTCTTGCTCAACCACGTTGATTGCTACTCCACTCATAACAACTAGAAATTGGAAACACCCTTGATTTCCATCAATTACTGAATAAATAATGAAAGTGTGGGATACAAGAGAGCATTGTTCAACTATAAAGAAAAAAGTTCAGGCAAATGTATGAAGCTAGAAAAAAGTTGTCCTGAGTAAGGTAAGTCAGACACAAAAATACAAATACTGTATTTTCTCTTATATGCTGATGCTAGCTTTTAAGCCTATGATAAGCATGCTACATTCCAAATAACCACCAAGATAGGGTACCTTGTAAGGGAATCAGTGGAAGGAGAGGATCTCCCTCACAAAGAGAACAAGAATATATTGCAATGGAGAGACAAATGGGAAAGTAGTAGATTAGGACTAAATAAGAAGGATGAGAGATATGATGTCTGATTGCAAAGGAAAAAAATCTGCTTTTCCCAAAGGAATATTACTAGGCATATCAACTATACTCCAGTACAGGCCCCATGTCCATGATTACTTGCCAACACAAAATTAACTTCTTGTTTTGTTTGGGTTTTTTTTTGTTTTTGTCTTTTTGTCTTTTTGTCTGTTTTGATTTTTGTGTTTTTCTTTTGTTTTTGTTTGTTTGTTTATTTTTAAAATTTTTGTTTCTTGGTTTTTGTTTTTGCTTTTTTTAAGAAAGAAAGAGAGAGAAGATAGGGGAGGGGAACAACATGATGTTTGGTGAGTACAAAGGTAGAGAGGATCTGAGGAAAGTTGGAGGGGAAAAGTATGATCAAAGTACATTGTATGGAAACTTTTTAGTGAAATAAAAAAACAAATATCTATGAGAACTATCAATTCTTAGTTTTTTAAAAACTTAGTATTCTGTATTGTCTATATGTCCTTGGCTTTATTTACAATATTTATTTGATATCTTAGTGAGTGTTCTGTTGCTGTGAAAAGACACCACGGCCATAGCAATTCTTATTTTGTGTGTGTGTGGTGGGGTAATATTTTTTTCTTTTATTAGATATTTTCTTATTTTACATTTCAAATGCTATCCCGAAATTTCCCTATATCCTCCCCCAACCCTTCTCCCCTGCCCACCCACTCCCACTTCTTGGCCCAGGCATTCCCCTGTACTGGGGCATATAAAGTTTGCAATACCAAGGGGCCTCTTTTCCCGATGATGGCCGACTAGGCCATCTTCTGCATTTAATTGGAGCTTGATTGTGGTTTCAGTGGTTTTGTTGATTATCCTCATGGTGGAAAGCATGGCAGCACACAGGAAGAAATGGTGCTAGAGAAGTAGCTGAGGGTTACATCCTGATCTCCTAGCCAAGAATGAGACTCTTGTCTTGTCATGGGCATTTAAAACCTTAAAGCCCATCCCCAGTGATACTCTTCCTCCAACCAAGTCGACTTACTTCAACTCTGCCACACCTCCCAATTCCTCCCAAGCAGTGCCACTCTCTGATGACTAAGCATTCTAATATACTAGCCGATGGGGATGATTCTTTTCTTTTTTTGCTTTTATTTTTTTATAATCTAGTCATTATCTTCCTCCTGGACCTCTCTCCCACAGTTCCTCATCCCATTCCTCCTAGACTCCAACCCTGACTCTAAGAGGATATCCCTTCCTACTCCACCAGACCCCCCCAACTCTCTGAGGCCTCAAGTCTCTGAGGGTTAGGTGAGACTTCTTCCACTGAGGCCAGACCAGGCCTAATAAGGCTTAAACAAAAGTAACCCACAAGGAAAGAAAAAGAGATCTAATGTATGCAATACATTTTTGATAAGAGAAAGTTAAAAAGAGGTAAAAGGATGGCTCAGTCAGTAAGAACACTGGTTGCTCTTCCCTGGATGCAGATTGATTCCCTCACTCACATGCTGTCTCACAACTATCTATAATTCCTGTCCTAGGAGAGTCAATGCTATCTGCTGGCCTACACAGACACACATGTAATAATTTTAATATTTCTAATAAATAAAAAGAAAGGTAAAGACTTTATATGGCAAGACAAAGATGGTTTCAAAACAAATAGATGAGAAGAAAGTTAGATGAGTGAACTATGTTGTAGAAGGAGTGTGAGAAATTGAACATAGCTGTAACTAAGTCAGTTGTGGGCATGTGAGGGCTAGACAGCATGCACCCCTTCCTCATAAGCTTCCAATGAAAACGTGGAAGTTTAATTCTACCGAAGTTCAGTGGGTGAGACATGAAGAACTAGAGCGTTTTATTTTCAATTATGTATTTACTTATTGACTTTATATCACCAATGAAGCCCCCTTGCCCCCTCTTCTCTCAGTTCCACCCTTACAACCCAGCCCCACATGATCTTCTCCCCTTCTCTGAGGAGAAGGGGAAGCCCCTCTTGGCTATCACTCCACCCTAGGACATTTAGTCTCAGCAGAACTAAGCACATCTTCTCCCACTGAGGCCCAACCAGACAGTCTAGTTAGGAGACTAGGCTTACTTACAGATAAGTGGGTGAAAGATTATAGGCAGACACAGGGATGACCTTAAAGCAGCCGCTCTGGAATGTCTATTCCCAAGAATGATGACAATGTCTCATTGCTTTGAAGATAGAGATCCTTTCCCCTGCTACCTGCATACTTTAGCCCTTCCTTAAGATCCTGAGGCCATGTGTAATTAAGGCATAATAGCAAATTGGTCTAGAGGAGTAGCTATATACTGAAGTGAGACTCCTGTGGCTCTCTGTATACCCTATTTCTATGAGGAATGTACACTATCAACAAGACCAGCAGTGACTTTTTTTGAGAGCAGGCCCAGCCAAAACTCTGAAGATGGTGATAGGCTGACTCTGAAGATAGTTCTGAACAACAGTTACTAAATTTTTATAATTGATGCCTAATTCTCTGTCTATAATAATAAGCTTTTCTTTTTCTTTTTTTTTTAAAGATTTATTTTATTTATTATATGTAAGTACACTGTAGCTGTCCTCAGACACTCCAGAAGAGGGCGCCAGATCTCGTTACGGATGGTTGTGAGCCACCATGTGGATGCTGGGATTTGAACTTATCACCTTCGGAAGAGCAGTCAGGTGCTCTTACCCGCTGAGCCATCTCACCAACCCAATAATAAGCTTTTCTTAAGTATTGAATTTTTTTTAGTACTTTTAAAAACTGATTTAGGAAAACAAGGACTTTGTTTTATCCTTTTACTAAATGAGGGGTCTAAACTTATAAGACTTTTTTTTTATAGGTTTTCTAGATAGGGTCTCTCTGTTTTGTGATGGCTATCCTGGAATTCACTCTGTAGACAAGACTGGCCTTGAACGCATAGAGTTCCACCTATCTCTGCCTCTCAAGTGCTCAGATTTAAAGGTGTACACCCCCACCGCCTGGCTAACACTTTATTTTTTATTTTTTTATTTTCCTACGTCTTTGAATTTCTTATTGAGTAAAACCCTCCCTTACTGGGCAGCTATTTCCTCAACAGTAGAGAAAATTCTTACTGAAGGAATTATTCCAACCCTAACTAGATATCTTTTGCCACCAAGTGAAACTTCCTGTGCCAGGAATGGAGCTGTTGGCCAAAGGGGCTCATTAAAACACCCAAACAACTCATTCT
>LR750263.1:171304-373743 GCA_902729485.2 Mus minutoides
ATATTAAACCATCCCTGCATTCCTGGGATGAAGCCCACTTGGTCATGATGGATGATCGTTTTGATGTGTTCTTGGATTCGGTTGGCGAGAATTTCAAACAACTCATTCTATCACCAAGGCTATTGGTTTTTAATCCACAAATTGAAGGCACAGTTCTACTGCTGAAGATATCACTTTCATATCTCATCGAAAAGAGAATTCAACATGAAGCCGAACTAGAGCCTTCACTCCTACTGGATAGTGTTCAGGGTACTGAAAGGTACCCTGCACACTACCAGAGGGAAAAAGTAATCAACATTATCCAGTTACAAACTCTTTGACCTACAACAGTTAGGCAACAGTAACAACCTACAAGATACGTGAGAGCAATAGTGGTATAAAAATTATGGGAGTAACCAACTACTGTCTGATTGGATCTAAGGCACAATCCAGGAGATGAAACCTATACCTGGGTGACTAAGAACCCAAGACTGGATAAGTCACAGACTTAGGGGAAAACCAAATAATGAACACAAGCATACAATGACTCCTAATGGCATACTGCTACATCATAGATCATTGCCTCTCTCAGCTATCATCAGAGAAGTTTCCTATTGCAGTCGACAAAAACTAACATGGAAACCCACAACTGACAATGTTCAGAGTGGGAAGCTTTGGAGTACTTAGTCCTTACACACCCTTCTCCTCAGGGCTCAGGGAGATAAGAGGAAGAAGAGACTAAAAGATTATAAGAGCCAGAGGGGACAGATGGCATGAAAGAAACTGTCTTCCAGACACAACAGGATACACATATGAACTCACAGAGACTCAGCAGAAACAGGACCTATACAGATTCAAGATAGATGAGGTACCAGTACTGAGAGAGGAAAGTAGACATGATCTCTCATCCCTAAACAAGAAACTATCTCTAATTGACAACCAGTTTTATCCCATGGAGTTTTATCCCATGGAGTCTCTGTGGGTATATAAATAACACTAAGGACATTCCTCATTCCCAGCAGTAAATGGCCAATACAAAACAAACATAGGCTACTTTTGTATATCTTCCTTCCTTCCTTCCTTCCTTCCTTCCTTCCTTCCTTCCTTCCTTCCTTCTTTCCTCTCTCTTTCTCTCTCTTACTCTCTCTTCTTTACTTTCTTTCTCTTTTTTTTTTTTTATTTTACCAATTTTGGAATTTTACGGGTTTGTTTGTGTCAATCTGTGTGTCTTTCTTGTGCTTTATCATTTTTGTTTGTTTGTTTTAAATTTTTTATTTGCTTTTTATTTTTCTATTTATTTTCTAAACAGAAAGAGAAAGAAGGTATGGAGTTCGATATGTAGGCTGTGGGGTGGATCTGAGAGGAGACAAGGGAGGGAAAACCATGGATCCAAATGTATTGTATAAATTTTCAATTAAAAAAAAAAACAGAGTTATTTCAGGGGGTCAGAGGGATGACCCAGATGTTAAAAGCACTTCTTTTAGAAGACCCAGGTTCAGTTCTTAGCACCCACATGGTGGCTCATAACTCTCTGAATTCTAGTTCCAAAAGATCATATACAATCTTCCAACTACCTCAGATACCTCAATGTGCATAGTACATATATACACATACAGACAAATACTCATATACATAAAATAAAAATAAGCAAATCATAGCCAGGTGTGCCATTGCACACATTTAATACTATCACTGGGGAACCAGGAATAGATAAGTCTCTGAATTTGTGGCCAGCCTAATGTATATATTAAGTTCTGCTCTAGTCAGAGCCACTTAATAAGACTTTGTCTATTTGAGGAATTTTGCTAAATCACATAGTAGTTATGAAACTCATTTTAATGGCCAAATATTGAAATCTATTCATAAGCTTGGACTATTAGAGAGACAAATAGAGATAACTGGTTGTCAAAATTAACTGAAGCTTCACATTTTTTCTGAGGTTTGCCCTTTTAGATAACATCCATTATCCTCTTATAAAGTACTTGGCAGCCTATAAAAAATAAAAAATCATATGAGCCATTTCTACTAAAAGAGGAAGGCAAAATGAACTTTTAAATATTATAATTAAAAATTCAGAACTGGTTTCAAAGTCTTTCTTAAAAGATTATAAAAAAACATGATTTTAACTGCAACAACAACAAACACAAACAAAACAATCACATCAACGCTATCACATCAAAGACTCCATTCTGCCTGGAGGGAAAAGCCTCTGTCCAGGTTCCTGGAGGGCAAAATTTCATGCCACGAAATTTTGTAAGTCTCACATCAAGTGTGTGCTAATGTCTGCTTCCAACACATGTGCTTGGACCTCAGACATCTAGATGTCACTCATCCTTAACTACATTGACAGCTGAGAACCCAAGTAACTGAACAGTCCTTGCATGGTTAGCTTTGTTAAATCGTTTACAAGTAGATATTTTTGATTGTTTAAAGTACTTAGTATTTCAAAACTCATTGTAGTTGCAAGAAATAGAATAATGCTAATCTTGTTTTAATAGAATTGCATGGAATGAGTTTAAGGTCAGACTGCTCTATATAGCAAGTTCCTGGGCAGCCAAGGCTACATAGTAAGACCTGTCTCAAAAAAATAGATACTAGATAGACAGATACTTGTTTAAATACTCCAAATATAAGTAAAACTGTTTACAGCTTCATAAATAACTGTGAAACATACAAACATGCCTAAACATACAATCTAGTCTTTAGAAATGTATAAATTTTGGTTCTTTAAAGCACACGTTTCCATTATCTGTACCTTTTCCTTGTTAGGACAGCTTTCTTGATTATTTTAATTTTAAGTATATTAACCCTATTATAGATTATAAATTATGTCAAATTACAAAGGGAAAAAAGAAAAGAAAAGAAAAAGGAAAAACGGGGGTAGAGGAGATGGCTCAGAGGTAAAGACACTGATAAAATTCAATCCCAAGAACCCACATAGTGAAAGGAAAGAACTGACTTTCAAAAGTTGTTCTCTGGTCCCCACATATGGGCTAGTACACAAGAATATCCACACACATGCATACAAAATAAATAAAACATACATAATAATTGGATTTGGATCACAATGGCCAGTAGATTTTGACAACGCATTGCAGGAATGCTTTCTTAATGGATATACCAGTTCTCTTTTCTCCTAAAGCCTACTTTTTCCCTTCTGCTCAGTCTCAGCTACTTCAGACACTAAGCATGAACTCACCCCACCAATGAGAGAAATTGAGTACTTATCCCTTGCCAAATACTCAGGCCCTTGTCTGGCTAACAAGGAAAACTATGAGCAGAGTCTCCTGGAATGAGCCACAGCTTCCCTTGAGCCTTCTCAAGTCTGAAGGCAGTGATGTAGAGAGAATGGGATAATGCAAGTCCTGAGCCAAATTAGCTTTGGGCATTCATTAACAGCCATTTTATTGCCCATCTCTGGATGTGACCAACAGGTAAATCTTCTGGGATATAAAAACAGGCTCTTCCCCCTGTCCCCAGTTCCCAACAACCAATAAAACTCTAAGAATGTCATGAGATAGCCTGTGGCTTTTCTATGATCTGTCCACATACTTGATTTTTTTTATATGCATAGGTGTTTTGTTTATATGCATGTGTGTGCAGTACATAAATGTCTGTTGTCTGTTGAGTTCAGAAGAGGGTACTGAATGCCCTGGAAGTGGGGCTATAAATGATTGCAAGCTGCTGTATGGATGCTGGAAATCCAAGCCCAGTCCTCTGAAAGAGCAGCCAGTACTCTTAATTGCTTTCCAGACCCACACCAGATCTTTCTAACAAGTATTTGAAAATGACTTGATTTACAATTTTCTTTGGTCCACTACTATAAAGTTTCACAGACACAGCACTTGGAATAATCCAAATAAGCTATCTCCTATTTCCTTTAAGGTGAGTACTGTGAGAATTGTACTTTTGCATTGACAGAATACAGAATCATCTATAAGCAAGCTTCAAAATAATAGCATGTTTATCATTACTAAATAGAAATGTTAATAAGGGAATCCATCCCCAACACACACACACACACACACACACACACACACACACACACACACATGAAATGTTACTATATTGCTATGTCACTCAAAGAAAAGTTCCATCCAGCATCCAAGAGCAAGGGTGTTCCTATCCTACTTACCTAGGGTTTGGGCCAGTTGCTTCAAGGAGGAAGTCAATAGGTGCTAATCCAAGTAGCCACTGAGTTCGTGCCTACTTACCACCTATATTGTCTTCTGCTCAGTGTGTCTGTGCATCTGTGCACAGGTGAACCATCCTTCACACCTCTTCCCATGGGAATCATGCTCTGGACACAAACTGATTCAAGGTACTCTCTGAACATGCTGGCTCCTACCTCTGTATGTAATCCCAGCACTCAGGAGCATTAGACAGTAATATTGCTAGTTAGTCTGAGCTATATATGAGCAAACCCCATGCTATCCTGGGGTATAAGTACGCTTCAGTTAAAAAAAAAATGAAAGAAAAAAAGAAATCCCCCTGGAAAGGATCATAGTCTTTCCCCAGCTTGCTGCTCTGCCCAGCTGAGTACCCTGGCTGTTCTAGATAAAGCCAGTCTCTACTCAGGGAAGAGGGATTTTCTGCTGATTTATAGATCTAGTCTTCTAGGCCAGCTAAGGAGATAATCTGGTTCTCTTTGTGTTCAATTTTGATCATTAGACTTACAACTCCATGCTGAGGGAGCTTTTGTGGTACAAAGCCCCAAACTTCACTTCCCAAAGCAACCAGCTCTTTTTCTTTGCTAGTTCCTCATCCACGTAGTCAACCACAGATCAAAGCATCTTTTAAAAACATTACATTTGTACTGAACGCTCAGTGTAGGGACAAAAAGTATAGGAACATTTTATAACTTTATTCGTTTTCTGTAAGACTTGTATCAAATATTTCACCTATGGAATAAAAATGGCTGAGGTTTCAATTTATGAAATAACATGTATTAAATTCTTAGAGCAATACCTTACACACAGTAAGGTCTTACTAAATGTTAGCCAACAATATGCCTAGTATTTCCTTCTAATGGTTTAAACAATTTTAATGTATGTTTAAACATATGTAATGAATAGTTTAATTTAAAATTCTATAAATGTCAAAAACCATTAAAATTAATAGTAAAAGAAAAGAAAGTTGTGACATAAAGGTGTCTTAGTAAGGGTTTTACTGCTGTGAACAGCCACCATGACCAATGCCAGTGTTGTAAAGGACAACATTTAATTGGGGCTAGCTTACAGGTTCAGAGGCTCAGCTCAGTATCAACAAGGCAGGAGCATGACAGCATCCAGACAGGCATGGTGTAGTCTGAGCTGAGAGTTCTATATCTTCATCTGAAGGCTGCCAGCAGAATACTGCCTTTCAGGCAGCTAGGATGAGGGTCTTAAAGCCCATACCCACAGTGACACACCTACTACAACAGGGCTATACCTTTTAATAGTGCCAATCCCTATGCCAAGCATACACAAATCATCACAAAAGGATAACCAAAACACAAAACAAAACAAAACAAAACAAAAAAAACTTTAAAGTGTAATGGTTTGAATAGGAGTGGCCTCCATAGGGGCATTCCTATATTTGACTCCTTGGTCATTAGGGAGTGGCGCTACTTGACAGAGACTGGGAAGTGTGGCTTTGTTGAAGTTTGTGTGGATTTGTTGGAAGAAGTATGTCACTTAGGGTGGGTTTGGGGGCTTCAAGTGCTCAAGGCAGGCTTAGTAACTGTCACTTCCTGATGCCTGCCAATACAGATGTAGAACTCTAAGAGAACTTTCCAGCACCATGTCTGCCTATGTGCTGCCATGCTTCCCACTGTGACAGTAATGGACTAAAACTCTTTGAAACTCTAAGCAGGTTCCAATGAAATGGTTTCCTTGATAAGAGTTACTGTGGTCCTGGTGTCTCTTCCCAGCAATAGAACACTGACTAAGACAAAAGGGGAGAGGGGAAAAAGAGGGAGAAGGGGAAAGAAGGAAGAAACTGGAGAGAGAAGAGATGTAAGAAAGGAGGGAACCATGACAGTGAAGCCTGAAAACACAATGCTCATGCATGGGAGAGATGGGAAACTCGTGAGGAGAGACCACCTCTCCTGGAGGAACCACCTAAGCACATCACAGGGGACAGTGAGTGAGAGGGAGGTGGAAATAAAGATTAGAGGACAGAGAACTAGAAAGGAGGCATTCTGTCTCCTACAATGGACATTTGAATTGTTTTCCATATCATTTGCTTTCCATTTTTTGGTTGATTCACAAGCTACGGGAAACTCGTGAACTCTTGAGCCAATATGTTTAACTTCTAGACAACAGTATTGGGAACTTTCACTATGAAGGGTCTAGCTTGATAATGGTGTAGAAACCTCATTAGTAACCAATGATGTAGTCTCACCTGAGGTTGGAACTATATTAAATCGCCTTCTAATCTGTAGCCCTTATTTGGATCATAGTTCATTCTCATGGTCCCACCTGGGTTACAATAGATTACCTAGGGATTCCCAGGACTGTGAATGCTTCTCCCTTAGCTAACTTCTACATGGGAATATGTCAGCTTCTGACTGAGCAGAAAAAACAATTTGTGGAACACTAACCTACTTAAAAGGAGGTAGTTCTTCATAATGTCTAGGGCAGGTTCAGACAGACCGTAGCCATGTAAAACAGGACAAGTCAAAAATACCACAGAGAATGAAGCTGATGCCTATACAAGTCCTGAAGTCTGTGGAACCTCATCACACAAGGGCTCACTGGTTAGTCTCAGTCCCCTACTTCTTCTGAATGCTTTCCTACTGATGCTCTAGTTATTGTGATATTATTGAATACTGGATAAAAAGCTTACAGAGAAAAAAATTATTCTTATCTAAAATTTAAAAAAAAGCTTACAGAGTAGTGTCATGGAATAGTGAAAAAATTGGCAGTAGGTTTACATATAAACTGCAATCAATTTTAAAGAGTAGCTGTCTTGGGCTATAAAATCATTTATCTTGCTGGCTTCAGGAAGGGTTATACAGGGGAGAACACCATCTCTTTTTTGTAACATTTGGCTTTCCTAGACTTGAGACTTTAGAAGTCATCCTCTTACGACCCCTTTATATATACACTTATCCCTGAAACTTCACCCATGAGACTGCTCTCACCCTGATCCTCTACTTTTTTTTTCTTTTTCTTTTTTCTTTACTGATTCTTTTATAAGCAACTGATTTATTTACTTTATTTCTGAGCCATGGTGAAAGTGGTATATAAAAACTACAGAGAACAAATGAAGAAAAGAGAAAAAAAATTATAGGAAGCCTGGGAACAAACTACAGAGGAAATTAAATAGACCCATGATAACAGATAAGGTAGCGCCAGCAATTGCCCCAGTGTGACATACAAATCTGCATTCAGGGGGCCTAGTGAGGTGGCGCAGCGGGTAAGTTATCTGAGATTGGTACCACATAAGGGTGGAAAAGAAGAGGTGTCTCCCTAAAAGCTGTCTGCTGACCTCTACACACTCACCAGAGCATGTGCGCCCCCCACATAATCAATGAAAAGAAACCTAAGGTCACTCCCCCTTGGGTTCAGCTACATGCTCCAATTATTCCCAATCATAAACAAGTAGAATCTGGGAGATTCCCATCTGCGAAGCCGCTCCCAGGACCATGCTGTAGGTTGGTACAGATGTTCCCTGTTACAGAGCATCTCCATCAATGAGCATTGCCCTAGCAATCTACTTTGTCAAAGGACTGCCTCTTTCTAGTGATGTAAAATACAGAGACAGAGAGGTCAAACCTTGGCCCCCATTCAAAACAACCAACTAACCATCCAACCAACCAGTTAGCTAACCAGAAAAGCCAAAAACAAAAACAAACAGTCAGACAAACAAGGTCAACGGCATGGACTCAATTCAGGTCAACTCTGAAGACCCACCCAGCTTCAGTCCTGAGGTAGGATGTGGGCTTAGTGAAGGCTTAAGCTGTCTCTACACTGAGAGGGTCTTGTGCTTCCCACCAGTGCTACCAGCCTTCCTTCCTTCCTTCCAGGTGTTTCTTTTAACCAATTACAACTTCTCAAGGAAAGGTTTTTTTCTGGATATCTCCTCTAAAGCACTGCACAAATCCACACTCAGCACACTTTAGTGTCAGTCATGATTGGAACTCATTTTCTCACCTCATTAATCCAGACCGTTCTTGATGACTATAGCTCTTTCTGTGGCCAGAGCTCTATCTACGAGAACATGATTCTTCCTGTGTGATCTGGGCTGCTGCTGGCTTCTCCAGACAGGTCTGGTACCTAGTTGGGCTTATTGTTACTTTAATAGCTGTTATTTTAGCTTGAGATTCTCTACAGGCAGAGCCTGAGATGAACGAAGACTTAAAGGAAAATGATGTGTCAGACTCTAGGAGAGCCTCACCAATGTGCCAAGGAGAGTCGCACCTCTGGGCAGTCCACAGAAACCTACGTTTGGCTTAATGCTCAGCCATGCCATTCTGAAATCCTTAAATAATTTTTAGAGCAATTTTCATTCTGCATTAAGTCACATAAATCCTATTGCGGGTCTCCGTTGGAATATATTCCTTAAAAAAATTGACAGGGGAGTAGGAAGAAGACCTGGGAAGACCAAGAAGGGAAGGGAAGATGTGTTACTAAGCAGAGAGCTGAGGACAAGGGGAGATGCTTACCCAACCACAACAGGGAGTATTGCTGACATCTTAGACGCAGCCTCGAGTTATTCCAATTGGCGTCAAAACGGATGGAGCGTTTTTGTTTTGTTTTGTTTTGTTTTACCTCCACTCTTGTCACTGCTTAAAGAAACAATGTAAGAAGTACAGTAGTTGCGCCAGGTTCTTCCAGCTGCCCTGTGCCCGGGGATAGAACACTCTGAAACTGAACATGGTAGTTTGGCCATAAGATGCAGGTGCTGGTAGGCAGGAAGTACACTTGGAATCAGTGTTCATAAAGCTGAGAGAAGGATTGGAAGAGATCAGACCAAATATTAACAGAAACTGATGGAGTTGGGCATATACTTACTATGTACAGGTTTTTAAAAAAAGGAATGCTTGATGACCCACCATTTCATGAATGGAATAGCTAACTGAAAAGGCATATAATTACTTACACGAAACAGGTGAGTATATATATGTATATATATATATATATATATATATATATATATATATATATATACACATTATATATACCATGTAAATATAATACTACATACATATATTTGTATGTATACATGGATGGATGTTTGCATGTATATACGTATACATGCAGTAGGAAGCACAGCCATGTGGAGATGGAATGTGAGTCATCAAAGTTCAGGAAACGCGTCCAGAATCATGGTTAAAAGCACCATCTGTTTAAGCAACCTGCATTTAAAACCTATCTCTGCCACCTTCAGATTCATTGGGTTAACTTTGCTGTGCCTACATGCTAGGGTTGCTAGGAGAATGAAAAGACTTAATACATGTAAGACTCTTAAAGCAACATCTGCCACACAGGAAGTACTGGTTAAATGTTACCTCTTACCGTTTTGCCTTTTGGCTACTATGATCAGAACTTCCCAACCCTCTGTAGTACAGCTGTCCCTCAGTGCCCACGGGGGATTGGTTCCAGGGCCATCCTTCATTCATATACTAAAATCCAAGGATAGAAAACTCTCATACAAAATGACATAGTATTTGCATATAACTTATCTACATTTTGCATATGATAATGTTTTAATTATTCCTAGATGGTTTATTATCTAGTCCTATACAATGTAAATATTAATTTTGTTATACTGTATTATAAATGAAATAAAGACAAAGAACATACTTGTTTAGGACAGATTCAATTTTATTTTCAAATACTTTTAATTTGTAGTTGAATTTGAGGATGCAGACCCCTGCGGGTATAAATGATTAACTGCATTTTATTCTTAATTTGTTGCAGGCTCACATTTTAGTACAAAAAAGAAATAAAAAATAGATATTGTGTGAGGGGAGAGAAAATAAAAGGCCATATTTCAAACAACTTGCTGTCAATAGACAATTTCTGCACAAGTTTGTACATGATCTTGGAATTCTATTCTCTCCTTATGCAGATAACTGTTTAAAGACTGTTCTGTGGTTACAATTTGAGAAGCCAGACATTCTTCAACGAGCCACTTTGTTTGTTTTTGTACAGATTAGTGGGAGAAAAATTAAAAGTACATGAAGTACTTAACCGGGCTATATAATGATCCAGAGGTGGAAATCACAACCATAATAGTCCATTCTTGTGTCTGGCCATTCTGTTTAGGGCGCATCTTTGAACTGCCGCGATCTGAATCAGCCAAGTGTTTCCTAACACTGTAGAAAGTAGGAAATAAAAGACAGGCTGTGGTTTGTACCTCAACAAGAACATCCTCTGGAGGCTGCTCAGACCACACTGGCCAAGCAAGGCATTCTTGGGTAAGAGTGCAAACAGGAGTGAATTTAAGGCCTTCCGTGGGATTCAGTACCTAGATCCCAGAATCCCCAAGACCCAGTCAACAGTGCATCCTCACCCAAGGCTAGTACTTATTTATTTTTGTTTTATCTTTTAGAATGTATTTTATTTATTCTTTGACAATTTCATACAGGTATCCTGATCACACCCAACTTCCCCTCACACTCTGCCACCCACACCCGCCAACTTGTTTCCCTCCCATCTTCCTTCCTTCCTTCCTTCCTTCCTTCCTTCCTTCCTTCCTTCCTTCCTTCCTTCCTTCCTTCCTCCCTCCCTCCCTCCCTCGCCTGCCTGCCTGCCTGCCTGCCTGCCTGCCTGCCTGCCTGCCTGCCTGCCTGCCTGCCTGCCTGCCTGCCTGCCTGCGGCACTGAGTCCAATTAGTGGCCCCTGCTCTCACCCAATAGTAACATCATTTCAAAAAGAGACCACAATGGTTATTAGTGATTCACACCTTGGAGTACTCTAGCCAACTGCTGAGTGTTAACCAGTTCTGCACATCCATCTCTACAGGACTTAAGCAAGCCCCTTGGTGGTATCTCCTATCGCATTTAGCATAATGCTTGACCCCACACAACAGGTGCTTCTTTTTGTTTAATGGCTGTAATCAGCTTTTGTGGAAGCAAAACTGGCCCTTCAATCTGCCAAACTCTAAATGCTTACAAAAACAAAACAAAACAAAACAAACAAAAAAACCAAAAACTTGTCCAATTAATTTATCACTGTCCAGTCTGGGACATTCAATAATCTGGCTTTACCTCCATTTCTGGGAAACAACCTCCCTGTGGCCCCAAAGTCCTTTAAATATGACGGTGGCCTGTTCCTCAGACCTTTCTGGATCAGAGCCCCACTTTTGTGTGGGGTTTGGCAGAGCCCATCTTCGCAGCCTGGGGACTGCGGATAACTCGTGGGTGGTGGTGCATGGTGGTGGCCTCTCGTGGTTGCCCCGGTCCACCGCACCGCAGCGAGAGGCACCAACCCGACCGCGGGCACGCGTGTCCTGACCCGCCACTGCCGCAGCTGGGCGCGGCGACCAGGTCCCGGGCCCGTGGGCCGGAGCAAGGGGGGTGGCGGCGGCCGCTCCGCCCACCGGGCCGTGCGCCCCGCCCACGCGCGAGGGGAGGAGCCGGAGCGGAGTGGGGAGGAGAGGTCGGGCGGTCCCGGGAGTGCGGAGAGCCGGACTCCCAGGCGGCGGCAGCGGCGGTAGCGGCGGCGACGACGACGGCGAAGAGTGAGTGCCAAGGTAGCGCTGGGACCGGACGGGGCGGGGCGGTCGCCGCTACTTCGGGGCCGCCTGTGGGTCCCGCGGGCTGGCAGAGGGCCGGAGCGAAGGAGCGGAGGAAGGAAGCGCGTGCTGCGGGAGCCCTGGGCCGCGGAAGGGGAGTGGGAACGCGGCCAGCCGGGGCCCACAGACGCGAGAGCCCGGGGGGCGCGAGTGGCCCCTGAGGCTGTGTCTCCGTAGCTGCCTCGCCCGGCCTGGCTCCGCCGGAGGAAGGCCCGGGAGTAGCCGCCAGGTCGCGGTGGTGCGGGAAGAGCAGGTCGGAGCCGACACGCACGCCCCTCCTCCTATCTCTAGACGCGCGTGGGTTGGCAGCCTCGGTGCTGGGTCCACACTAGGGGGTGGCAGCGGGGAAGGAGCAGATCTTGGAGAGAATTCAGGTGACACTTCACGAGGGACCCTGCGGCGGTGACTGGAACAGGAAGGTCGGAGTTCAAACTTGAGCCTTGTGTGCTTTTTTTTTTTTTTTAATGTAGCACCTGAAGCTTAGCTCGTGGGCTAAGAAACAAAAAACTCCTCTTTATTTTAGTTAGGGCCTGTCAATTAAACCTCATTTTAAGACGCCATTGCTAGTGTCTCCTTACACTCGTTTATCCTGATAAGTCCGTGGATGTCTTGTAAACTTGACTTAAATCATCATAACTTTCACAAAGGGAGCCGTGATTCTTGTTAAACTTTAAGCAACTGGAAATCAGCTGGAAGGATCTGCCGGGGCCTGTGGTCTCGTGGTCCTCCTGTGCGGGCGTGGCTGTGCACAAACAAGTGGGTAGGAAAGGACTCAGCCCCACGCTTGAGCTGGAAGGGAGATCTGTGCCCATGTGCCAGGGCAGCTCCAAGTGGGAACACTGGGGATGTCTTAGGCCTTGTTGGACGGACTTCACATGATTCGCCTCATTCCGGTCAGTTATTTCCTCTCCCCACTGCTGTCTTTAGACTCTGTTTATATTTCCTGGGGCGATCGTAGCGTCTCCTGAATAGATTGTCTATAATGAATCTTTTGGATGTTGTCAGAGCCAGGCTCTGTGTCTGTGTGTTCTCAATTTTTAAAGCAAGAGCTTGGCTGTGTTTTGAGAGTGCTGGTCACCCTGCTGCACCATTGCTTGGCACTTCAGACCATGGATGTAAATTACCACCACCGGATTCCAGCCCTTCCCAGGGGAAGCTGGGAAAGCAGTCACTGGAGAACAGTGAGGTTAAATTTACTATAGTCAAGCAGTCACTTTCAAGTAAGGACGGCCACCCTCCCTTTTTAGAACAAACATGTATATGTCAACAGGGTCATTTTCCAATAAAATAAGCATATGGTTCTCACATATTTTTAATTTTTCTCTATTTTTTGTCTGTTTCATACATGTGTACCCCCTTACACTCTTTCAAGCCCCTCCCACTGATCACCTCTTTCCTCCCCAGCACAGTTTAAAAAGCAATCAATTGTAGATTGCTAAGTGGACGTTTAGATAAAATATTCAGACCCTTTGCCTTTCTTAGCAGTCAGCCAGCACCATAAAGCCCTGGGTGAAGTCCAGTGAATGCTGAACAGTCACTACAATGCAGCTGGATTGAACACAAGCACTGTACTGTGTGTAGAACCCCAGCACAGTGTGCAGCTCTTAGATCTGTATAGAACTACATAAGAATAAGGATCTGTGCTTCACAGAGACGACCAGTGTGGTATAGAGAGGAGGTGCAGAAAGCTCTGCGCTGATTTGAAAGACAAATCTCTTACAGTTGGGTTACTGTTGTCACAGGTTACAGAACACAAATGGCGTTCAGGTGATGAGAGCAAAGGGCCTCACAGTGAAAAAAGAACTTCAGAAAAGTTAGCTAATGCACAATAATTTTTATTCCAAACCTCTCTCTAGTAGGAAAAAAATCAGACTTAGAACGATCTCACTTACTATTCTGTGTTTTAACTAGCTTTTAAAGTTGTTTGTTTCATTTCAGTGTAAGCCTTATGTAGGAAGGTAATGTTGTAGAAGTAGTTTACTTAACAGTGGTTTGCTGTGTAGGCTTTCTTGTCAGACAGACCAGGATGAGAATATTATTTAGCCATTTCAATCTGATTTGTAAAGAAGATAGTAACAGTGGTCTCTACTTGTAGTGTTTTGATGAAAGTATATCAATTAGTCTTTGGAAAACACAGACTGAAACTAACCTACATAAAGTGCTTAGAATGATCACTTTTCTTTTTAACCTAGTATACACAGCAGGTTACTTGATAAATTATAATAGGTAGAACCTTCTGGAAATGCAAGATGCCACCATTTTAAGTTTCAAAGAGTGATGAGTGCTGGCAGGATAACTCACACCTGTAATCTCAGCATTTGGCAAAGCTGAGACAGGAGAATTGCTCTGAGTTCAAAGCCAGTTTGGACAACGTAGTAAATTCTAGACTAGACTATATTAGAGTAAGATCTTACTTTAAAAAATTAAAACAAAAAACTAGAGGTTGATCAGATTGTGTGTGTGTATGTATGTGTATATAAATGTGTGTAAGCTTGTTTCCCATATGAAAATGATTGATGGGCCAATAATTTTAATAATGCTTTTGATGTTGTTTTTATGCATCATAAATTCCGATCCGTTAATCCTTGTATTCAACGGAAAATTCAAATTTCTCTTAAAAATAAAATTTATCAATGTAAATAATTGGAACCTATCCTTTAATTTAAATTTTTATTTTTTGTCTTCATTGCAAATAGAAATTAGTTCTTACTGACAATTTCAAACTTTCCTACACTAGATTCTCACACTTCACGTTGGCTCTTGTGTGCCTGGCTATCCAAGGCCAGCAGATAAGTTATAAGAAGTGGGGACTAATTGTGTTTATTTTGAAAATTTTGTGAGAGTAGATGGTTAATTCAGGAAATGAACCCATAGAATCACTTGATTATTTGCTAATATTTGCAAATTTGAAAAAAAGTTTTAACTCTAAAAAACAAATCCCTTTAAGCATCTGCTTCTTCGTTAATGCATATCAGATGCATCTGACGACCCAAGTTGGTTGACACAGGAGTGCTAGTTTACGACGATTTCAAGTATAAAAGGTACACTGTTCATTATGAATTGTTTTGGGCCTGTGACATTGTGCTCTACTGTACTGAAAGACTTGATTGACTAAATCATTGCCTGCTTTTACTCCTGGAATGTCACAGCATAATGTTGGGTCACTGGCTTGTGTCCCTAGGTATGTAAATCAGATGACTTAGTTCTCTGTGCTTTATTGAGGTTGTGAAGAATATTGAATTTGCTAGGTAGACCATGTTGGACATTGCCTACCATGTATTCAGTATTCAGTAAGTATTAATATTAAGATATCTTTGTACAGATAGTGAATATGCGTTTCTATAACAGAAAAATGACCACACAAAATTTTCATATTTCTCTCAAGTCAAAAAGGCTATTATTATTTTAAAAATTCTGCCAAATTGTACTTACAAAGCAAGAAACTATGCAAGGATTAGGCAATAATATTTTGTCTTTTAAATATAAAACGGGTTTTGGTTATCAACTTACTCAACGAATGAATTCTAGATTTTAATTTCATCTTCCTTTCTAATCGGTAACTCAGACAAGAGGTTTGTTTTAAGTTACACAGTTGAAAAACAGATTCAGATATAGTGCATTATTACAATTACAGCTAGCTATGTAATTTTTTAAAGACTTGAAGGAAGATACAAATGGGTGCCTCCATTTTCTCCCAGTTTCCCTAGTAAGCGTGTACATATAACAGATCATTCATAATAGTTACTCAAAATAAATTCTGGTTTATAACTGCATGTAGCAGGATTTTGTTGCCTTGGGAAAGAAAAAAACACCAACTTTTGTGACACACGAATGCCATCAAATTAAGGGCCCAAAGCCTTCCTAGTGAATGGGAAGCCCTTCAGAAGTTTTTAGCTTTATCTTTGTAAGAGATATTTAGTGTGCATTTGGTGTGTGGTGTGTGTGTGTGTGTGTGTGTGTGTGTGTGTATGTATGTGTGTGTTTTACTGGCAGTTGAATCTAGGAGCTTGTACGTGCTACATGGTTCTATACACTGCTATCCAATCAGGCCTTGAATGTACAGGCCTTGCATTACCATCTTCAAGTGCTGGGGATGATGGATCTCTGCTACCACAGAGATACTAGAAGAACGTAGTTAAATAAGAAAGAGCTACATATAAGCCAGTCCAGGTCTAATGCCTTGACAAGATGCATTTATAGAAGAGCACCTGAGGTCTGTCCTGGATGACAGAATTGAGGAACAAATGGTTGTAGTGAAGCTCACAGAAATGACCCAATGACTGATAAGTCGTGATTGCAATCACGTCATTCTAATCACCAAACTGCCATCCACCCTGATCCTTCCTAGGGCTTTTCTCAATTCAGGTCTTGCCCAGTTCTCAACAAGGCCCCCATGAAACTAATGTTTCTTAAGCATTCAAACCTCAAGGGATAGAAAAATATTTCCCCCAAAGTAGCTGTAATTGATTCAGTACTCTACTGTAGTTGATTCAGTACTCTGCCAAGAATCACAGGAGGGGCCCATACAGCCAAAGGAGAGAAAATAGAGGACTTAATGGGAACATATGCTTTGGAAAGCTGTAAATTAAGTCAAGAAACACATAGATAGGGCTTCTTACATAAGTGAGATAAGTAGCCGGAAGAGAATTATGAGGGCCTCTCCTTCGGAGCTCACCACATCTTCAGCCACTGCAGTTGGGGCCCATATCACATCTGAGGCCCAACAGGCGTGAGGTACATTCACAGACCAGTCTTTCAGAGACCTGTGAAGCTGCCTTTCCATAGGAAGCCTCGGTTGGGCAGAAGAGAAAATTGGCCTGGATCTGGGAAGAAGGAAGAAATGATTGAACTGAAGATGGCTTCCAGCTGGGTTACTCCATTTACTACCAAATATCTCTTGAAAAATCATTTCTAGTGTCACTTAAATGTTTGGTTTGTCATGGCAGGTTTTATTGGGTGTCATAAAAATGCTGAGCTGCGGGTGTCTGGTTGCTATCCTGGCACAAGGAGGGATTTTGTCTTCTTTTTAATCGGTCTGCACTTCAGAAGGTTACAGAACAATGAATGAGAGTGTTGCAGACCTTTCAGATTTGATACTTTGAGCTGTTCCCAAAGATTGTAGCTAAGTTTTTTTCTGGGTCTGTCTGAATGAATCAGTTGTTAAGAACTTGTACTTTTTCCATTTGTTGATTTTAACTTTGTGACTTTGGGGCCAGCGACTCAGAAATCTGTGTATTCTGTGTCCTTTCTTGCAGAATAGGCAGTAGTCATTCCTCTTTCAGGGAAGGTCTTACAATGGTTGACATGTGATTGGCTGAGAAGAGAAGCTAGCTTGAGCTCAGATTGGATTTGGGTGGATGTGGTCACCAGTGTTCACTGGCACTCGGGCCTCATTGCCATCCTCCACACTTGAAGTCTCTTTGGAGAACCTTCATGCAGCATTACTATGTGCAGGCCCCGTAAGACAGTCAGTCAGAAGGACACCTCACTGACTGAGAACGCTCAGATTTCTATTGAATTTCTGTTACCTGCTGATACGCTGATACTGCTGGCCAAGATACCCCTGACCACTTGACACTAAACCGTTAGTTTTCACTGGGGTGCACTGACTCAGATCTCAAGCTCATCGTGGTAACTTCAAATTTTGTTCACCAGAATCTCTAGCAAATTAAAAAAAAAAAGTAGGCCAAACTGGGTGGGCATGGCAGTGTATACCTATAATCCCAGCACTTAAGGGGCAGAGGCAAGAAATTTGCTAGGAAATTGAGACCAGCCTGGTCTACTACATACTGATTGTAGCCAGGGTTACACAATGAAACTCTGTCTAAAAACAAGCTTCCTCACACCATTAAAAGAAAGTAACAAACAAACAGAAAACAAGCAAAATAACCAAAACAACAGAAAAAAAACCAACAGAACAAAACCATATACTGGAGTAGAACTCTTCTGGGATGTAGAAGTGTTTCTTTCCAGTCCACTTGGGTTTTGTGGTGGTGGTGGTGGTGGTAGTAGTGGTCTTTGTTTTCTCAACCCACAGAAGTGCTGTCTGTCTCTGACAATAGCTGTGCCTCTCGAAGCTCATTCAGCTACAATAGCCTTCTAAATGCCCTGAACTGTAGAGTGTGACCCATAGTAAGAAACTGACAAATGCCAGAAGACTGAAGAAATAAGGCCATGCTCCCTGAATGTGTGCCATAAGACATGTAAGCCACTGTCTTTTTGATCAAAAAAGGAATTTAAATTGTGTTTTCTGAGAATCATACCTTCTTCGGTAGTACACAGATTATTTAATGACTTCTTTCTCTTGGATTCATTGTGCCTTAAGGGGCAGCTAAAGACCTTGTTGTCCTTGACATTGTTTAGTGTTGATTGCACCGCAGCAGTCTTGGGATCACCTAATACTTGTTGAGCTGGAAACAGCTCGTGCATTCCTTTGCAATAATTTCTGCCCACTAAAGCACCCTCATGTCTGTGACACAGGAAGGGAGGCCTGGGAACTGCTGGGAATGTGGAAAGAGATTCCTGTTAGGTATTAGACAGATGTGCCTCTTGATTTGAATAAATAGTGGTGAGTCTAGTTATAGGAGCCTTTGGAACTGCATCTTTTGGAAACAGACTTCTAATTTAGGAGAGAAGTAGGAAAGGCTGGTGCCAGAGCCACAATAAGCTAAGAGTTTCTCTGCATCTCCCTTACTGCCAGCTGGCTGTTAGACAGCTTCTTCAAGTTTGCTGTCAGAATTAGCTTCCTCTTCCTGCAGGGTTTTGGGAGGATTGGGATAGCAGGTGGAAGCAGAGCCCTGTTTGGTGGTTGTAGCTGTCAGGTGCTGTGCAAAGGTGACAGGGCTGGTCTGCACTGTGCCTTCTGCTATTATATGGGCAGACCATGTTGTGAAAAGATGCCCACATGTCTAGAAAAGCGATGCCTCCCACTCTTCATTTAGTTAGATGGAGCAGATCATCTTCAGTCTTGGATCTCCAAAGCAAAGATAGCACGCAACCATTCCTTAGAAACTTCCCCATGGCCTTCCTTAAACAGCAGACTCATCTGCCACATTGCAGTATGATTTCAGAGACCCTGAACCATGCATCCACATGTGCTCTGCTTCTTGTCTAACCTACATAGGTGATAAGCAGAATGCTTCAGCTACTGCCTAGTCCAAAGAGCAAATAAACACTCCTGGCGTGCTGCCTGGGAGGTCAAGCTGGCTTCCTGCCTTTGCCTTCCATTTACCTGTACTTCCCTAACTTCCTTCTGGCTATAATCCATAACCAGGACTCCAGGCCACCCACACCCACAAGGGCAGATGTCCCCCTGTGCACACTCACTACACTCACTTCCTGAACTCTGCATGGAGTTCCTCTGACCTACAACCTTTGGCCTGAGAACTTGTCTACACCTCATACTCATAGGGACAATCTCTTCATAAGAGGAAATATTAATATGTGCACCCCAGTGTAACAATCATGGTAGAAAGGACAATACTAAAACTTTGTCAGACAGGCCTTTTTCACACCACCTACAGGTGTTAACTTATACATTTAAGGTGGTATGAATGTGTATGTTGTTCTTCCCATTCTTTTGTATAGATGGTTTCTCTGCTGTTGTCTGCCTTGCTGTGTTAAATTAGCAGTGTGTCAAAAATAGCTTCTCTTTCGGTCGCATCAGCTTTCCATTGTAGGGATGCGACTGGAGTTGTGGATTGTATCTGATCCTTTGGTCTTACGTCCTGTGAAGACAGCTTAAGCATGCCATTTTGCTTAAGTGCAGTTGTGCCCCCACTAGTGGTCTGCAGAGCCACTGGGCTCTGTGAGCATCTTTGGGAAGTACTGAATCAGCATGCTGCGCATAGACCACCAGTAAGAGGACTGTCACTTCTTCTTTATTCTCCTGATCTGGTTGGTGAGAAGTGACAGTCTGGAATAGTGATATTTTTTCTTTTTTTCACAATTAGAAGTGAAGTGGAGGTTTGAGTTAAGTATGGGCCTTTGCGACATTGTTGAGGCTGGTAAATTCTCTTGTGGGACTTTGTAACTGTTCCTGTGTATAGTCTGTCAGAATTTCTTAAATACAGACCTAAGAGTGTGAGCCTGGGTGGAATGGGCTGCCAAATCATTAGTACAGAATCAAGACAAGTACAAAGTATGGTTTCGCTGCATTTGCTAATGTCTGAATTACAGGCTTCAGCTAATGCTGTTATTAACTTGTGGCTTCTCCAAGGCCACAAAAAAAAATCTTCTAGCCTAAAATTTCTCCTCTCCTTCCTCCTCTCCCCCCCATACACACACAGACAGACATACAACACATACATGTATGTACATACACATGAGTGTATAGGGAGATTGAAAAGGAGATTAAAGCATGTAGATTCCAATTATATTTTCTGTAGAAATCTTTTCAGAAGTCTTGACTTTTTCACATATGTGTATCTCTAGAAAGGTCATACAGGTCAAATTTGTTTGGTCTTGTCTTTGGTTGTTCTGTATGAATTTTACAACCAGGGAGGTATTCGGTCCTTCCAAGGTAAAGGAGATGAAAGGAAAACCAGCTTAAGAGGATCCGATCTCAGCATGCTAGGAACATGAACATGAGCAGATGGAGCTGCAGTTTGCTTTGGAGGTGCCTTTTTTAAAAAGAAGATTCTGCCTGTATCCTTGTGTTCCAGTGTGTGTGTGTGTGTGTGTGTGTGTGTGTGTGTGTGTGTGTGTGTGTGTGAGTGCATTTCATGTGTGTGCTGTGGATCCTGAATAGCTGAGTACAATGATGAGCCTTCTGGTGTGGGTGCTAGGAACTCAGCTCATGTCCTCTGGAAAAACAGGATTCATTTTAACCCCTGAGAGGGCTTTTCAGCCCCTCCAGAAGCTCTTTAGTCACAGTAAATGTTTGGGATGCTGTTAATCTAAAATTAATTTTCAGTTTTTAAAAGACTGAATTCTGTCAAAAGAGGGGAATCTTATTTGGTGAAGAGAAAGCTGTGGTCCTTTTTTAATTTTGTTTTTTTAGAAATTCATAAAAGGCAGTCCTTTATAAAGCTGGTCTACTTGTACATAAAAAATAAACCAGGTGGGCATGGTGACACATGCCTGTAATCATACCCTTCAGGATCTTAAGGCAGAATGGTCTTAAGTTCATGGTTAGCCTCGGCTGAAAAAAGAGGTTGAAACCAGTGTAGGCTGTCCAGCAAGACCTTTCTCAAAAGCAAACAGAAATCTCTAACAACAAACTCAGAGTTCACTAGCCGTAGTGAGGAGTGACCAAAGGGAGAAAAATCATCTCTCTCTCTCTCTCTCTCTCTCTCTCTCTCTCTCTCTCTCGAATGCAGTGGAGTGCTGTGGATGGTATCTTTTCTTCTAGTGCTCATTGCAGTATGTTACTGTTGTCACTCTTTACTGTAATGTCCATTCCACAAGGAAGAGGTTAGAGCCTATTACTTTATCCCAGGACCTAGACGGATACCCAGCACCTTTGAGTGCCCGATCCTTAGTATATGAGTGAATCCTTAGTATATGAGTGAATCCTTAGTATATGAGTGAATCCTTAGTATATGAGTGAATCCTTAGTATATGAGTGAATCCTTAGTATATGAGTGAATCCTTAGTATATGAGTGAATCCTTAGTATATGAGTGAATCCTTAGTATATGAGTGAATCCTTAGTATATGAGTGAATCCTTAGTNGCATAGAGGAGTGACTGATGCCTATAAAGCATTGGGAATGTTAGAAAGCATGCTTGAGTGTTAGCTGTTTCCATACAAATGCCCTGATCACCGTGGTGGCACAACGCCCGTCACCTTGAACCTTGGTGCATTTGTCAAACCCTAACTGACAGAATGCATTTTGCTGACAGCAAACTTGATAACAACGATAGAGATTAGTACTTAAGTGCCAGAGGTAGGCATGTACTAGGACACTTCCTTACTCCTTGTAGGAACGTGAGGTAGGGTACACCAGCTCCATTTACAGGGGAGAAAGTAGGTTTGGAAGGGGGCAAAAATCAGTGGTAGTGACATTCCTCGTATGAATCCCAGGATTCTGAAGTTGGTATACTTTTTATGTATTCACTTGCTCACTGTCCCTGAGAACAGCATATGAAAAGTGTCACAGGAGAGGCTTCCACGCACTGGAGCAGGTGGTCTGCCAGCTAGGAAGGAGCTAAAGGGGAAGGCACATTTTCCTCTGATGTCTCCCTTGTTTGTTCTTGCTATTTAATGTTTAATTCATTGAGACAAAAGCCCCAAGCCTTTATTCTTTTAAATACCCTAACGATCTTCTTAAATCAACAAAGCAGTTGCCTGATCTGTGGAGATATGGCTTTAAACAAGATATGAGCAGTTCTTTCGTAAAACCACACCAACAATATCCTTACAGGACAGGGTAAGTACTGTGCAGGTCATAGAACTAGGAGTCAGGAGAATAGGAGGACTGCCTCCTATTCCCAGGGAAGGCCTCTGTGTAAAATAATACTTCTGCCAAGTCCAGGGTGTGCAAAAGGTAGCCTGAGCTTACCTGTAATCTTAATGTAGATGAGCACAAAGAAAGAAGGCCTTTTTGGTAGGTGTGAGTGAGAAGTTCAGAGAGCCAGATGATGGAACTGGATGCAACTCATTGAGAGGGCCTGCCTAGTATGCATAAGGCCCTGGGTGAAGTTATAAGCAACACACACAGACACACACACACACACACACACACACACACATACACACACACACACTGTGTGTGCACCATGTGGTATCGTGAATGAAAATGTCTCGCATCAGCTTATATGTTTGAATGCTTGGTATTCCCAGTTAGTGGCACTATTTGGAATGGATTAGGAAGGTGTGCCCTTATTGGAGACAGTGTGTCACTGGGGGCGGGCTCTGACATTTCAAAAGCCCATGCCAGGCCCAGTGTCTTTTCTCTCTGCCTGCTGCCTGTGGATCAGGATGTAACTCTCTTAGCTGCTGCTCTGGTACTCTGTGGTCTGCTTCCCACCACGCTGATCATGGACTAACCCTGACACTGTAAGCAAGCCCCCAAATTAAAGGTTTTCTTCTATAATTGCCTTGGTCATGGAGTCTCTTCACAGCAATAGAACCGTAACTAAGACACTGGGTTTGATGAAAATGCCAACGAGAATTTCATAGAGAAATCTCTGTTCACAGATCCGCTGTAGTGAGCTGGGAGCCTGTCCCCCAGACATGAGCTTTGTATGACTTCAAAGGGGTGAAAGTTTTGGAACTATTTTTAACTCTTGCTTTTAAGCCCATTTTAAGTGTGCTGAAGCATAGGGAGTTAAGTAGGAGGGTCCGTTGGCAGAGCCAGATAAAAAGAGAGGATGCTTGAGCTCAGAATGCTCAGGGATCCAGCACACATTTTGCCAAGAGAATTACATTCAGGTAAACGTTTTTGAAAGCTGAGCTCATCATCCCTTTGAGTCTGGTTTTCTTTTTGCCTTTTTCAAGTCTTTTCAGGAGCTTTCCCTCCCTCCAAGATGTTAGACTCTGAACCCCTGAGTTATCTGATCTCCTCTCTCCCTGACACTTCCTTCTATCCCAGGCAGCCCTGTCCCTGGCCACTTGCTAACCAGCCTCTCTCTCTGCCCCTGACTTTTGTACTCTGCTGTCACCAGGCAATTTCTCTGAAATGAAGTTCTGAGTGGTTACTTCCTGCATGACAGTGGGCTCCCCCAAATCACCCAGTCCTGTCTGTAAGGAGATTCCTGTCCAGGTTCAGTCCAGCTATGATTGTTACCAGCCCTGAAGACCTGAAATCACTTTAAGCATTTTGTCTCAGTGTCACTACCCATAAAGTGGAGGTGACAGTGCACCTACCCACAGGTAACCTGTAGATTTAAAAAGAGTTAATAGTGAGATTCAGTCAGCAGTGTTTGGTATGCGCACCCTCCATGGACAGTATTCGCTAGCTGTTCTCTGTGTGGCAGGCCCAGCTTGTCTAGCCTGCTGCTTTCAGGTCAGCCTCGCCCCACTCTTCCAGCAGGCAACAAGATAAGTACAGAAATTGAGAAGATACAATTCGTAATCTCTGTAGCAGCTTCACTGTCAGTGAATTCGCTTATTGTCTAGTTTATAGGAATTCATTTTTATTGCATTTTACCAACATGTTCTTTCTAAGTGAGTTGGAATAACCAGTCAGACCCTTACCTCTGTCTGCTGAGGTCTGGTGCACACTCACTAAGCGCCTAGCATCAGGTGTGAGAACACAAGGAGGGTAGTCAGTCCATTATGAGAAGGTTTTCTTTAACCAGTGAGCTTCTGCCTATCTCTTTGACCCAGCCTCATCTTGTGTATTGTTGACCCATTAAGAAGATGTGTATGAGATACAAGCCATGTATGTAGTCCCCACTGTTCTAAGGTCCCTGAGGCTAGGTGTGTAAGGACAGAGTCGTGGAGACTGAGTCTGTCTGAGAAGGGCTAGGAGGAGACAGGAATGGTTTCACAGGTAAGACAGAGGCCGTGTGACAGAAGACAGACGGAGGTGCATGTCTTATGTCAGGACAGTGGCTGAAGCCTCGCTGTAATACTCCAGCCATGTGGTTGAATGACTTCCTCCCAAAGTCTGAGACCTTTCCTTTGTGACCCAAGGAGCATCTGCTTCTCTCAAGATTGCCCTGAGGCGCTTGAGTGTGTCTGTGTAGAAAAGTGCCTGACTTCAGAGTTTATAAATTGCTCACTGTGACTTTGCTCTCTATACTTTAATCTGGGCACATTAATATTTTTTTTTCTTGTCTGTGTTTACTGTGACAAGCTAGTCGACCAGTATACTAACGGTTACATTGGACTGGATAGTTTTGCCTGTATGTTTTGTCTTCTCAATATGTTGGATCTCAGTGGCATACTTTCACTCATAGTATGACAGTCATGTTAATATATATAAGTTTATGTTTTGAGATGTATTGAACTGAGGAACTGATAATTTGATAGTTTTCAGAAGCTTCAAGAAGAATCAGGTCAAAACATTAATTTCTACCTTACAGGTAGGGAAACTTAGGCACTTCTAGATAGCTTCTGATATTTGCCCAGAGTCATTTAAGATGGCAGATGAATGGCAAAAATAGGATTAGAAGCCTGTGCCCCTTGCTTTCCTGGCTTTATATTTTCTTGTGAACTCAATCCCAAGACCTGAGAACTTTACAGGTGCTGGCCAAACTGAGCCCCTCATTGTCTGTCACCTGGCTTCAACCAGGCATGGGAAGGTTAAGTGAGCCAGAGCCTAGCCTAAGGGAGAGTCCTAGGGAACACCCCACCCAGCACCCTCCCAGCTGCCCTGAAGGTATTTATGAGTGTGAAGGTCCACCTGGAAACCAAGGGAGAGAGGCTGGGAAGAGCAACCAGCTGTAGCTGCCAGAGATTGGAGGAAGGGAGAAGAGTCTTGGTCCCTGAGAGTAAAGGACTTGTAACTAACCTAGGGTCAAGGAGGAGGAGCCAGGTGGAGCTCAGGGGATGGAAAGCCATATGGAGAAGTCCAAAGGGCAGTGGAGTCTGCTGCAGACTGCTTCTTGGTACACAAGCCTTCTGTCCTCCAGAGCATTCCCTTTTACCTTCTGCTGGGAAGCATGCGCTCTGCTTACTCACTTGCCTGGTGTTGTAATCTTTATTGTGTAGGCAGGCAGAGGGGAGGGCTGAGCACACAGGAAAACTCTGACCTTAACCCTCCTGACTTGAAAAAGTTGAAGAGTGTTTGACGTCGTGTTCCTTTAAGTGTGTTGTTTAGTTAAAGAGAAAGCGGTGCTCAGAGGGAGTAGGGATCCAACAGCTTTCCTGAAGCAGAAGTTCCCAGGGTGTGGGTCACACGCTTGTCAGTGTGGCAGCATCAACTGGGAGTGACTGAAAAGTCACAACACCCAGCCGCACCCAGACCTGTGGAGTCAGCCCTTCTGGGTGTGATCCAAAGGCAGTGCCCCTGTGGAGCTGAAGCAAGGTTCAGGGTGAGAACCTTGTAGGGTAGCCAGATGGAGTCTCAGTGGCAGGGCAGAATCAGTCACTGACTGCTCAAGAGGCAAGAATTCCATTTGGTTTTCTCATCTACATATGAGGTCTCTGAGGAGACTTTGAGCACAGATCCATGCAAGTCCCTTCCTTGAAATTTGTCAGGCCTTGTGTAATCCACCCATTAAAGGGGGCGGGGTCAAACCAGAAACTTCCACATTTAAATTGTTACTGCATCCTCTTGTGTAGGAACAAAACAGAATGCCCTCAGAGGAAGATTCTCTCTCTCTTCCCATTTCCACACACCACAGCTCACCACAGGTGAGGCCCACAGCTCGGAGTGCCATCGCTGAGGCTCTGAGGCAGGTCAGCAAGTGTTTTTCCAGAGAGAAGACAGGGTGTTAACATTCTGGGACACTGAGTGTTAACTCTTGATCACCTTGCTATAACATGGAGCTTAGGAGCAAACTGTTCTTTGAAGGCCATGTGGACTTCCAGTTTTTATGAGAAATTGTTTTCATGCTTAACATGAACTTCATGTCCAGCACATTTAATTTATCTGTGACTTTCAGGAAAGGCATGTGGACTATTTGAGTTCACATGAAATCTGCAGTTCTAGGTTCAAAGCCAAACAGGGTCACTTTCTTTTCTTTTCTCTTCTCTTCTTTTCCTTTCTTTTCTTTTCTTCCTTTTTTTTTAAACAAAGATTTTGCTTGTCTTGAATTTCTAATCCATATGTGTTTTTCTCTCTCTCTGGAGAGCAAGAATGTTCCAAAAAGAACCTGAAAGTAGCATCCCTTGAGAAATTTATGCTCACAAACCTGTTAAAGTATTAAAAACGAAATCTAAAGGATACAACTTGGTCTTGAAATGTTTATGACATTTGATTAAGAGAAACTGTGTTGTTTATTGTATCTGCCCTCCCAGTCTCTCTCTCTCTCTCTTCCTTGTTTTTATTCCTTTGTTTATTTGTCTGTTTTTGTTTGGGGGGTTGTTTTGTTTTTGTTATTTTGTTTTGTTTTTGGCAACTCTGCCTCTGTATCCCAGGCTGGTCTGGAACTGACTTTGTAGTCCAGGCTGGTATTAAGCTATTGATTTTCTTGCCTTGGCCTTTCCAGTCCAAGGACTTCAAGAATGAGCCCCTATACCCGTCCATGTGCTTACACTTGACAAGGTATTGAAACCTTCTAAAGAAAGTGTAATTAATTTTACAAGGAGAAAACTACAGCTACGAGAGGCACACTGGCTTGTCCAAGGATGCACATGTGGACAGCAGACTAGTTCAGGCCTTTTATGTTGGTATTTTATTGTTGTTGATGATTATCAGTTATTTTTCTTTTCTTGTACCTTTGAAAGACTCTGTCTTTTATTGGTCACAAGATTGTTCTCTGAAGTATACAAAACACAAAAAGTATTTCCAGCTTTCTAAAGCTTGAGGCTCAGCAGAGTCAACATCTACAGTGTAAAGTCCAGGGAAGAGATGGCAGGCTGAGCATCCTAAGAGCCTACCATCCTAACAGCTTTATGAACTGGAGGACCCACTCAGCCTCTGTTCCCTGTTAGGTATCCTTGCTAAGAACCCACCTGTAGTTGAAGTTTCATTGGTGGATAATGTTTTTAATTGACTGTTACATTGAAGTCAAAGGCTTATTCTGTCTTGCTTTTTTGTTTTTGGGGGGCGTTTTTGTTGTTGTTATTTTACCAGAAAACACTGCCAAGGGGGTTTAACAGTAAACGTTGGGAAAGAATTAAAAGTTTGGTGTTCTCCAGAACTCAAAAGAAAAGATTCAAAAATGGCAGTCTGGAAGGGTATGGGGACCAGCCTAGAAGCTGTTTACTAAGCAGGCACAATCCTTTTTTTTTCTCTTTGGTTGTATGTCACCGAAATGTTTTGTAATGATTTTTAAAATATCTATTGTCGGTATTGAAAAGGGGTTTTGGATGTTGGTAATGCAGAAGCCTGATAGATAAGTTATAAATCTCAGCCCTGCCACCTTCAACTTGTGTGACCTTGAAGAAGTTACTTAAGCTTTCCATGTCTGGGTGTCCTCTATGGTGAAATAGAAATGACTTTCTGTGAGGTGTGAGTTAATTATCAATGTGTTTATGACTGTATTTGGCACTTCCTATTGCCATTTTAATTAACTAAAGCTTAGTTAATGTAATTGCTAGAGCCAGGAGAGACAGTGGGGGGAAGGGAGGATGCTAAAATTGCCACAGTCCAGCCTTCTGTGAATTCTCCCAGGATAAATAATTCCCTTTGGTGCGGTGATTTGAGGTTTTTGTTTTCATTGGCCTGGAACATTGCTTTTGAATTTCCCCTTTAGAGTATAGTGAGATCACCAAACCACTTTAACCCATGCTGGCTTAGAACTCACTGTGTTGGCCAAGCTAACCTCAAAATCATGACAGTCCTCCTGCTTTGACTTCCCAAGTCCTGGTATTAGAGGCACAAGCCACTATTTACCTCTAAAACCACACTCTGTCTTATTTACTGTTCTATTGCTGTGAGGAGACATCATGACCAAGGTAACTTACAGAAGAAAGTACTTTAGTTGGAAGCTTTCTTACATTTTAGAGGGTTCATCCATGATCTTCAGGATGGGAAGGAGACAGCATGTTGCAGGAGCAGTAGCCAAGGGTTTTGCATCCTGATCCACAGACAGCACTCAGAGGGAGACAGGCAACTTTAGCATCCATCCTCCTTCCCCTCCATTATCTCTCCTGGCTCCTGAAATTACATGGCTTTTATAATCGTAATGACCTGTCTGTGCCTTGGTTTCCTTAGCTATCAGCTAAGTTAACACCTGAGATGTGGGATTTTAAACCTTAAAGGCCACTCTCAATGATACATTTTCTCTAACAAAGACTGTGCCTCCTAACCCGTCCCAAACAGTTCCATTAAGTGGGGACCAAGCATTCAAACGTAAGAGCCTACTGGGGCCATTCTCAGTCAAACCACCATACTCTTGTATTCATCTTCCAAGAGGTGGTAAATTTGCATGAGATGTTTTCCATGGGTGGAGATAAAGGCTGGAAGGAAAGCTTTCAGATCTCTACGATAGAAAGAAATGATGCAATGTTTGTTGAAAAGGGCTTTCTATGCTTAGGCATTAATTCATACTTATATCTCATAACCAGGCCATTTCTATTCTGTAGCAGAAAGAAACAAGACGCATTCTGGAGAAACAAGAATTTCGTTCCTAAATTGAAAACTTTTCCTATTGTAGGTTCATATGGGCAAGACCTTGGGGTGAGCATCTTCTCAATTTCCAGCTGGCTTTTCTGGTGAGTAAAGTCTTTTCATGACTGTTTCATATGTTAACTTGGATATACTTAAAGCATGCTATTGGACTTGGACTTAGTGACTGATCCTCCAGGAAGAACTAAGTATCCAACGATGTTCTTCCCTTGGTCTGACTTGATAAAAGGTCAACATGGGCAGGATAGGTAGATTAAATAATCTCCCATTTGTGAGCAGAATTCTAGGATGTTACCACAGAAAGACATTTTTATGAGGAAGAGTGAAGGAGGCTCAGTTTTGCCCACATTCATAGGCCTGCTTGGAAGCAGCTCCAGGACTCCCAGTCCAGCAGCAGGCACCAGCAACTACAGCCTTGTCTCACATGGTGCAGGCTGTGTGGAAGGGCACCCTGCAGCCCTGAACTGTCCTGTCCATTCTGCCTTGTGTGGGAGCCACCCGTCATACATGGCTCTTGAGTGTTACTAAGACGTTGACTGTGTTGCTTTCTCCTGCTCAATTTAAAATTGTTGTCAAGAAGGAATGAGTTCTAGCCTTGTGCTCCTCATTGTGGCCCAGTGAGAGGCCGAACCTTCTCCCCTTTCAAAGGGTATCTCTTGCCCAGTGAGGCTGGACTGTGGCTCTCTGGGGCCCCCTGGATTGATTAGACCTGCTTTCTACTTATAATGGCATGTCTGTGCCTCTGTGTCCTCATCTCCCAGCTGATGTTAACACCTATCTGTCACTCCCAGACATGTTGGGAGAAGCTTGAGCTTTAAAAGTCATGGGAGGAGCTTTTTTCACAAGCTTTTTTATTTTCTTTTCAAAAATATTCCGTTGTGTCTGGAAGCATTTCAGTTTGTGTACTAGTTATGGATAGGTTTTCTCTTCTCTAAGACAGTGTAGTTGGATGAACTCGATGTTTCCAGACGATTGTCATTGTGAGACCAGAGACTCAAAGCTCTCCGCTCCTGTCAAGAATGGGCTGGGAAGGCAGTGAGGTCAGGTGTTGCAGCTCCAATCTCTGACCAGCAGAGAGTGGGAATAAACGACACCAACTCCAAAAGCAGGTTCAGAGCAGCTGCAGCCGTCTTTCTTTGTTCGGAGGTTTCTTGCAGCTTCCCCAGCTTCAGTCAGTCATCAATCCTCAATCATATATCTCTCATCAATCTCATCCTCTGGACTGTCCACACTTATCCTGTTCCATTCACTCACATCACTTCACACCACCCAATCATAGACGCACACATCCAAGGCAGCTTGCAGGATTGGCTGATAGAATGGTCTCGCGAGATGTTGCACTAACCTCTCCAACGAGGTACACGAGGTACACGTGCTGCTTTTACTGTGCATGATTGAGACTGAGGTAAACAAGCAAGGTCACGGGGGCTTTAGCACAGAGCCAGGGCGCCATCTTTGGCCCATGCGGCCACGCCTGCTCCCCACAGTCAGGCTAACACAGCTGAGCTAGGCCTTCTCTAACCTGTCAGCCCAGTGAGCTGGTTCATCTTAGAAACCAAAGCAGATGCCCTCCTCTCAGACTTTGACAGGGCTTCTAGTGCTGTGATCAAACACCATGACCAAAAGCAGATTGAGGAAGAAAGGGTTTATTTCAGATTATAACTTTTATAGCCCATCATCCAGAGAAGTCAGGGCAGGAACTCAAGGCAGGAACCCGGAGACAGGAACAGATGCATGAAGAGTGCTACTTACTGGTGTGTTCCTCATATGGCTTGTCCAACCTGCATTCTTACATCATCCCAAACCACAGTGAGCTATAACCCCCCCATATTAATTATTAATCAAGAAAATGCCTCCACAGGCTTGCCGACAGTCCATTCTGGTAGGGGCATTTTCTCAATTAAGGTTCTCTCTTCCCTTTTCACTCTTTGGCTTAATGATCTTAAGCAGTGCTAAGTCTCAATTTCAATATTTGGTGCCTTGTTTTCTTCAGCAAGTAAAACTCTCTCAGGTGTCAATGCCGAGATGGCCGGAGTACCTCTCAGACTTATATTCTAAGACAGGAATTTTAGCTGGTAGGGCAGAACATCAGTCAGTAGATTCCATTTGCTTCAGGAATGTGCCATTCAGTTTTGACAAGACAGCTTCCTCTGCTGCTGCAGCAGCAAGCTGGGTCCAGGGAAGCAACTACACTAGTACTTTTTGAAAGGTTTGCTCTAAGCAGAAGGTAACATAACTGAAACAGCCTCTGTGGAAACCCGAGACTATTGGTTAGTGTGAAGGGGTATAGCTATTGATGCTCCTGGGTACCCCAGGGATACCCCTGGAATATTACTTTATTATACCAGACTCTGCTTTATATTACGGTTTATGGGTATGGTGAGCTTTTTAATTTTTTTCAGCGGCACCACCAGAAGTTGTAGTGTGTCTCAGTGACAGAGATGTTACGGTTCAATCTTTGTGTCCCATTTTCTAGAGGTTTTGAAAACTCTCTAACCTATATTCACTACTGTAGTGTTCTATACAACAGTTGCATAGCCCTGGAAGGACTCTGTTCTCTTTGTCCATCCTCCCTCAGCGCCGACCCCAGCAACCACTAATGTTTCTACTGTCTCAGTAGTTTAGCTTTTCCAGAGTGTCCACCAGTTGAGATTACTATAATGTATAACCTTTCAAAATGGTTTATTCTGTTAAGTAATTTTCACTGGATTTTTATCACCTGCTAAAGGCTTGGCAATTATGGACAAACTACACAGACATCCATATGCACATTTTTGTCTGAACAGAAGTTCTCAGTTCATTTGAGTAAACACCAGAGGACACACTTACTGGATTGTGTGGTAGGGCTGCATTCACTTTTGTGAGAAGTTAGCGAAGTGTTTCCAAAGTGTCTGGGCCTCTTTGCACGTCCATCGTTAGCTCCTGTGGTCCGTATCCTCACCAGCATTTGGTATTGGTGTTGTGGATTTGGGCCGTTCTAGTAGGTGTGCAGTATGTCAGACGGGTTGTTTGCTTAGTGTACTTAGGTGTATTTAAGTGCTTGAGGACTATTACCAGGTAAGTGTTGTACTGCTTACTGCGGATTTTTTAAGGATTTTCCCCCTCTTTTTGATAATAGGTCTTTATCAGAAGTTTCTTCTTCAAATATTTTCATTCTGCCCGTGGTTTCTCTTTCCATTCTCATGGCATGGTCTTTAGCAGTAAGGGTTTTGTTTTCCTATTCATTTAAAAGAAGGGAAGGAAGTGCATCGGTTCTCTTTGACGGGATCACCTTTCCGTTATTTCTGAGAAGCCATGCTGCCCCCCCACCCCCCACAAATCATCATTTATTTTTCTCCTGCTGTGGTGGAGAGGTCTTGATAGCAGGAAATCGAAGCTGCTGATCACATCACTCCCAGAATTTGGAACATAGAGCAATGAATACATGTGGAGAATGTGCACTGTCCAGATCCCACCCCAGGGAATGGTGCCTTCTGCAGGGAGCAGGATTTCCCACTAAAATGAACTGAATCAGGACAGCCGAGACAATTCCCCACAGATGACCAGAGCTCCCTCTCCCAGGCGGATCTCAGATTCTGTCAGGTTCTCAAGTGGTGTTAACCCTTAATACCCAAGCATTCCCAAATGCCCCTAGGGTAGCTTCTGGCTTTTAGTTTTTAGTTTTGCCATTAGATCATCAGTCTTGAATCCTTGTGAGGGCTGTGAGGTGTCTCCTCTGGTTTGGTTTTTAATGCTTTTGATTAGAAGATTCTTCATACCCCTGCCCTTTTTACTTTCCTGTCAACGCTTAGCAGACAGTATTTATGAGAGTCTGTTTCTGACCCTCTTTCCATTGTTCTAACTACACTTTTGCCAGGACTATGCCATCTGATTACTGTAGCATTCTGAGTCTTGCAGTCAGACTCGTCCTCCAAAGTGGTTCTTTAATAGTGATTTTCCAGGTCTTTTGCTCCTCTGTGTACACTTTAGAGTGAGTTTATTAATTTATAAAGTAATTCTATAGATTTGGGGGGATGGTAAAGATCAAGTTGAGAAGAATTGCAATCATATGATCACTGCAGTTTTCTCTCTATGAGCATGGACTGTTCATTTATTCAGTTCTTTGATTCATTTCATCAGAATTTTGTAGTTTTTCTTACGTAGTGTTTATAGCTCAACATTTCATTTGGGGAGGTGCTAATATAATTTTAATTTGAAATTCAACGTGATCATTGCGTATAGATAGATAGATAGATAGATAGATAGATAGATATAATAAAAGAAGTGGCTTGTATCTGGCAACCTTCCTTTTGTCACTTTCTTGACTAGAGACAACTTTTGTTATTTTTTCAGATTTATAGATGATCATGTCACCTGTGAACAAAACTTTATTTTTTCACCATTTATGTATGTGTATGTTTGTGTGTATATATGTGTATGAATGCATGTGCACATAGGTATACACACACACAGGCTTACACCTGAAGGTCAGAGGATAATTCTGGGGAGTCAGTTCTCTCTACCGTATTTGTTCTGGGGATCAACCTTAGCCTGCCAGCCTTGGTGGTAAACATCTCTATATCTCATAGATTCCTGTTTATTTTTTATTTGTCTTTCTGGTTACATTAGCCCTTTGAATACAATGTTGAAAGTAGTGGCAGTTTATCATCAGATAAATGGATTTTAAAAGTATTTTATATGTATGTATATATGTATGTATATCTGATAGAATCTGATCTTGCTCTAAAGAATTGAAAGAAGCCAGATTCAGAAAGACAGATTTTGCATGTGTTCTCATATGTAGACTCTAGATTTAAGTTTATATATAAACATATATACTCATACCTATATAGGATGTGGAAATAGAAAGGGGACTATGAGAGGAAAACAGTAGATGTAAATGAAAGAGAAGAGACAAGAAAGAAAACTAAAAAGAGAGGGAATGAGCTAGAGAGACAGCTCACGAGTTAAGAACTCTCTTCGAGAACCTGAGCTCTGGGCCCAGTATCAGCTGTCTGTGAGTCTAGCTCCGGGCAATCTGACATCCTCCTCTGCTTCCATGGACCCTGTGTACACACACACATACACACACACACACACACACACACACACACATACACACACAAACACACACACACACATACACACACAAACACACAATCAACCACAAATGAGATCTTTCCGGAGGAAGGAGAAGAAAAGCCATGGGAGAGAGCATACTGACCTTTTCTAATTTTAGGAAAGCTTTCTGTTTAAAATGTTGTATTTGACACCACCAAACATTCTGTTAACTGCAGTTTTTGAGGTATGCTTTTGTTTTTGGAGATTTTTAGGGGAAGGTGTTTTGTTTTTGTCTTTGTGAAATTGGGTCTCACAGTCCTGGCCTATTTTGGTTTGGAGCTCTCTGTAGCCTAGGGTTGCCTTGAAGTGTGCCAGCCCTTCTACTAGAGTTCCCCAACTGCTGGAATTAGGGCATTTACTCTACACGGCTCACTGTGGGGACTTTATAGACATTCTTGGTCAATCTGAGGATGTTTATTTCCAGTTGACAGAGTTTTTATACATATTGGGTTTTTCTAAGTGCCTTTACTGCTGAAAACCAAACATGTTATCATGTTTTATCTGTCAGAAGCCTATTATATATTATATAATTATACCACAAGAATATTTCTTGACACAAACATCAGCCTTTTCTGAATAATACTGTTTTTATCTTGATAACCTTGTTTTCTAATTTTACAACATTATTTGAAACAAATCTTTTTCTTTATTATAATCATTGAATTAGTGTTGATTGGCCACTGCATATATATGTCTTCCCTGTAACAAAACCAGAGATCTCGACACTGGACAAATATGTATATATTTTATATGGGGTTAAGTACAGAAGCTATGCAGGCATGTTCTACCATGGCCCTTAGTCTTTTTATTTGCTTAATTGATTTTAAAAGTTTAGACATTTTTTGAGAAATAATTAAAGCATATTTAGTAATTCAATGTACAATGTTAGTTACCTCTCTTCTGAATCTGCAATAATGTTTGTCTTTCTAGCCTCAGTTTCCGTAATTAGCATTTATGAATGCCAGATCCAAACCATTCCACTAGGAGTTCAAAGAGCTGAGTTAGCATTTCAGTATCTAGAGTCTCTTAGGCCTGATGGAAGGAAAGCTTTTAATATCTCTTAGGCCTGATGGAAGGAAAGCTTTTAACTTCCGTCCCAAATTTAACAGTTAATTTCTTATTTGGCCTGATTGAGGACCTGGAATAGCAAATTTTTGGAAAGAAACAGCGGGCAGGGGAGGGGTGGGGCGGGACAGGGTACAAAGGGAGAGATCAGTAACAAAGCTATAGTTTCCACACATGAAATCCATTGTCGAAAGTCCACGACTAATCCTGAGGTGTTTATCTTCACAGGCATACATGTCCATGGCTTAATTTAATCCTGTCAGTAATAGTAATTTTAGCACACATTAAGTTAAAAATACTAAAATGATATTGTCAAAGATTTTGTTTATAAGGTTTAGAAATTTTAGTGGCAGATTTAATTTTCCTGCATATTGTTTTGGACACAAGTGACACATAATAAAATTATCATTGCAGCTAGAGAGATGCTCACTGGCTAAGGCCTTGCAGAGGACCTTTGTTTAAGTTCACAGTGCGTGTGCACGTGCATACACACACACACACACACACACACACACACACACACACACACACACATACACAAAAGGTGGCTTACACCCTTTCTACTTCCCATTTTCTCCTAAAAACAACCCCCCCCCAAAAATCACAGATTGGGGGTTGCTCTGTCTTATCAAAGGGGTGTATGTGTTGAGGCTGGTTTATATGTTGCATATGGGAATTTCCTAGATTTTTAGGCCAAGCTGGGTTTCTCACACTGTGTTGGATGAGCTGCATGCTTTGGGGATGTCAGGTAGAGTAGGTAGGCTCACGGTTTTGTGCTGGTGGACTGGATGTGAGCAGTTGTTTCAGATGCCCCTGCACCTGGACTCCTGTCATGGTGAACTACAGCCTTGAACTGTGGGCTGAAGTACTCCCCTTCTCCCTTACTTCTTCTCCCTTCCCTGATTTTGCCAGGGCTTTGTTACACAGCATCATGAACATACACTGTGGGTGGAGCGGTGGTTATAGCTAAGTGGGAGACCCTTGTGGAGGTTCCAGGGGCTATGATGACATCATTAGGTAGAGGCTAGTGGTCTGCTAAGAAAAGTGTTCATAGTCACAATAATTGGACACAGGGATGGGCTATGAGTGGGTTTCTGGGGGACTGAAAATAGGACACGGTGGTTTCAGTCTGGTCTACAACTCTTAACTCTCCAGAGTCAGGAAGTTCAGTCAGTTGGCCTTGCAGAATTGTTACCACACTTGCGCCTTTTGTTTTTCCTTCTGGAAACTTGTTTATGATAAAGTAGATGATGGCTCTGAAGCACTTCCTGCGGGCTGACTGCTGTGAGTGTGCTGCCTCAGGGCGCTTGCACACTGAGTACAGAGGACTGCTGCTTCAGCCATGCTCCAGTTCCTTCCAGATGCTCTCCCACCTTCCCCATGTCACCTTCCCTAGATCAGGACTTTCAACCTATTTTCATTATTATACGAGGAGAAAAATTAAAGAAATCTGAGTTCAGTGACTTCAATGGAAATGCCTGTCCTACAGGGGAATTTAATACTAAAAGAGTAAGTTGTAATTGAGTTGGGCTGTGCTTAGGAAGGCTGTAGACCACAGCGATGCCTATGATCCCTTGTGTCTTTCTTTTCCTGCCAAGAACCAGTTCACTCCATGATAATACATCCCATGTCTCTAAGACTATCTCCACTTTGTCCTTCTGAAGCTCATCTCATATTGTCTCTGAATTCTTCCAGTTTCTCTGGCCAGGGCAGGCTTCCTGCCTGGTATGCCTCTGGTGGCTCTTCCGTCTGCCTCCAGGGCTCACTCACCCATTCAGAACAGGCTGGTTGAGCATCTGATTCGAAGTGAGCTATAGAACAGGGCCACACGTAAGGACACACATAGTGGGAGCTGTGGGAAATGTGTTAACACTACCTAGACTGGGGCGGAGGGGAGGATGTGGCTGGGCGGGAGAGCTGCCTGGAGCAGAGCTATCCTACAGCCTGGGAGGGACTTCAACCTTCAAAGGTACAATGTAGCACTGCTCATTTCAGTTTGATTAATCTTTGTGTAGGTGTGTTTATGCATGTGTATGTACTCGTGTGTGTGTGTGTGTGTGTGTGTGTGTGTGTGTGTGTGTGTGTAGGCCAATGGTTGATATTAGATTTCTTCCTTAGTTATTCACTCTCCTACTTAGGGTCACTATTACTGTCATTAAATGTAAAACCAAAGCAACGTGGGAGAAAAGTTTATTTGGCTTACACTTCCATAGCAATGTTTATCGTCAAAGGAAGTCAGGACAGGAACTCAAACAGGGCAACCATCTGGAGGCAGGAGCTGATGCAGAGGCCATGGAAGAGTGCTGCTTACCAACTTGTTCTCCATGGCCCCTCAGCCTGCTTTCTTATAGACCAAAGCCCAGGGAAGGCACCACCTACACTGAGCTGGGCCTTCCTGCATCAGCCACTAATTAAGAATCTTATGGAGATATTTTCTCAATTGAGGTTCCTTCCTCTCCGATGACTCTAGCTTGTATCATGTTGACATAAAACCAGCCAGGACACTCTATTTTTTGAGACAAAGTCTCACTCTGCTATGTGCTAAGACTCACTGCCCAGCAGGCTCTGAAGAACCTCCTATCCCTGCCTTCAGCACTAGGTTTTCAGGCACCCCACCACAGCTGCTTGTTCTAAGGCTGCTAGGGATCTGAGTTCAAGTCCTTATGCTTGTGTAGCAAGCACTGTACCCACTGACTAGCCATCTCCTCAGCTCATTTTGCTGTGCTTATAATATGATCTTAATATGCCACTTTGGAAGAAACATTGGTTCCAGAGAAGAAGTGCAAGAGCATAATGTGCCCAAGTCCAGTGACAAAAGCATTGGCTTTCCTGTTTGGTAGAGAGTGGGGTGACTGGCTAGAAAGTAGGGTGGGGACTAAGCATGCCTGGCCAGCCAGAATGTGGGAGCTAAGTGGTTTTACAGGTATGTCTTGAGCATCTTGCTTCTCATTTCTCCATCCGGCTTCATTCTCAGTGTCCTGTGTCCCACACGTGTCTGTCCTTGTGGTCTGTGTCCTTCTGTGACTTAGCCATTCCTTTTCCACTGTGTGCATGCATTTCAAAGCCTTTGCAGCCTCAGCACTAGCTTCCTTGGTACCTTGGACTGGATGCCCTGTGGCCACCTTCATCTCAGCTCATTTTTCTGATCACCCAGACTTGGAATCATGGAAACGTGAAGCTTCTTATTCTGTTAGGAAATCATAACAGGGCAGGCAGAACTGCTCTCTCTAACACTGTCTGGATTCACTCCAGTAGTCTGCAAATATTCTCTCTCTCTCTCCCTTTCCTTTCTTTTCCTTTCCTTTCCTTTCCTTTCCTTTCCTTTCCTTTCCTTTCCTTTCCTTTCCTTTCCTTTCTTTCACACCACCTGTTTTCCTGTTTTTCCCCTCCTTCCTTTTTCCTCTCTTTCCTTTTTAAAAAGCAATATTAAGCCAAGATCTGTACCCCTTTCTCCACATGGATTATTTCATTAAATGCTCACAAAATCTGTGAGAAATTAGTACCACTATCACTCCAAACTCTGTAGTGCAGACAGCTACAGACCAAATCAGACATGCAACTAGTCTAAACTCATGTAGTTTGCAATTAGAGTTAAGGACAATCTGTGAGTTTTGTCCAACACCCTGCCTCGTGAGCAGCTTGCACATTCAACTAAGATACACATTGATCTCCTCCCATCCTTCCTCTGTATGGGTCACAAATGTGACCCTGTCACTTCACAGAGTCCAGTATTAACATCCTCCACTCCTAGCTGTGTTTTCTGCCATTCCCTGAATTAACATTATCCCAGCCATGTTCTTTTGCCATTTTGAAGACTGATTTGTGGGAAAACAACATGGCTTTGAAAGCCTGGGTTCAGCCCTAGAATTTCTTCTTGTCTTTGTTACCATAAGAGGTAGTTCATTTCTCTGAGTTGTCCACCTGTTCATTTAGTGAGTATTAACCATGTGTTTTCTCCTGCTGGTCCTGCGTGAGCAATGTGAATGTTCAGAGCTCCCAGACTGGCCATTTGCTCACCTTTGATTTCTCGCTGGACTGTGTCGGTGGTCCTTGTGGAGTACACTTTGCCTGGTGCATGGTGCTAGTTCCTTAAAGTTGTTTTCTTCTGCTTTGCCAAAGAAGCTCCTTGCATCTTGCTAATCATTTGTTTCAGCTTCTTCTAGCCTTCTGTTCCTTACAAAATACAGTATAGTTTGTTTTTTTCTTTGTGTGTGTGGGGGGGGCGGGGGGGCATGAGTCACAGACCTAGTATAGATGCTGGAAGTTCTCTGTGGACTTACTCTCCCCTCCCACCTTTATGTGGGTTCTGGAGATCTGTTGTCAAGCTTGCACTGTTGTGCGACAGAGCCATCTTCCCAGCTCCATCTCATGTGCTCTGGATGACTGAGCTGGAAAGCTCTGTTATTCATTACAGCTTTCTGGACACTTCTCATTGAATAGAATTGTGTCACTTATGTGGCAGTTCAGCCATTCTCATTAAGGCCTTTAAAAAGCAGGGGTTTTACCAAGTGTGATCCACAAGCACTGAGTCGCCTCAGACCCTTTCAGAGAGCAACAAGGTGACATGGGTTTCTATAATGATAGGAAGATATTTCTTGGTGTTTTCACTTTGTTGACATTTGGCATATGCTGCAAAAGACATGGAACAAACTTCTTAATTAATTATTAATCAAGGAGTCACATGCCTTACAACTTTATGCTCAGAGTGAGAAGAAAAAAGTGTGACTTAAGGATGTCCTTGATGCAGTGGAAGTTACTTAACTAAGCCTCATTTCAAAACATATCCTTTTAATCTACCATGTAACACCATGTAACACAGTAAAGAATGAAGCTCTTTCTCTGACCATCTAGCCTGGTGTCTCGGGGAAACACTCTGATTTAGTTGCATGCTGAACTAGCCACATTGTTTTTTTATTGATTTCTCTAGTGAGTTCTCTGTTTTGCGTCTCTGGTGCGCCGCAGGCTTGACTATGGACAGCATAAGCACTAAGTAGGATCCTGTAATGTTTTCTTGCCTCTCTGCCTTTAGACCTCGGTGTTAGGACCACTGTCCCAGCCACAGTGATGCTCATAGTTGAACAGCATTAGAAGAGTCAGGATTGAAACTTTTTGTTTTGTTTTTGAGACTGGATAATAATAATAATAATAATAATAATAATTATTATTATTATTATTATTATTATTATTATTATTATTATACTGTAAGTAGGTGCTTTAACGTTTTGTTCTCTCAAACCTTCTGACACTTTTAAAAATTGAGAATCCTGTGGGTTTTTATTTAGCTTTATCTGTTGCCATATAACGGTTGGCCTATAAGAAACTGAAATTGGGAAGTTTAAAAATGTTTCATAAAATTTTTATAATGATTCTCCTGGGGTCCCACTCAGACAAATACTATAAGTAAATAAGGAATCCTGAGAGTGAGAAAAATAGCCCTTCTCAGTTATGAGTCCCAGTTCCTTCTCCAATAACAAGTGGTCAGCACTGAGTTAGAAGTGTGCTTAGTATGGTAATGAGATAGTGTATGGTCGGCAGCCCTTAGGTAGCTTCAGGATGAGGGTTAACTAAATAAAACAAATCAGAACACGAGAAACAAAACAGCACGAGTAGATGTTTGTGGTGGAAGTCCCAACACACCAAACATTTGGGAGAGAAACGTTATGGCAACTGGAGATTTTAATGGGCCTGCCATGCTTGTGTAATTAAGCCTCCATAAAAACTGGGAATGGTAATGTTGGAGAGCTTCCTGGTCGTTCCTGGAAGTTGTACACGATAGTTCCTTATCTCTTTCCACACGCTCTGTTGTAGCTAACCATCCCTTCATCTGCTCTTCATCCATGTCCTCTTTAATATCCTCTTAAATAGACCAGGAGTATTCTCTGAGTTCTGTGAACTGCTCTAACAAATTAATGAACAGAAGGTGGGAGAGAGGGGTCTGAAAACCCTGTTTCTGGCCATTCACTCAGAAGCGTGGGTAAAAAGTACCTGGAGCCTGAACTCTTAGGGAATGTATCTTAAGTATGGGATAAAATGCTTTATCCAGATAGACCATATCAGAATTAAGTCAAATTGAAGGACATCCAGCTGGGATCCAGCGTGCTTGCTGGTGCATACAAGAAGACCCAAACACATTTGGTTGTAGACATCTGGGTTGACTATTGAGAAAACCAGGATTGGTTTTCTTCCCTGCATTAAGCCCACTGTCCAAACCTTGTTTTTATCCCTAGTACCACAAAAGAAAGAAGGCGAAGTCACTCCTTTTGTGCCTTGGTTGTTCAGGAAGAACAGTGACTTTTGTCCTAGCTAGTGTGTATATCCTTCTCCTACCTGTGCCTGCAAGCCACGGCTGATGGAAGTTAATGACAAGAGCCCTTAAGTCCAAGTCTGCTCACCCCACTGGAAGCACCAGCACCACGTGCTGAGCTTCTTTATGTGAAGGTGAAACCTGAGACTGGAATGTAAAGATGAAAGACACTGAGGTCAGGGGACATCTGGGGAGAGTCAGCTGGTGGCCATAACCCTGAGGTTAACACTTTCTAGTTAGTGGTGTGTGCACACACATGGTATATGTCCCCATAGGTAGCCCTGGAACTGGACTGATTTTTTTTTTTCATTGCCCCACCTATTTTCAAGGTTCAAACCTCTTCTGATAAAGTGTGGAAAGTGTAACTGGGAATTATTTGAGTAAAATCAATCTGAAGGAATTTTCCAAAATTCAGAACTAAAAAAAAGGACTTTTCTGCACAGGCCACCAACCCCTACTTGGGCTTCCTTAGATCGTGGTGTGCAGTCTTATTTGTGTGCTGTTTTTACTTGACTGGGGACTCTCTCCAAGTCCCCAAGACTCTCTTTAAGGTTTCTAAGATCTCTATTATCTAGACATTGCAGAAGGCCACACTGCTGCTGGCTGAGCATAAGCAGTGACTTAGATCAATGTGAAATCAAGACGCCAACTCAAGTAAACTCTGTTGTGGATGTAAGAGTTTCATCCCTACCCCAGCCCTTAAAAAAAAATAGTTATGAATGTAGCCATGTGTGTGGGTGCCCACAAAGGCCAGAAGAGAGGATTGGCTTTTCCTGAGCTGATGTTACAAGAGATTCTGATTCATTTAACCATATTCTGATCCCCTCTGCCCTGCCAGAACAGTACCTATGAGCCTGCTTTCCAGTCCTTGACTTACTTTAATTTTCATTTACTTATTCTTTCACATTGTTAAACATGTATGTATTTGACCACACCCACCCCCTTACCCTACCTTACCCTATCCTGTGCCCTCTTCTTTCTGCTGCTCATCCCTTTCATGTCTTAGAATCTGCTCGTGACTCAGTGACTCACGGACTTTAATTAGGGTTGCCTAAGTAACCACGCTTGGGGGTTATTTACCAGACCACTGGCAAGTTACTAGTGGTGTAGCACTCAAGAAAATGACTTCCTCTTTCCTCGCAACCATTAACCACATTAGCTCCTCAGGGCACAGCGAGGCTTCCTGAACGTTGATAGATCCAGTGTTGTGCAGGTCATGAGCAGATAACCACAGTTGCTGTGAGCTCCTGAGTCTCAGCTCTCCTCTGCCCTCTGTCAGTGCTCTTCCTACCCTCTCCCAAGTCTGCAAAGGAAAAAAAAAAAAAAAAAAACTTTCTTTCTGGATAGAGGAACGAAAGAATTCGCATAGGGAGACGTATGGAGGTTAGTGTTAGGCGTCTGAAATGTTTTAACCTTGAGTATTGCCAGAAATACATCAAAACTGGCCAAAGAACTATTAACAGATTAATTACTCACCCAAGCCCCATGAGGAGGGGAAGAAAATGTATGACAGTGTTAGGGCAGACAGGCTTTTGAGAGTGTTTGCAGTGAAGCTTTGCAGAAGAGTACAGGAGTGTGAGGGTAGCTCAAAAAGTCTCCAGTCCTCGGTTTATGTTGGCTGCCTGGGCTGGGTGTGCAGAGGGGGAGGAAGAAAGGAAACTATTTGCATAGTCCAGGTAGCAGAGATCCTGGAATTCATTCAGAGTTAAATTGTGCTCATATCCCAGGAGTCCAGATTTCTGATAAAAAAAAAAAAAAAAAAAAAAAGGAGAGAGGGAGAAAGAAAAGAAAAGAGGCTTTGTGTGGGTTCATATTAACTTGAATAACAATGTGCTTCTTTTGTAATTCATATTTACTATTTTCTTTTGGACATACTACCCAAAAGCTTACATTCCTATATGGTTAGAGGATCCATATCACAGACAGAACCACTGCTGAGAGAGGGTACCATATCACAGAGAGGACCAACAGTGAGAGAGGACACCGCATCACATACGAGACCATTTAAACATTAAAGACACTTCATAAATAAAAGTCCACCAAGACTCATGCATAATTTGTTACATTGTACTTATGGAGGAGGTCACTGGGCAGGAAATCTATGTATTTTATTTATATGTAATGTTAACATGTAATCAGATCTTTGAACTGTGCTATGAATACTCAAGTAATTCAAAATTAAGAATATTGTAGTCTATAATTTAATCACAAAATCCTTATCTGTTCCTGTTAGCTCCCAAATGAATGAAACAAAGACCGATTAAGTTTATTAACAATCTGTCTAGGCTAGGCAGGTTCTGAGCTGTTCTTATTGATAAAAATATCAGTGTGTTTGGGCGAATAACCAGGCAGCAGACCAGGCTGAAGGGGTTCCACGTGGAGAGGTTTATTGAGCCGGTGGGGGAGGGGGCAGAGAAGAGGAGAAAGAGATAGAGGGGGAGAGAAGAGAGAGAAGAAGAGGATAAAGAGAGAGAGGAGGGGGTGTCTTCCCCATTTATAGGGAGAATGACGTCATACCACCGAGGGTGGAGACTGAGCCAGGTGGGCTGTGGGATTGAAGGTGGTTGCCTTGGCAACGCAGGTACACAGGTTAAGTGGAGCTTGATGCTAACAGTTCTAATCCTCTATGGCTATTTTTCAGCCACATGGTTCTTTACCTTCAATCCGAGTCTGCCCCTGGTTTGCTCTGCTCCATGTATGCCCTCATGATGACTCCCTTGGCAACCTGTTTTGTTAAGACTCCTCCTGGACCCTCTGCCTTATGGCCACCTCTTGGTCTCTCCACTGGGTCTCTCTCTTTTGTTCATGGTCCTTCTTCTCCTCCCTTGGACCTCTGGCTGGGATCACAAATCTAGCCTTCCTATCTCCTCTGCCCAGCCATAGGCTGACCAGCTCCTTATCAACCAGTCAGATACTTAAGGAGCATTCTTTACACAACACTGGTATAGCAGATGGTTCTATGACAGTGCTAGCTAGCGACATAGGAACCAGCATCTGAATATACAGTGCACAAGACTCACTTGAAAGACAGTATTTGTTTGGGGGCCAGCAAAATGGCTAAGCGAGCAAAGGCACTTTCTGCCGTGTCTGGTGTGAGTTTGATTCCCAGAACCTATGTGGTCCCTCAAGTTGTTCCTGACCTTCACATGCATGCTAGGGCATGAGTGCACCTCTTCACCACAATAAATAAGTACAATAAACCTTTTTTAAAAGAATGCCTTGTTTTTATGAAAGAATCCCAAAGTCTCACCTTTAAAAGCTTCAGAAAGATTATGCTTTAAGAAGTAGAGAGGTGAGGGGCTAGAGAAATGGTTCAGTGGTTAAGACTACTTCTGCCCTTGCAGACGACATAGGTTCACTTCCTGGCACGCACGTACATGGCAGCTCACAACTGCCTACAACTCACGTTCTAGGGGATCCAACACCTTCACACAGACGTACATCCAGGCAAAACACCAATGCACATAAAAATAAAAAGAAAGAGGAAGAGATGAACCAGGTGGTTGTCATAGACCTGTGTTCTGTTACAGTGCTGTTACAGACCCAGCACTCGGGACACTAGCTCATGTAGACTTCAAGTACTAGGCAAGCCTGAGCTGTAAAGACCCTGTCTTACAACAAACATAAAGAATAGGAAAAAGCAGTTGGTGAGATGGTTCACCAAATATAGTACTTGCTGAACTCCCTGAGCTCCACCTCACAACAAAAATAAGTAAAATGTAAAACGAAAACCAATTGGAAGAAGAAAAGACAGTTGGCACTTGCTCTGACTTGTTGGAGCTGACTGAGCCTTCTTAGGGAGGAAAACAAAGGGAGGTGAAAGTGTGATGGGAAATAGTGGTCTCTGTGGGGTCCCCTTCTCTACTACCGCTACAGATGCCAGGGTAGAGTGGCTGTCCCTGGAGCTAACACTGCCTACTTAGTGTGTTCTCATCAATGGAACTCATTCATGAAGAGGAAACACTGCCCCTCTGAAAGGCACCGGTATCAGCCAAGCTGCCTGAACCCAAAAGGACCCACTTGGGAAGGGTTTGTGCTTGTTTCTAAAACTCCCTCTCCCAGGAGTTTTCTTAATGTTCTACAGTGTTTTCAGTGGCAGTTGGCCCCAAACTTCATTGAACCAAGCAACAAAAGTAGTGGAGCAACCCACTTGGCACTGAGATCAGAGCCAGCAGTATTTAAAAGTAACTAGAAGAAACTGTGCTACTAACCACAGATAGGGCAAACGGGGGTGTAATGTTTAAAGCAGCAAAGCCTTAAGGCCTTAAGAGACAGAAGACTGAAGAACGGCAGTTGCCTACCAAACATTTCCAGTATAGCCATGATATTTTCCATTGAACTCATATAACATCTTTGCAAGTCAACATGGCATTTTTTATTTATCGTGGTTTGTTTGTTTGTTTGTCATTTTTGGAAATGAGAAACATTTTCCTAGTACTAACTGAAACCCAGTTCAACAGAAAATATTTCTGGCCAATTTATAGTACCTGTGGGAGATGGAAGATGCTTCAGTGGGCAATGTGCTTGCTGTGTAAGCATGAGGACCTGAGTTTCCAAATTCCAGCACCCACATAAAAACCAGACAAAGCAACACTGGTGGTACAGGCAGGCGGACCCCAGAGCTTGGTGGCTGGCCAGTCTAGCCAAATCAGTAAACTTGAGGTTTAGGCTGGAAACTGATTGAAGAAGACACCTGTTCTCAGCATCTCAGGCCACATGCATGTACCCATATATGAGCATGTGTGCTTGCTCTTTCTCCCTCCCTCCCTCCCCACACACATATAAACTAAATAAAGTTTTTATTGAATGCTTATTCTTGTCAGGCTTCATTTCAGGCCCTAGGGTACATCAGTTTGCTCATGGAGTTTTCATTCCAGTGAGAGAGATGCACGTAAGTCAATAGCTAGAAAGTATAGTATCAGAAGTTACATTGACATAGCAAAGTAATGTGAGGGAGGAGGGCACTTCTGAAGAAACCTTGGAGGACCTGAAGAAACCAGATAGGCAGGAGTAGGTGTCTGCTTATGGTCCCAGTAGAAAAGTGAATATACTTGAAGGCCTCAAGACTGGAGCTTGCTAGTGATATTTGAAGAGAAGCAAAGTTTATGTAACTGGATAGAGGGCTAAGCCAAGGGGTCCTGGTGGCCAAGGGATGGTCTTCAATAAGTATGCTAAGGCTGCTGTAACTTCTGAGTAGGAAAATAAAGTGAACAGCCTTTGCTTACTGGATGGAGACCAGACTGAGGAGACAAGAATGAGGTCCAGAATCTGGAGAGGGTTATAATAGTCATCTATGCAAGAGATGCTGGCTGCCTTAGATAGCTGAGTGTAGAAGCTGGATAGACTCAGAAGGTATTTTGAAGCAGGAGTCACAGGAGATGCTTACAAAATGAAGTAGAGTTTAACTTATATCACTAGATGTGAGGTGATAAGAAAGAAGCCAGAAATGGCCATGTGTGGAGTTGCATGCCTATGATCTAGTCCCCTGAAAAGGTGAGACAGGAGGATTGCAGTAAGCTTTGAGGTTAGCCTAGGCTACATAGCAAGACACTGTATCGACAAAAATCCAAAGAGGAAAACTAAGCCATGTGAACAGAATGATTCTTTTCAACATAAAATCTAACAGCCTAGAGTACTCCAGTAAAACTGGAAGTTTTAGAAGGCAAAGTATTGTTAACATATATTATCAGTGATAAATGCTGCTAAGTTCTATATCTTTTATTTCCAGGAGGGTGGGGAAGGAGGGAGGTGGCTTCTCTCTTAAATAGCTTTAGGTTTTTCTTAAATAGTTCTATCTAAGGATGTTGGACTTTGAGCATTTTTTCATTAAGCTCTAACAGTGTGTTACACAGCATTTCTTTTTTGTCAAGTTACTAAAGCTCACATCCCCATCCATTCTTCTGACACTCTTCTTACCAGAAAATTGGATCTGGATAGCATTTGCTAAGCTTCCTGGGCAGATGAACTTGAACTAGGATTTACTAGCAGGCCTTTGGCACTTAATGGCTTAGAAGCTTTCTGCATCTCTTGTTGGAAAGCCATTTAGCCTGCTTTACATTTTCCTCACTACCTGTTGTGTGGAAAGGAATATTCTTGAATAGTCTGCTGCTTTAGTATACAGCCCTGTACCTACAGCCCAAGTATATTCGACATCTTACACACAGAGTCCAGGTCAACCTAAGCTGCTATGTTGAGTACATGACTGTTAGTGGTTTCCTTGATAGCCATTGTCTGTAAGATTTCAAAGTTAGGATGCTAGAGATTGTGGGTTTTTCTATTGCTGCATGGTTTGGGCTGTAGTTCCCTTAATTTAGGTTCTGAATACCTGGTAGTTCTTAGGCAATAAGGTACCTCTCTCATCTTGAACTCCTCACAGTAAGCTCTTTGCAACCACTGGAGTACCTAAGAATTCTTCTCGTTAGCTCTGATTACTCATCACATCACCCTCCTGGAAGCTTCCCATGAGCATTCTGGACTGGTACAGGCACGCTCCTTGCTCAGTAGAAAGTCCTGTGTCCTTACTACAGTTAGATTTAAGCCATCACTGCTGTCATGCACCAGTTACCTGACGGGGTGTCTATGATTTACTGTAAGCGTCTCAAGAAGAAGGCTTGCATTATTCCCAACATCTTTCTGCCAGGCACATATAGATACCAGATATGCTTAGATAGAGTAAATGGTGGGAGAACCAACATGCTACAAACCTTCTGCCCCTACAGTGTATCTGCTGTTGCCCCTCCCTTCTCCTTGGGAAATGATGGCACTAGTTGTCTCAGAAGGGCTTATCCACTCCATAGGGACTGCTGTCCAGTTCAGTTGGTTCATACTGTAGGGCACAAGATTTTATGAAAATATACACAAGCCACCCAAGCCTGCCAAAGTGAAATAACTATCAGTGGGGATGGGTGTAGAAACAGAGAACCTGTTATGTAAGGTGGGTTCAATGTCCATCTGTATATAACTAAACTAAATATATTATGTTATAACAAAGGTTTAATAAGATGTGTCATCATAGAAAGTTCTGAAGATGTAACACATTGGCTCTACTGTTTTCGGTTGTGAATTGTCAATGTTTTCCTTTTGTATATATGTTGATCCAGATTATTTTATTTTATTGCCAATTAAGGTCAGTTGCCTCCCATGAATTTTACTATGTTAGGAAATAGATATTCCATGTTTCTGTGAGATACTAATCATATCTTTATGGGATATGCAGGTATGCGCACACGCTCACACACACATACACACACAGGACTCTTCAAGAATGGGTTAGATGTGAATCGCAGATAAAAGAACAACAGATTTATTTATAGAAAGGCACAGATTGGTGCCAGGTGTTAAAGATCTTGGAACACTCTGTTTAATATAGCTTAGCATTGTTTAGCTAATACAGACTTTGTCTCACAATAGGAGTGTGTTTGTGATGTAACAGAACATAGAGTTCATGGAGCCTATACTGCACTGCTCTTCCCATTACGGCTTGCCACTTAGCTGTATCCCATTCTTTTATCACTTTCTGAAACACTGAATTAGAATTATTCTGCACAGTGCTAGACAGTGGGGTAACAGGACCACAAAACAACGGACTCTCGAAGCCTTCCCCTGCACCCATCCAAGTGCAGTGTATTATGAATTACATTGATAAAGGGGCTTCAGGGAGTGGAGTGATTTCACTGAACAAAGAATGAGGAAACCCTTGTGAGAAAATGTATGTTTAATCCAAGTTAAAAACACCACCTGTAATCCCAGCACTTAGATCAAGACAATTAAGTTCACTGCCAGCTCTAGGGCAGTCTCAGAACAAATGAAATAGAGCAAAGCCTAAATTACGTTTTAGGTCTTTAAATTATTAACTTCATGAAACACAGGCTAAGGGTAGTTATCACTTTGGTAGACTCGCTGAGTTTGCCAGCATCTCTTGGGAGCCTCCAGGATGCTGTCTGGGAAGGTTTCCATAGAAATGCTACAGAATTGGTGTTGTGAGACTGTATGAAAATATACCAAAAAAGCCAACCAGACATGACAGTGATATGAATGTGTGTGTGTGTGTGTGTGTGTGTGTGTGTGTGTGTGTGTGTGTGTATGTGTGTGTGTGTGTGTCTGGGGTGGGAGATGGGTGTTGGCATGGTACAGAAATTGAGAGGACACACAGTTCATCTCTTCATTTTACCTCATAACATTTCTTTCCTGAGAGACCCAAAGTCTGCTCTGCAGCTGCCTAAAGGACTCAGGGACCCTACCATGTCACCTTAGCTTTCCATTGCTACTCTGTGGGAAGGAATGGTTCTACCTGGAAGCTTTTCCATAGACTAACTATGGAATTCAAAGTGGACTTTGAAAAGCAGTCAAAAACATTTCACTAAAAATTTCACCAAGAAACATCATTGTTTATGAGGCTTAGACCAATATGGTTGTTGCATATTTACTATGTGTCTTATAACTGAGAAAAGCTACCTCAGAATTTAAAAAACTGCTGGTGTGATGGTAGCACCTTTAATCCTAGCACTTGGGGATGAAGAGGCAGATAGATATCTAATTTTAAGACCAGTTTGGTTTACATAGTGAGTTCTAGGTCCACAGCACCTATATAGCAAAACTCTGTCTCAAAAAAGAAACAGACAAACAAGAATAACAACAAAATTACAAAAAGTTTTGGGAATATATTTGTAGCAGTGTATATGTGTGTGTATACATATCATGTATTATATACATACTATATATATATATATATATATATATATATATATTATTGATGATAAACTATAAAGAAGACATAATAAGAAAAAAGGGTAAACTCTAATACACAAATGAACAAAGAATATTTTCATTGTAACAAATCATTAATAAGTAGGATATCTTCATTTTTATTAAGTTGGAAAAAGCAAAACATTAACAGTACCATCTTATTTATAAAATATTAAGATTTAAGAAGTGCAGGAGAGATGGCTCACTGGTTAATAGAGCCTACTGCTCTTGCTAAAGATAGGGCTTCAGTTTCTAGCACCCTTGTGGTAGCCCACTACAGCCTGTAACTCCAGTTCCAGTGCACTGAACATGCTTTAGTTACCTCCATGGGCTGCTGTGTGCATGTGGTATGCAAACACACACACACACACACACACACACACACACACACACACACATATAAATCCTAAAACCTGCTGAGTAAAACAGATCTTAGGAACTATTCGTTCATTATTTTGTTGGTAGTGTGCTAATAAAAGTTTCTTTAGTGGAGAGGGGTTCACAAGTCCCACCCCTAACTGACGAGATCTGATAAAAAAAGTAATAGCTTCTAGGAGAGGGGGAGGCCATTTCTTTCATGGTATGTCAACCCCTGATAGGTAAACTACACTTCAGTGAATGGCCCTATACCATGAGTCTATAGACAGAACAAAACTGACTCAGTAGCAATGAAAAGAAATAAAAAGGAAGATGAAAGTGGATCTTAAAGGAGTTGAGAGAAGAATGGGAAGTGATTGCCATCAGAATGCATTGTATGAAATTCTCTAAAATTAATAAATATTATACTTTTAAATAAATCCCCTTTAAGAAAAATAAAAATAGCCGGGCAGTGGTGGCTCGTGCCTTTAATCCCAGCACTTGGGAGGTAGAGGCAGGTGGATTTCTGAGTTGGAGGTTAGCCTGGTCTACAAAGTGAGTTCCAGGACAGCCAGGGCTACACAGAGAAACCCTGTCTCGAAAAACCTAAAAAAAAAAAGAAAGAAAGAAAGAAAGAAAGAAAGAAAGAAAGAAAGAAAGAAAGAGAAAAAGAAAAAGAAAAAGAAAAAGAAAAAGAAAAGTAAACCAGCTAGCAATTCTATTCTTTGAATTCAAGGAATCTTGAGAAGTGAGATGGAAGAATTACAAAGCGAAATCATAAAGACATCCAAAGTTAGTTGTATTTATAAAGGTATAAGCCATTAATCTCTTTAAAAATTCCAGCATGATAGGAACGATTTGGTAAATTAAGGCTTTCAAAATGAACAACTCTAAATGCATACAGAAAACATGCACAATAGTTAAGGCTTAAAATTTTAAAAGTAATGCCTACCACTTAGGGAATTTTTCCTTTTAAAATTTTTATTGTATACATGTATGAGTGTTTGGCATGTATATATTTGTGTGTGCCATGTGTGCCTGGTGTCTGCAGAAGTCAGAAGAGGGCATCAGATCTCCTGGGACTGGAGATGTAGATGGTCATATACCACCATAGGGTACTGGGAATCTAACCCTGGTCTTCCGGAATGCTCTTAGCCACTGAGCCTTCCCTCTAACCCCTACTAAATGTTTCTGAGCGGCACTGTGCTAATAGTTTTCATCCTTTTAATAACTACATGCAAACAGTACTATTAGTTCCCCTTTTATACTAGAGAAAACTGAGGCTCGGAGATAATTATCCAGGAACTTACTGCTTACTAATTAAGGATCCAGCTCTCCCTTTCCTCTGTCCTTACCCAGCTGTGTTGCTGATGACATAAATCCAAGTCAACATCATATAAAAATACATACATCCATCAAAAGTAATTACCAAAAATTCCAGCACTGAGACAGTGGAACACACTAACATTTTTAAAAAGATTTTCTAATCTAATGAGTATGAGCCAATATGAATTTATGATTACCACATGGTACTTGGAGTCTGGAAGAGGGCATCAGGTCTCCTTGCACTAAGAGTTAAAGGCAGTTATAAGCCTTTGGGTGCAGGGAACCAAACTTGGATCTTCTCCAAGAGCAATAGGTGCTCTTAACTGCTGAGCCTCTCTCCATCCCTTATTCTATAATATTATGTATGTTCATAGTATAACAAAACAGAAGGACCAATGTAGGCCCATGATATGATTCAGCCCATAAGGCCCTTGTTTCCAGACCTAATGACCTGAATTTGAACCCAGGAACCCATGGTAAAAAAAAAAAAAAAAGAGTGCTGGTTCTAGCAATGTGTCCTCTGATTTCTACACATGGAAAAACAGGTATATTAAATTTTTTCTGTGTTGATGGTATTCTACTCAGCTTACCCATGCATTGGTTGAAAACACGGACTACCAGCTACTACAAGGAACTGGAGAGGTAGTTCCGTGGTTAAGAGTACTGGCTACTCTTGCAGAGGACCTGGATTTTATTCCTGGCATCTACAACAATGGCTCACAACCATCTGTAACTTCAATTCCAGGACCCTTCCTAACCTCTGCAGGCACCATTCATTGACTTCTTAGTGTTTCTGTACATTATTACCCTGAACAGGCCTTAGGTCAGAAACATCATTCACCTTATTCACTGCTACATTCCCAGTGCTTGGTAAAACTCTCAGTAAACACTTGAGATAACAAAAATCAAAATACAGACGCATAATTAGGTTGTGAATGATGATGCCACTGATACTCATGTTCATGAGAAGGTGGTAGGTGATGCCCCTGTGCTTCAATGGACACTACAGCTAACAGCATTTATATGTGAGTGCGTGCTGGGCCACAGTCGTGGTGCAGTCTTTCGGATAAGTTAGAAAGAGCTATTTCTCACTGGAGGTCTTCGCATGTCTCTGATCCTAAAGCTGCCTTTTCTACCTCTAAAGGGTCATGTCCTTATATAAAGTTCATCCAAGAGGAGTTTAGAGAGATGCCGTAGAACTCTAGGCCATTTCCTGGCAAGCAAGGACAATTCTCATCATGGGTCTCTCCTCTCCGCCAAAGCCACTGTATGCTACTACTTAGGCAAGCTTTCCATGTAAGAGGCCGTATGTAGAGGCCAGGAAGGAAGCTCAGTCAGCAAACTACTTGCTTTGCAAATATGAGGACTGTATTCAGCCCCAAGCACCTATATACACAAGGTAGCTGGAGTAGCGCACAGTAATCCAAGTGCTATGCAGAGAGTAACAGGCAAGCCTGGCCTTCGTGGAGAATTCTAGGTCAGAACGAGACTCTGTCTCAAAAACAGGTGTATGGTGCCTTAGTACCACCCCCACACACACACAAGTTGTGCTTCAGCCTACACACACCAGCAGACACATGCATGCACACAAGGTCTACATCCGTGGTAGAATCAAAGTGATGAAGCTCTTGGAGGTGTGATTAAGTCATTAAAACTCTGTTGTTTATGCTCCCTCCTGTAGCAAATAGGCCTTGGAAGTAATGGTACTTGGTAATGGCTGGATTTAAAAGACTAAGATAAAATGTGCTTTGTTGAAGTAAATATGCCCAGCGACTCTTTCCTCTGTGTTTTTATGAGGCCCTGTATCTCATCCTTGCAGTGCCGCTTTTCCATGTGTGTCTTTATTGAGCACCCACTGTATACTGAACATTTTAGGTCTCAGAGACACAAAGATGAGATATACGGGTGGTTCTCACCCTTCCAGGATTCTGTAAAAGTCTGCAGAGAGACCAGCATATCACAAACTAAAGCCGAAGCGCTACTGAGGCAGTCGGTGTAAGGATGTTGAGGAGGACAGTAGGACCAAGTGGGTAGAGGTCCAGGGTTGCTATTACAGCACCAGCTCTGGAATCAGCTTGCTGAAGGTTCAGACGGTGAAGCCAGACATTCTGCTGCTGCTACCTGGGAGCCTTGTGACCTTAGGCTACTGACTTCTATGCCTGTGTACCTAACCTGCTAAATGGGGCAATAAAGGGTGACTCACAGAATTACTGACAGCATTAAGGGAGCTTGTGGTGCATTTGTACCTGGCTCCATAAAGACCAGTTCTTACTATATCCACTGCCTGCTGTGTGTTTGTCAGCTGAGAAAAAAAAAATGCTCCTGCAGTGTGAGCATAGTTATGGCTCACTGGGCTGGCTAGCAGGGAGGTCTGGATGACTGAAGAAGGGCACGTCTGTGGGGAATGACGGGAATGGCGGGAATGAGACAACTGGGAGCGTGTGTGAGTTTTCTTACAGGTTGGGTGTGACTCTGAGCATCAGAGTGCTGCTGCCGCCGCTGCAGCCCACAGGCTATGAGGTGTCAGGGATGAGCTGGCCAGGGCACCCTGTGGGTCTAAGTTTCCCTTCACTTCTGCCCATGCATTAATAAAGTAAAGGGATGTGATTTTTTTTTTTCTATTTTTTCTGATTTATTCTGTTGGCCTTAGCTCCCCACTGCTGCTAAAACAGATCCACAGATACAGAATTGTGACTTTCTGGAGAATGATAAAGGGATGGGCCTTTTGCTGAGACAGATGACAGACACACATGATCCTCCCCTCCTTCCCTTCCTCCTCATGCAGGCAGATGCCAGACTCTGCTTTGACTCCAGGCCTGCTTTGGTTTGCACGTTCCCAAGTCAAGTTGTTTTCAATGTTTAAGCATGAAGTAACTTCCCATCTGGCATTACTGTCACTGTCTAACCATGGTATCATGAAAGCTGATTTTGATAATTAATGCTTATAATTAAAATGAAAGGAATATCTTATTTGGAAATGTTCCAGTTTACTTGAGTGTCGTTTTGCTACAAGCCTGGACTCTGGAGGCAGACCCTGCCACCCTCTGAAAGCCATAGGCAAGGCTTGTAATCTCTTCGGTGCCTCATTACACACTTCCCACAAAAAGCTGCCTTGAGGATTAGGGAAGGTAAAAAGAACAAGGGCAGGTCCTGCAGGCACCAGGACAGTACTGAAACTGATTTCTGCTAGTGACGGTTTATTTAGAGAAGGAAATGGTGACTGATATCTCCATTTTGGCAGCTGGGGAAATGTCTCAGTGGATGAAAGTCTGCTGCCCCAGCTTGAGGACCTGAGTTCAGGTTACCAGCACCATGCAGCGGTGCACATCTGTTACCCTAGCCCTGCAGGGTAAAGACAGGCAGACCCAGAGGCTCACTGGCTAGGCAGTTTAGCTGAAAGGGTAACGTTAAGATTTGGTGAGAATGGGAAGGGAGCCCCTCGGTCCTGTGGAGGCTGGATGACCCAGGATAGGGGAACACTAGGCCACTGAGTCAGGAGTGGATGGGCAGGTGGATGGGGGAGCACCCTCACAGAGGCAGGGGAGAAGGAAGGGATGGGGGCTTGTGGAGGGGAAATTGGGAAGGGGGATAACATTTGAAATGTAAATAAATAAAATAACCAATTAAAATAAATAAATAAAAAGATTTGGTGAGAAACCTTATCTCAAAAAAGCATGGAGGGAGAGCTGGAGAGCTGGAGAGCTGGAGAGCTGGAGAGCTGGAGAGCTGGAGAGCTGGAGAGCTGGAGAGCTGGGCCAGAAGTTAAAAAATGTCTGCTGCTCTTGAAGGGACCCTGTGGTGCAAACACATGCAGCCCACACTCTCATATACAGAAATTTAAAAATAAATAAAATAAGGTAGGGTGGAGAGCAACAGATGAAAATATGTCACATCACCTCTGATCTCAACACATGTATGCATGGGTGTGCCTTATATCTATCTCCATATATGCATGTGCATATATACACCATACATTGATAAGCATATATCTGTACTATGTGCGCTCTCTCTCCGTCCCCCCTGCCCCCCACCCATTACAGTTGATTTGCTTTGTAGTTTGGTTTTCACTGAGTGGTGAAATACTCACTGAGAATATTTTTACATTTTTCTCAATCTGTTCTGTTCTGCGTGTAGCCAGCGACTACCGTGGACTCTGTTGTGGCTCGCCTGAGCTGAGAGGTACAGAATTTTGACAGTTTAGTTTTAAAAACCAAGCAGGGGAAGAATTAGACAGCTGCAGGTCAAAGGCCACAAAGAAGCAGATGTAAGGTGAGGAAGTAGACACTACAAACACGGATTAAGATGAATAACGTGTAGGAAGGACCCGAGCTTTTCTTCTTACAGTGGGATCTGGGGCTAAGCAGTGCTGCTGTGGGGACCATTTCTCTATGTATGTAATTGTCTCATAACATCGTACTCTCAACCTCAATGTATACAGCCAGGTATATTTAAATGAAGAAATGTAAAATGACTTCAGCTTTTATGTGGACTTCATGTTCTAATAGTATTTTTAGTCATTCAAATCTCTTGTCAAGACTTTCATCTGCTTTTTTTTTTTTTTTTGACGTAGCTTATATTATATTTCTCTTGGGGCTCACCATTAATGTTAGGGCAAAATTTTGTTATTTCCATGCTCAGGTGACTGCATTAGAAAGCCTGGCACATACCTCCATGTGTCCTTCAAGTTAGGCTTAATCCTAGCAGAATGGGGTTGTGGGACCAGAGCAAGAGTGACAACCAAGGAGGCTTTTGCTCACTTGGAGAGTTTGGATGAAAACACTACCATTTATAGTTATGCTGGCCTCAGCCCTCCAGCCACTCTCCGAGGCAGATGCAAGAATGCCTTCTATTCAGGAAGTTGAAGTATGTAGGCAAAAATTCACTCTCTACTCTAGTAGGAGCAGGACCAAGCTTTGTTAACCTGTAACTAAGAGAATAAATACTTGGCATTACACAGTCACTTGGGTGAAAGCAGACCCTTCCCACATGTGATTCACTCCTGGGATGCCTGTTTAATTCTCTTTCAGATTCACCCCACCATTTAAAACTTGGAGGCATTGGGCCACACAAGGACTTGCTGGTAAGGTCTTCTTCATTCATTATTCAAACAAAGTGGCTATGTGGAGTTGCTTTTAAAATGCTAGTCACATGTTTAGTCAAATGCATCCCTAAAAAAAAAATGACTGAATATTTATTTGCACATTTTTTCTCTGAATGATTTATGAATTTTCCATGCCTTAAAAACATGTTTTTGTTTTATTGACTTTTTTTACTTTTTTTTTTTGCAAAGAATTGAGGAAGGAGTGGCCCTGTGATTCATGCCAGAGCTATTCAACTAAAACCTTCTGTGTAATGAATCCCTTCCCAGGTCCATGCAATGTCCTTCTTGTTTCATAGAGTATTCAAAACACAAGAGCGTTCCTTGGCTGTGGAATTCAGGCTTCACCTTAAAGTATGTTGTGTTGAAAATGGGTGCCCAGCTAGCACACATTAGGCTGTGCTCACTTACATTGTGTTGTCTTACAAGTCATCATTATGTGTATGCATGTGTGGAGGTGTGTGCACATAAATGCAGCGGCAGGAAGAGATGGCTGTGAGTCACCATCTGAGTGGTGGTGACTGAGCTGGATCCTCAGTCCTTCCGCAAGAGCAGCCAGTGCTCTCCCCACAGAGCCAGCCCTTGAGCCACAGGCCATAATTAGTGTTTTGTATTCCTTCTCCTCCTCGTACCTTAGAATGTCTGACTGGAGTACTGACAGTACCTCAGAGGTAGGAATCACTTGCCTTTTTTTTTTTTTTTTCAAGTGAAAAGGATGTGCAAATTGATATGGTATCACTTCCTGGTCTTGCAGCTGTAGACTGACTGTGGTGTTAGCTTTTGCTCTATAATAAGCCACCCCAGATTAACTCCTCAAATAGCAGTTGTTTATTTTCAAATTGGGGGGGGGGGGGCACTGAGCTCAGTTATGTGATTCTTCTGATTTGAGTTGATACTATTCATGAATAATGTCCAGGTGAATGAGGCTTTGTTTTGTTGGTCATGTGGCTGTTAGCTGAACTCATTATAATGCCTGCCCCATGGATAGAGTCTCCTCTTGGTGCCACATTAGCTGTCCTTCAGGATGTCCCCTGCTCTGCTCAGAAACCATCTCTACCGCCTGCATCCATCACACCAGCCCACTCATCTCTCTTTGGCTTCTCTACCCTTACTACCTACGTGCATCATCCTCTTTCTTGCTCACCTCTTCCTTTTCTCTTCACTCTTTGTGTGTGGTATTTGTGTCCAAGCCAGAGGTAAACCGTGGGTGTCATTCCTCAGTAGCCATTGACCCTGGCTTTTGCTTTTGCTTTTGTTTGTTTTTTTTTCCCCAGACCTGTAGATGGACAATCAGTCTGGCCTTGATGGCCAGCAAGCCCAGAGGTCTGACTGTCTGCATCACCAGTATTGGGATTACAAGCACATGCCACTACGCTGGTGTTTTTACAGGGGGACTGACGATTGAATATGGATCATCAAGCTCGCACAGCTAGCATTTACTTCCTGAGCCATTCCCTCACCCCTAGGCTTTTTTGGGGAGTGTGGGGGTAGGGTGAGGGAGGTCAGGTTAATCTGTTTGCCATCACATAAGGCATCTTATTTCATTCTGTTTACCCCTTCTCTTGTTTTTGTTTTTGATTTTAAGGCTCAGTCGTTTTAGCCATCTGTGATTTCACCTGCTCCAGCCTCCTTACAAGCCAAGCATGTCCCATTTTTTTCACCTTGCCTACTCTACCCCCCCCCCTTTTTTGGAGGAGGGGAGCTGTTTACTCTTTGAAAGCAGAAATTTCCATATGCCCTCCTTGTGGCCCAACAACACAGGCAAAAAGTTTAACAGATACTTGGTTAAGCAGAAAGCAGCCCAGCCCCTACCCTCATTCACAGCACCCTGCAGCCCAGCTCATCAGAGTCACAGGAGGCACCCGCTGCAGAACAGGCTCGGGTTGCTTTCATTCATCAGGCTTGGGCAAGACCTCAAGAGTCAAGTGATGCTTCACAGCTTGGCCATCCAGAAGCAAGGACTTAGGTAAAGCTTGGGTTTAAGCACAACTCTAGGAGTTTCCTTTAAAAAGCTACCTTTCTGAGCTACAGTTTTCTTGTCTGGAAAGAGGGCATGATACTTAACTCAGAGCTTTCCAGAAATGAAGGGGAAAAAAGGTTGTGTGTGAAAATGCTGTGTAGACCTTAAGGTAGAACTGAAAGACCTTAGTTAATGTGGATCTCTGACTAGTCAGTAGTTTGAAGAGGGAAGTTTCCTATATAGTAGTGGGAGAGGAACAGAGAGTGGGAAGTTGAGTGGAAATGGTAGAAGTGAGAGATTCAATAAAACAGCATCAGTGGTAATGATTAGGGGATGCTGTCTGCCAGGCACCATACTGTCTGCTTACATACAGATTTCCTGGAGCATTTCCCCATCCATTTACAGAACAATCTTTTTCTTGAGATAGTGTCAGTCTCACTGTTTATTCCTGGCTGACCTTAAATTGAAAATCCTTCTGCTTCAGCCTCCCAAGTGCCAGGATTACAGGTGTCACATCATACACTGCTCTCATATGTACCATTTTTATTAGATATATTTCTCCCATTGGTGATTTGTGTGTGTGTGTGTGTGTGTGTGTGTGCACATGCACGTGCATATGTATGTATGAATGTTTTCTTTTATATTCTTCATAATACCTAGATCTACCTATCCCTGGCAATGGTCTGGTGTTAAAGTTATCAACCACTGACAGTTAGACTTACTATGAGAATTTCATTCAGAGAATTGATTTTAATTCAGTCAAGATTGTTACTAAAAGGCTCCCAGAATCCTATGGGGACTGGACTATTCATGGAAGGAAATTTCCCTTGGGACTATGTTTTCCCTTAAATAAGGTTTATTAGTTACAGTTATTCAGCTCGTAATCAACAGAACTCCAACTTAGACTAGGCATGTTTGTCCTTCACAGTTGTATTGAGGGCTCAGAGGCCTATATTCTCTGTCCTGTTCTTCTCCCACCTTAAGTCCATCAGTGTCATCCCCATCTATGCACCACACTCCATAACCACACCACGGTGGCACCTGTAACCATTAGTGTCCGCCGCCATTCTTGCAACTCGTATCTTAACAGGAGTAACTCTTCAGCCATGATTCTAAGAGTAGTACCAAGGAAGTGTTTTCACTGGCCTGGTTTGGATAGCCTGTTGGGAGTCAGCATGATTACAAGTGGGCAGTAGACAGCAAGCAGTATTTCTTTGACCATGCTGTTCATATGTCCCATGACAAAAGGCAAGTCCACCAATACCAAATGTGGTGGGTTCCCTATGTGGGGCTGGTGGAGGGAAGAGTTTTCACAACAGGAAGGATGAGGGAAAAAGATGCCAAGCAGATAAAATCTCTAAGTACTACAGTGGTCTGATTTAGAAATTTTGTAATTTGGAGTCAGTTAAATTTGAAAGGTTGAAAATTAGTTGTAGCCTTGGTATGTCCTGATCCAGGCTATGAACAGTGAACAGATGCCAGGAATGAGAGTGAGTGGCCTTACTTTGGGTTTGGTGGGAATTCCTGGGTTGAGGACTTCATGTTGCCTCCCGAGGAGCCATAGAGTAGTTAGCACCTGTAGGCAGTGGCTGAGCTTTAGTGGATCTGCAGACTCTGTAACGATTTACAAACCCGTGTGCAGGAGAGATCTTGTGATCCAAAGCTCTCTCACTGGACCCCGCTGACAAGCCAGTGATTGTCTTAACTGTAGCTGTTTTCAATTTGGCTAGTTTAGTCTCTGGCATTAGCCTCTGTTCTTGGCTCACCTATCGAAGTTTAGTGTCCATTATAAACATGGCTGCTTGTGGAACAGACAGTGATGTCAGTGGCTGAGCATTCTGCCTTAAATTATATATTGAGCTTTCCAGCTTTATGTATAAGGTTTTCACAGTCATAGCTGCCATTTACCTAATGCCAGGTTCTACTAAACACTTCATTTGCATTATCTGAACTGCATATTTCTACATGACTAACTCCAAGAACCTCATATCTGTCCTAATACATCCTGCTGGGACCAGCACCTTCAGGCTACCATTCTGGAAGCACAGGACAAGTCTCTCTTGTTCTTCTTACATCTGTGTGTTCACCTTTCCATGCACAGGTAGTAGGATCAAAGCTCCAACATTGGAAGACACTGCTAAAATCATGTGGTTCATTGGTTTCACAGTCTATTCCAGACCCTCACTGATTTAGTTATGGTTTTGTTGCTATTAGAAAATACCATGACCATGGCAACTCCAATGGCAAGGGAACATTTAATTGGGTATGGCTTACAGTTCAGTCCATTACTGTTAGGGTTGAAAGCATGGTAGCATATAGGCAGACATGGTGCTGGAGAAAGAAGCTGAGACTTCTACATCACAATCCACAGGCAGTAGGAAGTAACTGAGATGCACTTCCTACAACAAAGCCACCGCTACTCCAACAAGACTGGGTAAATAACTGTGTGATCCTGGGCACACTGCTTGTCTCTGAGCCAGTGTTCTTATCTGTCAGATTGGATAGACACCAATCTTATGAAACTGTTTAAGGGACTAAGTGAGGTTCATACTCCACCCCAACAAACACACACACATACACACAGGCATACACACACGCAAGCGCGCACATGCATACTCAGTTAAAAATTTGCAGTACTCTCTAGGGAAGGTGACCTCCTCTTCCAGCTACTTACCTTGTATCTCTCTCTGTGCCACAGTTAGGAGAATGCAAAGGACTGTGCTGTGTTGGTTTTTCCAGGGAAGTTCACCCAGACAGGGCATCAACATAAACCAATTCCACCAAAATTTAGCTCAGCAAATTAGTAGTTTTTAAAGCTTATTTACAGAGCATGGGGGCAGTTCTGCCTTCAGGATCATGATTATCCTGAATGTCCTGTGTCAGAAACAGACAACTAACTCATTTGTGTCTTTCCACGGTGTCACAATTTCTTGAATAACAATACATTTATATGGTATGGTAGTTTTCAATGAGGCAAACCCTGATTCTTTTATTCAAGTCTTAATTACTAATACTAGTTCTCAGTTCATATACTATGTATCAAATAGTAAATATCTCTTTGTTCATGCATATATGTAGGTTATAGAGTGACTTCATAAGATTAAAGAGACAGGAAGTTTAAGGGGCTTCAGAAACCAAAGCTGGGAAACTGACAGGGTTACACAAGTCTCTGTTGATAAGATAACCAAACCAAGCCAAGCTGCAAAGAAACTGAAGCAGCAGCAGCAGTTATGAATGTCACCATTATAGTTGTCGAGGATCAAGGCCAGACAGCCTCGCAGGAGAATGAGCAGGTGTCAGTAGAAGAAGGTTGTTGGCAAAAGTGGGGCCCAAGTCAAGCTGAAAGGACAGTGTGAAGTCCTCTGCCTGTTGGTCCTTGCTGCACACATCAGGTGGTCAGATGACAGGTCACTGGGGCTATTGCTATTAACTCTGCTAGGTAGTGTCCAGGTTAAGGAGTTCTAGTCTTCCTTTGCTCTGGTATGTCTGGTAAGTGTTTGTTTGTTTGTTTGCAGGGGGGTGGATAGGATTTTAGTATGCCCATGTCTCCCTATAGTCTCCATTTACTCTGATAAGTTTATAGGGTGGCACCCCCCTCTACTCCCAGGAATAAGTTATCAGTAGGTGCTGCTGGCTACATGGTACTGCTCTTGTGACCACTCAAGTACAGAGTCATCTTCCATCCTTAAAATAGTGTCAAAACTATTTAAAAGAACACAGTCTCTGGGGCAAGGCCCATCCAAAACCCTTTTACATAATGAAGGTAACAGAGCAGAACAGACTCTCGACAGCAGGTGGGCCCAAACAGCTGCACCACTGAAAATTCCCACCTCACTATGGATAACCATCTCATTCAGGCCCTCTTTCAGATAGCCTTCCAATTCCTGTATACGCAAGCATCTCTCTCACAAGCCTTGAAGCTGGTAATGTGGGGAATAGGGAAGATGACTGGCCCTTTCTCTCTCGACTAGGGCACAGTCAGTAACTGCATTGCTATTACCGTAGAACTAGCTACTGCTGTTTTGTTTTGCTGACTAACAGTTCTTGTTACTTGACCAAGAATGGTCTACTTCAAGATGGCATGCATGAGCTGAACATGTTATGTCTGGAGGGGAAACAGTCATCCTACAACAGGCTGATGGAGAAAATTGATCTTGTGATTGGATTCTTGTGCAGCTTTGTCCCGAACTCCCCACTGAACCTTTCTGTACCTTCCATGATCCTGCAGTACTGGGTTCTAGACACAGCTTCCGGTTTCCAGTCCTCACATCTATTATAAGGGACACTCAGACTGCCTTCTAGAGCTCAGGATACATGTGTTCCCTTACTCATGTTGTGGAGGGGACAGCCATTTACTCTGACATTGAACAGTCCCTCTCATGTTTGTTTCCCTTGGGTAGATGTTATACATTGTCCAGGGATTTGGGCAGAAGCTGCCTTTAAAAGTAGCTTCTCTGAACTTGTCGCAAAAGACTAACCCTATTGTACCCACCACCTTGGGGTTGTAGAAATCAGAACATTTTCAAGAAATCCTCCTCCAGTAGTGTTGTCTATTTCCACTTACTTGTTATGTTTATACCCTTGTTATAAACAAGGCTCCTAGAACGGTTGGGTTGACTTCTTTTAAATGCCCATGTTATGGTCTATCTAATCCTTCCTTTAGAATTAATTATCTGTCACATCTTCATGTTCTGCTATAATATCATGTTATATTAAGTCAGCTCTGATCCAGGACAGAAAACTCCTCTCCAGAAACCTAAAAAGGAGCTCTTCAACCCGTTTTACCTTTACAAGTAAAAGGGTTTTTTGTGTGTGTGTGTGTGTGTGCGCGCGTGCATGCGTGCGTGCGTGTGTGTATGTGTGTGTGTGTACACACAAGGTACCTTATTTGTGCAGGAGGGTTACAAAGTTAGTCTCAAACACTGTCTCAGTGAGTACATGTGAGCTTTTGACTGACAACCTGAGTAGCTTCCATTGCCCTCATACAAGTACACTTGATGAAATCTAGTGCCTCTGTGGAAACTGCTCAGTCACCGTTTCTCATGCTCAGCACCCTGACGATCAGAGAAATGATTTGCTGCATATCATGAGGGTGTTTTGATGAGGGCTCTGCACAGAGCTTATCAGTTCCACAGAATCAAGCCTTGTGGAATGTTCCACCTCTTCACTGAAGAAAAGAGACCCTTTTTTGGCTGCAGAAATAGTCCTCACTACCTGTTTTAGTGGATTTTATTATTTTTATTTGATATGTTTCATATATTTATTATGCTTTGTTCTTACGCACCCCATCCCCATCTCTTATTCTCCTTTCTCTTCCCAATGATCTGCTTCATCACTCCAAATATTGTTCTTAGGAGCCAGCCACTGTTTCTCATTCTCTAGGTGAAGCACTTAGATTGGATTCTTGAAATTCAGCCTTGAATTTGTGGCCCTGCTGCCTTAGCTTCCTCAGTACTGGGATCACAGTTTTGTACCCCCACCCCACTACAATGAAGGGAGCAGTTCAGTCCAGTAAGTGACATGTTACTAAGGTTTTCAGGTCAGCTAAAGTTAGAGTCACTCACAGCACAGTGGTCTAACAATATATGGAGGTTCCCACATGACCCTTTGAAGACCTGGGTACAGACACAAAGTACTTCCCACACGTCTACTGAAACATGCTGCTTATATAGGTCTTAGTTACTTTTCTACTGCTGTGTTAAAACACTGTGACCTGCGCAACTTAAAGAAGAGTCCGTTTTAGGTCTAGGGTTTAATAGTGATGATGGTTCATGCTGGCAGAGCAGAGGAAGCAAGTAACAGGTGACGGGAGCAGCAGCTGAGACCTCACATTTCCAACCCCAGCAGGAAACAGTGAGGGCCAACCCCAAAGCCCACCCCCATTCAAACACTTCCTCCAATGAGACTGCACTTCCTAACTCTTCCCAAACTGCCACCTATGGAGACAAAATGTTCAAATATGTGATTCTTTGGGGGCCATTCTGCTTCAAACAGTAATGAAGGAGGGAAGAGGATGTTGGACTAAGAGGCCAGAGGTTTGTGCCTTCTTCAGTTACAGAACCACTTGAACAGTGACTTATGCTGAGTCTCAGTTGCCCGCGAGATAATTCACTTCCATAATAAGATCTTTCCACTACAGGAAGCCCTACACATGACGAGCTTACGACAGCCCCCTTCTCTATAGTCAGTACTCAGCCTTCTGCAGCTTCAAGTATTATCTGTACATGGCTACAATGAGTTATATGTGGCTAGGATGACACTTTGAAAGCTTTTAAAGTAGACCACTTCATCAGATTGTTTAAATCAAACGCCGGTGTTCTGAAGTTCATTAGTCATACAGTGTGAGAACTCTTAGCTTAGTTAGTAAGGATTAACTTCCTCTGTGTAACCTATATCGGGTCATTTTCATGGGGATAGCAGCGTCCAGTGTCGTGGAAAGGAAAGCTTGCAGTGCTTGGAGTGGGCATGGCACACCGGGCACTGCGCTTATGATGGCCATTATTTCCTGTCATGGTATCAGCTCCATTGCACGGACACGCATTTGAAGAATGCTTTGTTCCTTGTGACAAACGGGCGAACAGCACCACAAAGGCACTTTCATGTGTAAAGTCGCTGTCTGTTTTGTTTGAGGAAGAACATTTGGCAATTGAGAAGCTTGTAGTTACCAAACTAGTACATATAAAAAGCAGCCACACTGACCTAATTAAACAGCTTTCCCTTTTTTTTTTTTAGATCTCATTCCATTGTTAAAATGAGACAGTGATTTAGCTACCAGATTATATATACATTTTTTACAAGGATTAGGAAGATACATATTTACAGCCACATTTACATAACTGCTCTAAGTTCAGATGTTTATTTTGCTTTCTTTCCGTAAAAGAACAGGTGCCAACAGGAAGCTGAGCAGAGCGTGTGACTTCCCTTGGGAAGAACAGGGGAAAGCAGGACTTGGAACCATGTGCTGATAGCACAGTGCAGACAGGAACAGACAGGCTAAGCAGGAAGGTGCCTTTTCATGTGGCAGGCACTCACTCCAACAGTCCCCCCACCCCCACCCCAGGCAGTCTAAAGTAGATGGAGCTCCAGTCCCCCTCGTCCTGTAGTACGTACAGGGAGTGTATGCACTGGTTTGGGCTGAGCTAGTTTAGTAGTCTATTTTGTAACACATGCCTGTGTTCTTCTGGTGAATGAATAACCAGATGAGCAAGAAACCCACGCCTCTGCTGGTCCTGACAACACCTTTGAGCAACAGTCTTCCTTTATTTGGAAGATAAAATATGACTAGGCAGTTGCAAAAAGGGAAGCAGTGGATGGGTCTGTGGCACTCGGCAGACCACTTTAAACGGTTGGTTTCCAAACGTTCAGTGAGTATCTACCCTACACTTGAGGTCATAAGACTTTTTTTTTTCTTTTTACAAACCTGTGGTCTACTCTGAATGGCCTTAGAGGAACAAAAAGTTTATAGGCATAACTTGTCTGCCTTTTCAACCTTGTCCACAAGCAGGGCCCACAACAGTGCTTTACCTCCTAAGTCTCGGTTCTTGTGGCAGCAGACAACCATTCCCATTCCTGTAGCTCAAGAGACCTGACAAATTTTGCATTGTTTGGTTATTTTTTTGTTTTTGACACAGGGTCTGCTCGGTAGACCGGACTATCCTCAAACTTGTAATGATCCCCTAACTTTCAGATCATCTGACTTCAGGTATATATAAACAGGCCTGGCTTTAATTTCGTAGTCTTTGTTTAAAGAAGACTCTCAAGGTAATGTAAACCTTAGAACCTACAAAAGTTGGATCTGAGTGTAAGTGTAGCAGGACTGACTGCCACGCATCAAGGCCTTCCCTTTGCCCTGTTGTGTGGCCATCAGCATCCTACCACAGGCTCTTGGCGGGAGGTAGGGGCTAAGCTTGGTTGTTCAGGGGGGACTCCTGACTCTTCTAAAGAAGGGAAAACAGCCCAGGTTGCGGGGAGCTGCTGCCGGAGTCACTCGTGGCCACCAAGCACTTTATGATATGACGAAGTCCCACTACTACCCCATGAAGGGAGGCCTTCACTCTCAGGCCTCCAGTGCAGCTGTGGTTGACCAAAAGCTCTACAGCGGAGGCCTTAGAAAGGAGCCTTGGAAGCAGCCACTGGCCAAAACAAACACTGGAAAAGTCTCCTTTAAAGAGAAATCTGTGGCAAAACCATGGCCATGACCCAAGCCTTAGGAGAACCATCCAGCCTGCAAGACTGTACAGATAAGTGTTGACGTGTACCCGATCTCTCTCGGCCCTTAAGTGTCTCTTGCCTCTCTCTGCATAAAAGAGCTAAAGCACTTTGTGCATCAGTCTGAGTGAGATGTACTGAGCAGAAAAGGGAGGAGGGAAAAACCCCTTTGGGAAAATTGGTGTGAGGGTGACTTTTCCAGTACAACACTGACTATCCTCGCCCCCTGGAGGAGGACTAGAGAATGACTGTCACAGACCATCCCAAGCATGCCTTGAGAGTATTATTAGAAGCTTAGAATTGGACACCCATTTATAGTGGTAAAGAGTGAAATGGTTACGATGCCATTAAGTTGACATTTCATATTTATTAAGTACACAGTTGTCTTAGGGTTTCTATTCCTACACAAACAACATGACCGAGAAGCAGTTGGGGAAGAAAGGGTTTATTCAGCTTACACTTTCCACATTGCTGTTGATCACCAAAGGAAGTCAGGACTGGAACTCAAGCAGGTCAAGTCAGGAAGCAGGAGCTGATGCAGAGGCCATGGAGGGATGTTACTTACTGGCTTGCTTCCCCTGGCTTGCTCAGCCTGCTTTCTTATAGAACCCAAGACTACCAGCCCAGAGATGGTACCACTCACAAGTGGCCCTCCCCCTTGATCACTAATTGAGAAAATGCCTTACAGCTGGATCTCATGGAGGCATTTTTCTCAACTGAAGCTCCTTTCTCTTTGATAACTCCAGCTTGTGTCAAGTTGACACACAAAGCCAGCCAGTACAACAGTGAACAGTTAGCAAAACCTACCACTGCTGTGGTTCACGTCAAATTATCACTAGTGTTGTGCATCCTCTCCCTCTTTAAGACTTTACCAAGGAGGCTGTAAAGATGGCTCAGTGATTAGGAGCATGTACTGCTCTTCATGGGACCTTAGTTCAGTTCCTACTGTCCATACCAGGTGACTCATACCTACCGGTAACTATAGCTGCAAGGGATCCAACCTTTAGCCTTAGCAGGTATCTGCACTCACAAACAATTTAAAAAATGAAACAAACATTCAAAAGAATTTGTCAAGGATAAAAAGGTGATCAATGAGAAAACAGGAACTTTCAACTGTGAACTGAATACATATATCTAGAGTCTTGAAAACAAAATCAGTTTACTTTAAGTTGTTGGTATTACTACTAGCAAATGGGGGGGGGTGGCAGATACCAGTTACAATTAAATTAAGAAGTAATCTTACCACAAATCTACTTTTTGTATATTCAAAGAAGAATTGAAAACAAGCCAAGGCTGCAGAGGCCTATAGTCTCATCATTTAGAGAGGTGGGACGGGGCCATGGCCCAGTTGTTCCGAGTTGTTGTGTGCTTTGTAAATGGAGAGCGTCTGTAGGACAAGTCTCACCCATCATCCTTTGTTCGACTGCAGTACTTCCATCCCCCAAGTGACAGACACAGTGGTGGTGTTTAGTGATGGGTTTAGTGTTTGCTTTTTCCATAACCTCCTCTCTCCAGAACCTTGGGTGCACATCAGCACCAGGACATACATGGCACTACTGAGATCATGTAGTATTCATATGTCGGGTCAGATGCTTCTCTATGATTGTTTTTCCTTAAAAGAAAATGTACACATTGTAAGTTATTGTTAGCTTTTAAAACATTTGGCAGAGGCATTAATAATTATTGAGAAAGTTCTTAAATATTTTGTGTTTAGTATTTCATTTCTTCTAACTTTTATATAAGCAAAAGATGAGAGTATCATCAGCTTTTTTTTTTTTTTTTTTTTTTTTGCCTCGGGCTTCTAGAGACCAGTTGCTCTGAACATCCAGCAGGCTTCATCCAGAACAAGTTGATGGGATGTATTTCACCCAAGACAAATTCTTAGGGGACCCCTCTCTTTTCTTGAATCTTCCTCCTCTGAGGACATCTAGAGGTGACAATGGGTTCTGGGAAGCTAGAATTTCTGGTGAACTAGATGGGTCCCTAGAACTGGCTGATCTCCTTTTTCAACACCCATCTTCACCCTGACCTTCCTTGCCACCCCTGTCATGGAAAGAGCATACGTGCGTGTCCCCACAGCCATCAGTATCTTTCTCTCTCTTTATATGTCTGTTCCCACTAGTAAAGCCGCCATTAGGAACCTCCCATTAGTACTGCAGTGCTTTGTATAAAATGGCATGTGACTGCATAATAATGTACATATATGTTCATGAGTACTTTCTTGACTTTTAAGACACGTCTTGATATATATATCTCCAATTGGCTTGAGCTCAAAATGCTCATGCTTTGAATTCCCAAATACTAGGGTTATAGATGTGTGCCAACACACCTGGCCCCCTCCTGTGTGGATTGCTTTTACTGTCAGATACAATGCAAGTCCTATACAAATGCTGTTATGCTGGGTTGTTTAGGGAATAATGACCCCCCCAAATCCTGTACATGTGCAATGCAAACATGATTTCCTACCCTCTCCCCCGGAATATTTTTTGCTCTACAGTTAATTAAATCCACACGTGTAGCATGCCTGGATACAAAGGCCTGCTGTGATGTAAGATGAAACTGGCCATGCCTCAGCGGGCCCCACCCTCTTGCCTCTGGGCTCCCAGCTCCAGCCTTACCTGCTTATTTGTCTTTCTTGAAGAACCAGGCTTTTCCTGGCTGGTTTGGAGTACTCCTCCCATATATTCAGAAATCCACACCTGTGTATTTCATACTTTCCACCCTGTTCTATATTAGTTCTTTTGTGTCATTATTGAAGCACTTTATCCTATTCCTAGAACACTTGTTCAGAGTAGACACTCAGTAAATATGAACTGAGTAACTGAACAAGAGAACAAACAGATGTGTTCGGGATCATGAGAGGACAGGACTTTTTATAGCCATACTTTAAGTTAAAAGGCCATTAAGACAGCAGTGTTCCAGGCATGGTAGCACACACCTGTAGTTCCAGTGCTTGGGAGGCAGAGGCAGGCAGATGTCTGCAAGTTTGAGGTCAGTCTGGTCTACAGAGGGAGTTAAGGACAGAATATCATGTGAATATTCAGGGCTAGGAAGGCTAAGACAGAATTCCTTGCTGCATGCAGATAGAAAATAGTTTTAAAACTTAGTAGGATAAAATAACCTAGTAAGTTCAAGGCCAGTCCGAGCTAAAAATCTTAAAATAAGTACTAACAGTAACAAAATAATAAACACCCTTTAATTTGTTAAGGAAAGATATTGTCAGAGAAAAGCCAGCAGATAAGTATTTAACAGGGATTCAGTTTAGAATTATAGAAAAGTTATAACACACTCCCAGAATTTTACAAGGAAAGGTTTATCCAAATATAGTCTCACGTTTCCTTAAAAGTGATGCATAATTGTGTCTGTAGTACCACTGCCAAAGTTACATACTTGTGCCTTATAAGAAAGAAGAAGCTAGCAGTTTCAAATTGTGGAACATTCTACTCTTAACAAATACCCAAATTGTCAAATACAAAGAAAGACTCAGGAGATACCCTTTTTGTGATAGCTTGAATGAGAAGGGCTCCTATAGCCTTATATATTTTAATATTTGGTTCCCAGTTGGTAGACTGTTCAGGAAGGATTAGATTAGGAGATAAGACCTTGTAGGATATTTATTGCTGGAGGTGGACTTTGAGGTTCAAAAGCCTATACCAGGCCTCCCTTTCTTCCCCTGCACCAGATCCATCCTCCCTCCCTCCCTCCCTCCCTCCCTCCCTCCCTCTCTCTCCCTCCCTCCCTCCCTGACTTTCTCTTTCTCTCTGCCTGCAGCATGCAGATCAGATGGGAACTCTGAACCACTGCTCTAGCACTTTGCCTGTCTGCTGTTGCCACACATCTTAATAACGAAGTAACTCTCTGAAACTATAAGTAGCCCCCAGTTAAATGCTTTACTTTGTATGTTGCCTTGGTCATGGAATCTCTTCACAGCAATAAAATATCAACTAAGATATTTGTTAAGCCTGGTGTGGTGGTGCATGCCTTTAATCCCAGCACTTGGGAGGCAGAGGCAGGCGGATTTCTGAGTTCAGGGCCAGCCTGGTCTACAAAGTGAGGTCCAGGACATCCAGGGCTACATAGAGAAAGCCTGTCTCAAAAAAACCAAAAGAGAGAGAGAGAGACAGACAGACAGACAGACAGACAGACAGACACATGGCACTGGGATTTTCTTAATTACTATGATAGACATTTGTAGGACAGTTGCCAAAATCTGAATAAGGTTGTTGGCTAGACCTACCCTCATTTCCTGAGTTGACTAACTATAATATAGTTATATAAGGGAAGCCCTTATTAATAGGAAATACATGTCTATGTATTTGCGTGTCTGCCTGCTTGGGTATCTGTCTTTCTCCCATCCTTTAAGAGGAGATTGAGATTAAAGTAAGTACAGTAAGATGTTGAAGTTGGAAGAATTTGACTAAGTAAAAGGCACTTATGCTAAGTCATAAGCTAGTGTCAGTGGTGAATCTGTAGACCTATTCTTCAAGAGTCAAGGAGAAAGGACCACTTCAATTGAGCAGTGTAAGGAGACTTGTACCTCAAAAAACAAAACAAAACAAAAAGGCACCACAGTGGGTTGTTCGTAAAAGTTGTATTATAAAGAATCCCACATAGAGATGCTTTTGCTGAAGTGACACAGCACAGGAAAGATTAGAAGGAATTATCATTTTTGAGACTGGGTTTTGCTAAGATAAAAACAAAGAGTTGGAGACAGAGCTTTGTAAAATGCTTGCCTGGTATGCGTAAGGCCCTAGGTTTGGCCTGCAGCAAGGCAAGGAAAAGGCACACACACACACACACATCAGAGTGACCTGTGAGCTTTGTTTCTCTATCACTACATTCTACTAAATAGAGAGATGTATATACTAAATATATACATATATAGGTGTATACAAAAAAATCCTATACACATGTGTTGAAACAGAGTTATGGAACCCAGGCTGACCACAAAGGATGGCCTTGAACTTCTGATCCCTCTGTTTCTGGTTCTTAGGTGCTAGGATTGCAGGACTGGGAGCTTTGTACATGCCGGACAAGCACTCTTAACAAATGAGCTATATACCTCTGGCCCTTTAAAATAACAGTTAGAGGGAATTCCTATGTTGGGTAGGAAAGAGCCAAGATGACTTTGTAAGTTTCTCTGGTTCTGGAATTCCTCACTTTCTTTTCAATTCTTTGGACATAGCAGCCTCTGTGAGCCAGATACCACATCAGTGTCCTTTCTAAAGATATTTATAGTACATAGGTCAAGTTAGATAAGTCAGAGACTGGCTGGCTAGCCAGGAATGTAGGAATCCTGTGAATGCAGCTGCAGCAGTTCCTCAATCAGGGTCTTGGGTTTGGGTATGAATGGCAGGCAGCAGTAAGACTTAAGGAGATGCTTTCATCTCTTAGAACTGGATGTTAAGTGTGAGCTTCCACACAGAGCACACTGACAGAGCACAGCTTTGTTTACCATGGTCTTCTCTTGTGCCATTGTGGAGGCCCTGGTTGGAGGGGTCAATCTTTTTTTTTTTTTTTCAACTTTTATTAGATATTTTCTTCATTTACATTTCAAGTGTTATCCAGAAAGTTCCCTATATCCTCCCCCCTCCCGGCCCTGCTACCCTACCCACCCGCTCCCACCCCCTNAGTCTAGGTTTCTGGGCTAATATCCACATATCAGTGAGTACATGTTATGTGAGTTCTTTTGTGAATGGGTTACTTCACTCAGGATGATGGCCTCCAGATCCATCCATTTGCCTAGGAATTTCATATATTTATTGTTTCTAATAGCTGAGTAGTACTCCATTGTGTAAATATACCAATTTTTTTGTATCCATTCCTCTGTTGAGGGACATCTGGGTTCTTTCCAGTTTCTGGCTATTATGAATAAGGCTGCTATGAACATAGTGGAACATGTGTGGAGGGGTCAATCTTACAAGAGTTACAGGTCTTATTGAACTTAGATTGTTCAAAACCTACTTTAATAAGGGTTCTCAAACATTTCAACCTCTCTTCTAACCCACAAACCAGAAAGAAGTAGGGAAAAAGAAAGGTTAATAGGAAACAGCTTTTGTGGGCCTGTTTAGAAGTAGTTCCTTGGGGCAATTCCAATCTTTGTTGTCAGGATATCATGAGTCCAGTCCAAAACACTAAGCACAAATCAGTAACAACAGTCTAGTACAACTGACCGACTCTAAACCCAAAGGAGCAGCAGTGGCTCAATCCGGAAGAAATGGAGAGCCTCTGACAATAGGCATGAGTCCATGGAATGGGCAAGAACCAGCCGGAGTACCGTGAGAAGTTCTGCGGTGTGTTCTCGCTACAAAGTCACAACAAGCAAAGATCAGCAGAGACCAGCAAAGTGCAAGACCTACTAATGCCAGAGCTTCATCAGCGCAGACCAGTGAAGCATTGCAAAGAGAGCCAGTGCAAGAGCATCCTCTCCCTGTAGGGTTTTATTTATATTCGTTCTAAACGTCATGCACCCTCTCGAGCATCTGCTCCAGCCGAATATCACATGCCCTTTCATAAGACAGCTTCCAGAAAAACGCCAAATGTGTGTTCTCAACAAAACATCCTCTCCTGTGTCTGCCCCAGCAAATCATCCTCTCACAAGACAGCTTCCAGAAAAACATCACGTGACACAACTCAGCCTCCAAAGAACCTAGAAATGTCCACTTCAGTCTTGTCCACTCTCCTGTCCAGCTAAAGGAAGGGGCAGCGGCTGCTGGTCCCAATGCAAAGCTCTAACTGGACCCTGTGCTTTTTTTTATTTATAGCATTACTGTAGAGTTTGCCTGGTTGTCCTACCAAGGAAAGCACATACTGTGTATGTAGATAGGGAAGATGGCATGAAGGTAGCATAGTGGAGAGTTGCCTAATCTCTGATGTAGTCGGGTGAGTTGATTGAGTGTTTTACTCATTTGAAATCATTAATAAAACCAAGAGGCCATGTTGTCTGGCTTTCCAGGGTCCAGAGTTTCTCCAAAATATTCTTAAGCACCGAGCACGGCATTCCCCTGGACAGCATCTTAACTTGGAACTACTTGGGGGTTCATTTTCCGTTCCTATCATGAGAGCCTTAGGACCCTAGTATATTTTTCCCCTCTGCTATGAAGCTAAATCAAATATACACAAATCCTGGGTTAGATTAGAATGTTCTTTCTCTCTTAGGACCCTTGTCGTAAATAGCTCATTTTAAAGCTGCCTTCTGGCTCCGAGGATTGTATGTGCTAATGTAATGTGAAGGCCTCACACAAATTGAGCAATCAGCAGTAAACACGCACTTTGGAAAATAGGAAAAAAATCATTGAGGGTATGTTAGTATCTAGCCCAAAAACCTAAAAAGGCACAAGGTTTATTACCTCAAACCAAACTCTGTCAGTTTTAAAGCAAGACTAATAGTAGCCACTCTCCAATGTAGGCCTTTTCCAGAGTAAGCTAGTGTACAGCAGGCTCCTGGTAGCGTCTGCCAGCAGAGTCATCTCTGTGTATGGGTAAAGGTGCAAGTGGGTTTGGGTGTGGAGGCCACAGTACAGTCTTGGGTGATAATTCTCTGATGACTGGCCTGGAACTTGCCAACTAAGGTAACCTGGCTGGCTAGTGGCCCTCGGGTGTCAGCCTGTCTGTCTCCATCTCCCAGCTTCAGGACTACAGCTGGGCATCACGGAACACAGTTATTTATGTGTGGTTGCTGGGGCTCCTCAGGTTCTCATGCTTATCAGGCAAGCCATTTAGTGACCGAGTCAGTCGTTGGTACACACAAGGTAGCATGTTGTTTTATAACACTGAGAATGCATGCACTTGCTTACTGCCAAGAAGTCTAGGTTTTCTACATTTCCTACAGTTGGCTTTGACCCAAAAGGAACCCCACATGCTGGCCTCTTAGCCGGCCACTAGGTGTCATCAATGGTCAACTAATAGAGAAAGTTTAAAAAAAAAAAAAAAAAGTACACTGCGCAAGCCTGTGTAATTCTGTGTAATTCTCATTTGAAGCTGGTTGTCTCTGGATGAGGTGGCTAGCTTGCAGGGAGTTTCTTCAAGCATTTGCATATGTGGACTTTCCAGATAAATGTGGTTTAGAGTCCAAGATTCTACTTGTGCTAATACAGGGGAAACTCACAGGTCTCTTGGCAGCAAATGTAAGTCCTGTGGTCAGGTCTTTGCCAGGTGATAAAAGGAACTGTACACAGTTCAGCAGTAATATGGGTTTCTCCTGGAGTCACATGCGGTAAAACAGAGCTGTTCTATTACCTGCTGAGCGCCAGGGTCCAAAGGCTTCTTCGTGCCTTGTTCTTGTTTCACAAAGCCAGCTTTTCAAGTAGCCCCTCAGATAGTAGTGTGGTGCCATCCCAACAGAGGGCAAAGGGCAATCTAAAGTATCAGAATAGATATCACAGATACTTGGGGGGGGGGGTCACTCTGGAGCATAATTAGCACCCAGCAGTATTTTGTAGATAATTGGAACTCTGGGTGAAGGAAGGTTAATGTCTTTGGTAAAACCATTCAAGGACAGGTTTTTTTTTGCATGAGCTATTGTTTGTGTCTGGGTGTCTGATTTCTTTTAAAATCTATGGATAAAACCTTCTTACTAGTACTGATTGTAAACTTAATATTTAGAAGGTAATATGCTGATTGCTGCACATGAATTTTTTTCTACCTAGTCCTCACAAAACCTAGTCCTTTGATGTGGATATAATTATCATGTACATTTTTACAGATAATGAAACAGAGGCATAGAAAGATTGTAATAGGTCCCATACTTCCTGCAAGTCAACTGTGATTCTAAGACTTAAACTGCAGTGCTCATAACAACTCAAATACATGTTCTATCACTATCATCGTTTTAAGATTAGGAAACCCAGGCACAGGGTGGCCTTGGCAGGGTCAGGAAGGAATTGTTCAGAACACAAATCCACAGTTAATTCCAAAGTACATTTTAAAATAAGTTTGCTACATTGTATTTTATATGCAGTAAGTACTTGGTAAATGTTTATGACCAGCATAGTTAAGGACCTATAATTCATCAATGCAGGCAAGAAGAAACCATACAGGTCTACTACCCCTTCCACCCAAAATTGTACTTCTGCCTGCTGCTGCCTTTAGAATTCTGGGCCACAAATGCCATTCCCTGTGGTAAACTCCACTCTTCAGTTTTTGTTAGAAATTGCATGTCTTTTCAAGTAGAACAGTTAGGGAACAGCGTCCTTGGGAAAAATCTTAGCTTATTTTATTTTATTTTATTTTATTTCTGACATAGATATTTCCTGGACTTGTTTGTTCTTGCATGGCTGGGTCCCGTATAGTCTGTGTAGCCTCAGAAAGCCATGGCTGGAGGTTGCCGTAGTAACAGTCTAGCCCTTAGTATTGCACCATCTGTGTCTGCTGTCACACACACAAAGCACCATCCAGTCCAGTGTGAGCATGCTCCACACTCCTGATCCCAGCCCAATGCCTGGGGAAGGTTCATTAAGAGTCATTGCCCAGATCACTGGGCCCGGTCTTGGTGCTGCCGTGGCCTGAGGAGGGAGCAGGGTTCAGCTGATCATTCTCCAGGCTCATTGGTTTTCTTTCTACTCTGCTGCCATATTAGGTAGTCTAAGGGAAGTTGGAGTAAAACCTCATCAGACTCTCGGATCAGAGCACCAGGCTTGTTTCTGTAGCCACTTGCACCCGTAGCATGCTTGCTTTCAGCAGATAGCTCTCAAATCTCTCTCAGATCTCAGCATTCTCTCAATGTCTTGGGACCCCTGATGCCACCCTCTCAAGAAAAGCACAACCTTTCTTTTGGAACTTTTCTCTCTAAATACAAGGACATTTTCCACTGACCAGAATCACATCTGTCAGAGGAAGTCGTGGGGAAGGTGTGGAGCTGTCGGGAGGTAGAGGAATGTCTCCATGGAAACAGCCGAGGTGGACAGCATTTCCTTTCCCATTGACTCATCAGCCATACTCATCATTGCCTTCTAGCTACACTGGCCATTATTTATCTTCCCAGTGCACAGACAGAATCAGGCTCTTTTTCCTGTAGTCAGAGAGCTAGGAGCCATGAGAACTGAAGGAAGAGATTGGGAGGCCAGATGAGAGTTGGACTTCTCTGGATGTTTTCCTTTCTATCTGCAACAAGATTGCCTGTCTCTCAAAATGACACACTTAGAAAAATCATAATGTTTTATGGAGGAAAGAGCCTATTTCTTGTCTGAACTGGGCTGCTAAGGCCCTGTCTAGCTATCTGTGTCTGAAGCAGGTCAAAACCCATATGAGATACACCGCCTAAAAAGCTCTGGTCCAGAGAATTGCAGTCTGCTTGGTTTCGGAGACTACAGGTCTGACCACTTGATGAGGCCTGTGAGCAGAGTAAAAAAGGCATGGCCATTTGATCTGCGTCATACAGGAGTCAGCGGCTGTGCTGGGACCAGATCCATCCTCATGCTCACAGAGCCATGGGAAAGGGTGGCTGAAGAGGAAAGAAGGCCTCAAGTCACACATGTATACATACAAAGTTCAGCAGGAGCCACCCCCTGCCTCTTTAAAAGTATCAGCCTTCCATCCTTCATTCCAACAAGAGTTTTTCAGACAAAAAGGAAAATTTAAAACTACTGCATTCTACCATGTTGCCCCTAACTCACTTACCCCTGCTTTTCCATCTGAAAACTGGAGCTGTCCAAAGCCATCACCTTTATGCAACAGCCAGGCATTAAGGCCTTGCATCTTTTGTTGTTGACCTGTTCCAGCTTAAGAAGCCCCTGCCGGGCTGGCGAGATGGCTTAGCTGGTAAGAGTACTGACTGCTCTTCTGAAGGTCCTGAGTTCAAATCCCAGCAACCACATGGTGGCTCACAACCACCAGTAATGAGATCTGATGCCCTCTTCTGGTGTGTCTGGTAGACAGCTACAGTGTACTTATGTATAATAAATAAAGTCTTTAAAAAAAAAAAAGAAGAAGAAGAAGCCCCTCCTATAGTGAAAGGCTGTGGCAACTCCTATCTGCCCCACAGCAGACCTGCATCTCTCCACAGTTCAGGCTTGTCACTTACGTTCCCCATGCAGCCATGATGGGCTTCTTGTCAAGTACACACTCTTTACTATTTATCGCTTTGCTTGCCTCTCTTTGGGTGAATTGTCCTTTTATGTTCTGGTGCAATGCAGATGATCCTGTGGAAAGCTCCCTCAGTACACATATGACCTTATGACCCATACTATATGTCCTCCAGCTTCTTAGAAAGCATTTGCCACACTGGGGTGTGTGTGTGCGTGTGTGTATGTGTGTGTGTGTGTGTGTGTGTATGCACAAGCAAGCACAAGCACGTGTGTTAAAGGTGTCCACAAGGGCCAAAAGAGAGCCTCAGATCTCCCGGAGCTGGAGGTCAGGCATTTGTGAGCTGTCTGGTATGGATACTGACTGGGACCAGAACTCCAGTCTCCTAGAAGAACAACAAACAGTCTTATCTCAGAACCATCCCTGCAGCCCTGTCTCCACCCTGTTTTGAAGTTGCTTTTCATTGTCCTCCGCCCTCAGCCTTTAAGCCCATTGAGGTCAGTGGGTTTGTCATAGTACCAGACCGTGGCACAAGCAGGACAAGCAGGCAGTGCACATCCAACTTCTGCCTCATTGTATAGTGCTCAGCTCTCCTTGTTCTATTTAAAGCTTCATCATCGCAGTATAGAGCCTCTCCTGTAAACAAACAGAAACTTTTTTCTAGTGAGGGCCTAGGACCAGGATATATTTAGCACAGCTAGTTAGTTGAAGACTGCTATCCATTGTTAAAGTCCTAGAACATTATAAAACTCCTAAGCGCCCTTGACTCATCAGAGGCAAATGAGATTATTCACTTAGCAAACATTCTGAGTGTCCCCTTTGCCCAACAGTGTGCTCAGTGTGATGGAGTCTGTCAGGGTAGGCTGACAGCGTTTGCTCCTAGGATGGATCATGGGGCTTTGATATTTACTTCCTATGTTGAACATTAGCAGATAGAGTCAGCCTGGAGAAGGCTGACCTTCAGAGTAAAGTCACATTTCATATAAGACTAAACAGTGGAGGTGGGTTCTTCACTCAGAGACCACCAACCTTAGGGAAGAATGCAAACCTTAAATGCAAGCCTGCCCTCGTGTGCCCACAGTCTAAAGGAGGCAGGAAGGGTTTACTTAGATACCTCAAGACAAACAAGATTTGAAAAATAACTGAGCGGTGTAGTGAATACCAGGCCAGCGGGAGAGAGGAAGTAAGTCTGTGTGTAATCTGGCTCCAGGATACTGACACAGCCGAGCAAGACAAGACCAAGACCTTTTTTCTGTTACTCCATCCCGGGAGCACCAGACATCTCTTCTTATGCTTAACAGAAAGGCTGCAACCTTTCAAACTAGTGCCAACACAGAAAAGAACTGCTTGTTGACATACCTCTCCTTTAAGATGAGGATACCTCTTGAAGCCCACTAGTCAATTTCCCCTCGTATTTCCCTGGAGAGAATTAGGACACATGTCCTTCCTGAACTTATCTCTGACACTTATGTGATCTACCCCAGTCTAGACTTATTGTGGTCACATGAAGAGAGAACTTACGAGGACAACAGACTGGGGAGGGGAAGTAACAATCAAGATTCTTCAAGAGGCCACATCACCGTAGAAGTCCAGTGAACTGGGGCATGTGCCCTGTTTACCTGCAGGAAGTACAGATAGAATGGTCGGCGAGGCTTTCTGGAGAAAGTGATGTCTAATCTGTGGAAACCTGGGGAGAGACATTTTCCTTTCAGAAAGATCACTCTAGTAGCAAAAAGTAAATGAGAGGACTGCAGGGAAGATGTAGAGAGGGGAGCCTGGAGGTAGCAGAGGGATGCAGGGAAGGGGGTGGGGTCTGAGCATCTACCCACACATCGTGCTACTCCCTGAGCTGGAGACCATAGCAATAAGTTGATTCTGCAGCTGGGATAAAATGGTGAGCAAAGGTGCTACCAGTACTTTCTCTGTGGGAGGCTTGTGGATGGGTGGTCAGGAGAAGCCCAGGTAATCCGGGACAGACACATAGGGCCCTGGGTTGTGCCAAGAGGCCACACACAGTCCTCTTAAGAATGTGAACAGAGACAATGGTAAAGAGATGGAGGGAGAGCAGGCAAACAGATCTTACCTCTCCAGGTGCAGGCAGGGACATCAAGGTCTCTGTGATAGTAAAGTGAGCTGCACAAAGGAGACCTGAGTACAAGGATTCTCGCCAGAGTGACAGCACTTGTCCTGGCTTTAGCAGACTTAAATCTTGGCAGTGTGCTTACATACCCTGTCACTTAGTGCTGGCCACTCTGAGTGCAGGCATTCCTGCATTAACAAGCATTGCAACAGACCAGGTAGGAACTGTTCAAGGGAGTCAGGGCATTTCTGAATGTGGCTCCTTCTCCCTTGTCTCAGGCCAGTACTTTGTTTACTAGAGACCTCTGCAGAGAGCCTTCATCCATCACTGACCAAGCATTTCCTAGTACAGGAGACAGGGACAGGCAGAAATACAGCTGCAGAGCACAAAGGGGGCTGCTGTGGCTCTGGCCTCTGATCTAGCTGGCCTGCCTAGTACTTACTGTTGACGTAATAACTCTAGTGGCCACTAGATCATCTGCTCACTGAAGAGCGTGACTCAGAACTACTAGACAACAAGAGCTTCCCTTACGGCCACTGTGTCTCCAGGACCATTTCGAGTACTGATGGTGACAAGCGAAGAAGGTGTGGATCTTGCCTTCCTGGAGCCAAATAGGGAAGGAAGGTCACAGGAACAGAGCTCTGTAGGGCAGTGAAGTCAGTGCAGAAAGCAGAGAGGCTCTGGGCTCCACCCTCCACTTCTCAGGGAATGCTGCTGGAAGCTGTGATGGACATCTGATTCCAGCTCCCTTTGTCTCTCTGGGACCCTTCTAAGGTCATGGGGATGAATGATGTCATTCGGTGTCTAACAGTTTCTAGCACATAATGAGTTTCTGGAAATGATGGCAGATAGCTCCCTTTGTAGCCTAGACACATGGAGGGGCTAAGATTATTACTGGGAAAATGGTGCTTCAGTCACTTGTCAACTGTGAAATTATATGCTATGCTACAGCAGAATATGCTCCTGCTTCTCAGTGCGTATTCTGTGCACACTTGATGAGGTGTTTCTCATGCATCACTAATTGATCTGGCATCTCTCTTAATGCTGAGGGGAGATGTACTTCTCGCAGTACATGGGCTCTGGGCCACTGAAAGCTTTTTGTCCAGTGAGAAAGTATGTATGTGTGTGGATGAGTTCATTCATGTGTATGAATGTGAGTGTACAATTACATGGCACTCACGTGCAGGTCAGTTAGTCCTCACCTTCTACCTTGCCTGAGATGGCCTTTGCCACTCACTTTTTAGTACACAAGACTAGCTGACCCATGAGTTACCAGGGGTTCTCGTCCCATCTCAGCATAGGAATTCTGGGATCACAGGCTATGCTACTGCACCCTACTCTCACTTGGGTTCTAGGGCTTTGAGCTTGGCTCTTCCTGCATGCATACACACTAAGAAAATACAACCACTAAGACGAGAATTCTGCAGAAGTTAATGTTGCTGTAACAAATGATTATTAAGGTAGATTTAAAGAAATAAATATATTCTGTAGACTGGAGAATAAAATAAGCCCTTTGCTCTGTAATGTACACAGCCTTCTAAGACGTGGTTCCCAGGGACCAGGATCACAGGTGATTGCATCTGAACTCCTTTTGATACCATGATTTAGTTATTTGAGCACTGCCAGTTTGGTGGGAGACCTGAGATAAATGATAGCACTCAGTAAACGGGCAGATGAATCTGTAAGGGCACTCTGAGAACTGAGTGGCCGTGGAAACCTAGACCCCAGCTGTTTCCATGGAGAAATATGCCCCAAAAGGATCTTCTTTGAAATCAACTTTTGAACTCCTGCTGATTTATTAGTTGGGGGCTAATGATATAAAGCCATCACCTACTGATGTGTAAAATTCTCAGCATTAACCCATCATCAAGAGTTTATTGAGTGACTGCTGGGTGGATTACACTGATAAGCGTAGCAGAGAGGAACAAAAGACAGAAAGAAGCGTGTCTGCCCTCCAGGAGTCTACACCTAGTTGAAGAGGAAAGAACTGACTATAAAGCAACTTCTGTGGTGCCTGAGCCAAAGCACAGGAGTCTTCAAGCAGCAGCAGGGAAGGGGATGTGAAGCCAGTGTGGTTAATCGGCAAAATGCAGGGTTCCACCCTGGAGCATGGTCTCTATTCATTTATAATCCCCAGAGGCACCAAAGGCTTCCTCATTCTTCCTGGAGAGCCTTGTGGGTGAACCCCTGGCTGTAGTGTTCCTGGCATGGGCAACTTGAAACCACACAGGAGAGGCCCAAACCTTCTCGGTCTTTTTTCCTGTATTTCTTTCAGCTGCTTTTGCCTCCGTTTTGGCCATTTTTTCTTCCTATTTTTTTGCTACTATCTATCTATCTATCTATCTGTCTGTCTGTCTGTCTGTCTGTCTGCTCTTAGTAGTGGTTTCTATTGTCATGTTTTGTGGGGGGTTATTTTGGGGCAGGCTAGGTAGCAGTACATCCTACCCCAAGTTCCACCTAGTAAATCAGAGTGTCTGGAACCTGATATTTGAAGCAGATTGTATATTTTTGTCTAATTTTCAATGACTCTGCAAAGGAGGCAGGTGTTGGCCAGTGACTCGCCTGAGAGGTAGGGGTGAGGATGGAAACGGGGACAGGAGCCCTGGCCAAGACTGTAGTTGTGGAGAGAACTTGGTGCTTTTCATTTCCATCAACTTTGAGGTCATAGGAAGGAAAGAGGGAAATTGAGAGGGACAGACAAGTTAGGAGTAAAAATTCTCAAATGTGGGCTATGGTCCAGCCCACCAGCAATGCTAGTGGCAACAAAGGTTTCAGAGCTGCTAGGTGAAAGCATCTAAATCAACCAGTCTGCCCTGACTCAAAGCTCCTGAAATAATCCCTTCACTCTGTTCTTCACCAGGCTCCCTGAGAAGTGCTTTCCAAGGACTGCTATTAGCAGGGAACCACATCCAGACCCTTTCTTCTGATACTGTATAGTGTGGTTTTAGAAGCAGTGGATTTTGCCTGTGTGCATTAGCAGAAAGGATGACATTCCACTCAGAGGACTGACCTCAATGTCATTATCCCTGTAGTTGGCTTACTTTTCCTGCTGCAACAGAATACTTGGCTAAAGCATCTCAAGAGGCAGGAGAGAGAGATGGCTCAGTGGTGCAGAGCCTGCTGTAAGAGACTGTTCATCAGTGGTGCAGAGCCTGGTGTAAGAGACTGTTCAGTTCCCAGCACCTACACATAGGCAGCTCGTACCTGCTAGTAACTCCACCTTCAGGGCTCTCTAATGCCTTCCACCTTCTAGGGCATTGGCACTCACATGCACATAAACACACACACAATAGAATAAAGACAGTCTCTTAGAAAGCATTCTCCCCACTTTTCTGGATTATTCAAAAATAAAAAGCACGCCTTTTCCTTTCTCTCTCTCACTTTTCTAAGCAAGGGGTTTTCATAACATTCTTTCTAAAAATCCTTTCTAAATCCATTTCTCTTTCTCTAAAACCCCCTCCCCAACATGTGACTCACCTTTATGCCAACAGCTGAACTCGAAGTCCATGGTCCCCCTCCCTCTTCTTTTCTATTCTCTGTCTCTGGACACTTTGTGAGATTCACAGCTTGGCTGCCTTGGGACTTCTCTTTTTGACTTGAATAAAATTGTCTTTGATAAATAAATTTTGGCTTTGCTTGACTTTCAATACAAGACAAATAAAAATCTCTGGGAAAAAAGAAGTAATCTAAAAGAAGGAATTTTTATATTGGCCCACAGTTCGCTGTGGCATGAATTCTTGGCAGTAGGACCGTGAGGTATCTGGTCATACTGCGCCTGCAATCGGGAAACAGAACAATGAGTGTTGGTGCTCTGATGGTGCTGTTCCTGGTATTGGGTCATGGGAAGGTACTACCCACCCATAGGTAATGTGTGTTGTCTTACTTATGAGTACAAAATCACAGGCACACCCAGAGGCATGTCTCCTAGGTGATTCTATACATTCTGTGAAGTTGGCAATATTAATCACAGTAGTCACAAGTAGCATAGAACTTATACTGGTGTTTACTGTGGTTTCAGCACCAAAGTACTCTGTACAAGTTTGCCTCAGTTAATAAGGAATTTTATATTACTAAAACTCCAAATGATGTTATCCTGAAATCACAAATGCCCTGTTATCAGTTCCAATTGAAGATAAGTGAAATGCAGGGAGGTTCAGTAACCGGCCCCATGCTTCGCTCGTATAGCAAATATGGCCTGTACCCTCCCAAATACAGTATTCTTCTTAGATTCCTTCTCAGGCCTTACTGGCCTGAGCTAGGAGAGGGAAAACAGATGGGAAATAAGAAAAGGGAGGAGATGCCTTGGAAAAGAAAGAGATGAAGTTCTTTTCCAAACGAAGGGATCGTAAGGGAACCACTGAGGTGGCTGGCAGCTGCTAAGAGAGGGGTATTTCTGAGCTTCTCTGTGCCATGGGACTGTGTGTAGAAACAGGAAATAAACCAGGACACGGCGAGATCACACACACAAAAAAAAGACTGCCGAGAAGGTCAGAAAGAGATTGCCTTTCTAAAACCCCCATTGCACCTGCTCTCTGCAGCTCTCTTGTTTGGGGGAAGAGTTTCACTTCCAGACAACAAAATCAAGATGTGGAATTCAGATTTTCCATAGAGGCTGGTGGACTCACCTTGGGAAAGACAAGAATGAGAGTGCACAGTAATCACCTTGTACCTCTCAGTGGGACAGACTTCAGCTCTGCCTGCGCCCCTCCCCACTAGTCTCCAGACTTCAGCTCTTCTTCTCTTTGCTTTTGCACTAAGGTTGAAGATCCTACATCCCTCGTATCTCCAAAAGGATGAAAAACATGCCTGTATTACTGGAGCATTCTGTAAGGGTTCTTCCCTGTGGCCTGTGGTAGATCGGGTTACTCTGACTTCTATCTGTTTTGGGTGGCTGCCACCAAACCCTCGGGCTTCTCTGTCGCTACCCTTGGAAAGCCAGAAACCTTCATTGATCAGTCACCCAATGTCAAGAAATATTTTACAAGCAAAAGAATCCCTTGAATGTATACTATAGCCTGTGTTTCAGGCTCTCTCTTATTTTTCCCCCAAAAGGAAGATTTTATTTTACCTCTCCCTCCTCCTGTCCCCGTCCCCCTTGTAGACAATAGTCTCTTGTTCAAATGTAACATGTTCTATAATTATTTGTGCTTCGCAGACTAGGAGAATGAAACATTTCAGCCACTATCTGTGAGGTTATGCTTTGCTCCCAAAGGGCAGATCTCTGCCCTCACAGCCAGCACTGTGTGGAGGCCCAGTGTATCTCAGCTTCGGCATGGAGAGCAAACATTCCGGAACAGCAAAAATAGCCAGTTCAACTTCCAGTTCAACTTCAAGTTCCCACCAGGTTGTAGGTGTTCCGGTGAGAGGAGGAAGGATGGAGGCTTTGTGGTCTGCATATAGTGCTGCCCGCTCACCACACACACATACCCAGTCCTTCAGAGGCTAGCTAACATGGAACATTTCATGTGCAAAACCAAATTTTTAGGTACTTGTGTACCTAAAGGCAGCAACTATGAATACTCACCTCTTAAACCTTCACCTATGTATCCTACCCTAAGTATATGAAAATAGTGTGAGCTCCTGTCAAGTTCATCTTTGTTAACGAAGATCTTCTACCACACTTTCCGGAACTTATGTTAGGAATGGCGTTGACTGAGGGAGAGTGACACTCTTATCCCAAAGGCATGATCTTGCATCACCCAGTACTTGGAAGATTTCTTGTGCTAAAGCTCCAAGTTAGAAGGTATTTACAGTTTGGTTTGTATGGGATGAGTATATCCAGAAATGACATCAGGAAGAATGGAAGTAACTCAATGGAAGCTCATCAGTTTTCCCCCTTGCTTCTGTGAAGTGGTTTCTAGCCTCCTCCCAAGGCAAGCATTATGTGGAGCTGCCACTCCTTTGAGACTGGAACTCAGGGCATCCATGTCCTCTAACTCCCACATACGTTGCTCTCTTTGCCTTTAGCTTTCCTCGGATTCTTAAAGATCCTTACAACCCTGTAGTCCGAATAATATTGCCAACCCTGAATTAACCGCTCTCCAGCTTTACAGCATAATTACTTGTATGTAATTTATAAGTCAAAACACCAACTGGTGAGTTTAAATCAAGCTCTTATTTTTGGATCACTAAAAATTTACATATTTTATTTTGAGCCACATGGGTGCTCAATGATAAGGGACTCCGGGTCCTTCTCCATCCCTCAGTGGCCAACTGCTTTGACACTTCCCCTTCTGGACCACACTGCCCCTCCCACTCGCTGCTGCAGCGCCAGCTACTTCTGAAGCTTTGATTCCTGAGAAGGAGGACTTTGCAACATTCCTTTTAGTTCTGGTAGATTTAAGTGCCTGTTGAGCTTGAGGGGGAAGTTAAGAATGGAGGGGAAAGTGTCCTGCATTTTTACAGGAATCAGCCTAATTATGCTGTGTCAGCAGGTAGTTTATAGGGGTGTCAGTTTCTTAAAGGAGTGACTCTGGCCTTTAATTATCCCAGTTGGTGTTCAGCTTTAGAAAGCCTGTGTATTTGGAGAGCATGTTAATTTAACCACTTTATAGTTGGCCATTCTAGAACCCAAACCCCCTTCCTAGAGGAAAGAATTTGATGATCAAGTGATACAAAAAGCTTTAACTCTTTCTATCTCTGTTCCTCAGAGTCTAGCTCTCCTTGAGCCTTTAGGTCAGCATGGATCAGTTAGACCCTTCACAAAGAGTCCATGAATACAGGTTAAGTGATGACCTCCCCAATAGTTGTAGGGCTAAGGGCTACCAATAGTAGACAAATTCAGGAGATTATTTCAGAGAATGCTAGGCACCACAAATGTATGACTGTACACCTCCTACCAGGTGTAGGCCATTTTGGAGAGCCTGTTTTCTTCCATATCTATCAAATTCAGCTTACCTAACCCCAACTCTGAAAATTGGGAAGGGAGCACTATTTTGTCCATCTTATAGAAGTAAATTGCAGTTTAAAGAAATAGAGCAATTTGTCCAAAGCCATAAAATTTGTTGACCCGAAGAAAATCTAGCTCAGCTCAACCCAAAAGTGTACTGTGTCTGATGACCTGAGTTCAATCCCTGGAACCTATATGGAAAAGAGAGAGTTAGTTCCTCCAAGTTGTCTTCTGACTCTACACAGCTGTGGCATGTGCACATACAGATGTTTTCCCTGCACTCTCTCTCCCACACAGAGACACAGATATGCTGTAAATGTAAAAGAAAAAGGTCTTGGTAGGTGCTGGTTCCAGGGGACCTTGTGTTCTTTCTCTGGGCCTTACTGCCATGTCACACAGGCTGCCTTTCCCACTGGAGGACACAAGCCCACAGCCCAGGGACCACCAGATCTGCTCTTCTTTAGTTCAGCAGCTGGAAAGCCTGGGGCCCCAGCCGTGTGTAGGTGGTGGTCATGTATACCGACCCCTGAGGAAGCCAGTTGACTCAGACACATGATACCAACAGGCCACTCTGTTCCTTCATTGGCCACCTATCTATAAGTTCCCACCTAAGGTGGAGTTTGCTTTCTTCTTTCGAGATACTAACCTTTATTCAAGCTGAAATTTTTAACGTGATTTTTCTCTCCATGTATTAACTGTACAACATACATTGGCTTTATTATGGTGTTTCCATGCATGCGTGCCCTCGATTTTGACAACATTCACTCCAGTTTCTATTCCCTCCTCCCCCTCCTGCTGATCCTTTCCCCAAATACTCCTGCTTCTACTTAGGTGTTGCATATATTTTTCCCATATCTGAGGGAAAATGTTATTTATCTGACGCTGGCTTACTTCACTTAGCAGGATTCTGAAATTCCATCCAGTTTCCTGCACATGACATGATGTGCTCTTTTTTTATGGCTGAGTAACACTCCATTGTGTGTGTGTATCCCATTTTCTTTATCCTCATCCTAGTTGGATACTTGGGCTGGTTCTGTAACCGGCTGTTGTGAATGGCATTCTGACAAAGGAGAGAATGTAATTGTCTGTCTTGTGCTCAGGCCATGACTCTTTGGCAATATTTACCCAGAAGCGGGATGATAAGATTGTATGGTAGTTAAGAGTGGAATGTATATTTTATTTGTTTCACACAGGTAAACATTTACTATGTGTCCAGCACATTCTAAACACCTCACAAGCATTGAAACACTCATTTTCAAGTAACTGTAGAAAGTGTACAAGAACAGAAGCACTTTTCTCTCCATCACAGAGGCAGCCGGTTACACAGCCGCTCTAATCCAAACAAACTGGATATGTACTTTGGATGTTGTTTCCAGTAGTTCCAGGGTGCCATGCTCTCTTAGGTGGGATGCTAAGACACAGAGAAGTGAGTGAGAGAAGCCTAGATTCAGAACCCAGATTTTCACATTACTATGTTTGTGACTTTGGAGTATATGAGTGTGACACATGAACAAGGAACATGCCTCCTTCTGGGCCGTGGAGCTTTATTCATCTTGGTAGGCCATGAGGAGGCTGAGATGAGGTCACACACACACACACACACACACACACACACACACACATTTTGCCTCACAGCACCCGAGTCCACTACTGCTGCCTGATAGGTGCAGCTGCACATTTGTGATTCTGGGGAAGTGCCTTTGTGCTACCTCACATAGCACTGGACTGGATACATGAGTTCTAGACTCCATTGCCCCCTTCTCAGAACTTCTTTGAATATCTGAAATTTGATTCTTAAAAGAAAGGCCAGAACACAGTGCAGACCACTGCAGAGAAGAACCAGTTCTTGGGACATCTAAGAATTTCAGTACAAGCCGGCCATGGTTCCGTGTGCATTTAATCTCAGCATTCTCAGAGGCAGATGGATCTATGTAGTGAGTTCTAGGACAGCTAGGACTGTGTAGAGAGGGCTCTGCTCTAGAATTCCCTGCAGCTGGATACAAGGCCTGCTGTTTAAGTCCGGCCCATCCTGCTTCAGAAGCTGCTGTTGTGTGGTGGTTCTCTTCCTCCATTTAGCTGCAGTTTGCCAGCTATGGTAACTTCGCTTCTTCCTGCCATTGGCTATATTTATACCAAAGTAGGAATGAGAGTAAATCTTAGACAGGGTGAGCATGAAGGGAACCAAGGTGATCCTATATAAAGTTGTGTCTGGGGTAGAAGTGCCCAGCAAAACTGACCCTGCTGTCCTTACAATGCCACTTGGGGGTTGGCTGGTCCCTCCCTTTATTTTTCTGCCTTCTCCCATTTTCTGTGTGTCTTTCCCTTTATTGAAAGTAGCTTATTACATGATTTCTACCAACATTTTTAGTACTCTGATAGCAGATAAACACCACTCTCTCTCCTTTTTGGTGCTTCCTAGAAAACTGTTTGCTACCCAGCTGGTGTTCCCAAATCTCTTGGGACCAGTATCCATTTTTTGAAAAATGTGTTGACTGGCTTCCTGGAATTTACCTCCTGATCCACATATATATACAATTTAGTTGTTTAATTATATCTGGAATGTCCAAAGTATAACAAAAGTGCTATTAATTGCTGTTTGAGTTTTTGAAGTTCTAAAAATAAATCATAAATTTAGGTAGACTTTTACTTTCATTTGGGGGGAGGGGAATCGAATTCAAGCAGGGCCGCTACATGTACATAACCTGTTTCATTTCCCCAGGAGGAAGCCCTGTATAGAGAGTCAGCCTCTTTCTGTAGCCTCTAGCTGTGCTGCCAGCAGCTAGAGAATCTGTCTGTTCTGTATGAAACCCCATGCCAGGGATTAGAAGAAAATCCCTGTTATGAGGATTTTCTTAACAAAAATTTTTTAACAAAAATGTTTACATTTTGTTTTGTCCAAATTAAAAAGTGAGTTAATTTAGATTGAAAGAGAAACAGCAATATATGATCTGGCTCTAGATGGTGCAAGGTATGGTGACTAGCGCTAGTGTTACCAGAAAGGTAGAGATGTAGTCTGTCTAGTTAGTGATCAGAAAAACGGAGGGTTCTAGATGCTGAATTCACCACCAGTCTGTCATTGGGTACTTAAGTCCCTGAAGCTACCTTCTTGATCTCCAGCCTCACAGAGAAGAGGCATAATGAGAACGATATTTTGATGGTGTCTAGGAACACCTTGCTGTTGTTTCAGGTACACTGAATATAAATGTCAGACTCAGGCTCTTAAAGAGCCCTACTTCCCCACAAGATTTTATATATATAATATTTATTATTAAGTAATTATAAACACTAGTAGTTTTAGAGCTAATCAGGGGAAATGCACAGAGTCTGGGGTCAGGACATAAGCCTCTCTTGCTGCTGGTTGATTAGTGAGTGCTGTAAGCCTCTCTTGCTGCTGGTTGATTAGTGAGTGCTGTGGTCACTAAGTCTTGTCTTACAGCTTATGAGGTTTTACTCATGCCCAGTCCACCTGGCTTGTTATAGGAATGCTGGCATCCAAACTGCAATCTTCATGGTTGCCCACGAAGATCTCTTAACATCTGAGCCATCTCTCTAGCTTCATAAATTATATAGAACATTTTTAAGTAACTTACTCTGTGTCACACAACTTACACAACCATTAGAGTATCTAATAGTGTTGGAATTCAAGGGTAATGGATACCTTTGGTAATCAGTTTCTGTTTGGGACAAGCCAATACACCCCCAGCCCATGCTTGTGACCGTATACTACTCACACCTAGGAAACTTAGGCAGCAGATGCCAGGCACCTAGCAGTAGAGATAATTCCTTATGGACTCCGGTGGAATGTGATAAACGTTCTCCCAGGGTTGATGTATTTGTTTGTAGTGCGATAAGAACAGTTTGGAAAAAAAGTTCTTATTATCATCAGGTGTCTGTGACCTTACACAAGAAGATGTGACTATAAAGCCCAGGGGAACAGTCAGTTGAAATAACTAAGATCCAGCATGCATCTATAACCCTAGTACTTTAGGACATAAAGTCTGGAAGATCATAAGTTCAAGGTCATTGTTGGCTACTTGTGGAATCTGAGATCAGCCTGGGCTATAAGAGACCTTATCTCAAAAAAGAAAAACCCTGAAACTCAACTCTTCCTAAAAGGTTGAGTTTTCAAAAACAAATACACAGAACCCCTAAATTGTAAGAAATGCTTTTCAGTTCTCAGTTTTAATCTTCTAACATAAGAAACCTTTCTGGGGGCTAGAGAAGTGGCCCAGTGGTTAAGAGTACCTGCTTTTCCAAGGGTATCAAGTTTGGTTCCCAGCAATAGTGTCAGTGGTTCATGACCACTCATAACCCTTGTTCCATGATCTGACACCCTCTTTAGCCTCAGCTCTCACATACACACAGATGACATACATTCACACAGACATACACATAGAAATGAAAATAAAATTTAAGAACTTAAGAGTTGTGGGGCAGTGGACCACACCAGGAAACTTGGTAACCAGGCCCCTGTCATGTGACCACACTCCCTACCTAGGAATATGACCTATGGTCATGTAGATCAGAACAGAGTTCTCCATGCTGATGAGGTATCTAGAGGCCCTGAGGGTTTAGCCAATAAGAATCCCTTCCCAGACATTCCTTCCTGCAAAAGGTATTTAATCTATGGCTCACCCTGAGGAGGTGGTTTGCACCCATTTTCCACGACTAATAAACAATTGCCACTAAGCTAAGGACAACCTCACATGACTCCCCACCCCCACCCCTTCTTCTCATGGACACAACTCCATCCCCAGCTGTCCTGACCCAGCAGCTCTAGATGTCCAGGAGTTTAGGAGCCCCTGGCTCTGGGCTCCTCATTGCAAACTCCTAGACCCCCAACATTCCATCCAGACTCCTCTGCTCAGTTTCCAACTGAGACTAGATATCTGGGAGTCCCCAGCTTTGGCCTCCCACATCCATAGGCCATGTTTTCTCACCCCCTGAGCTGTATATTGGTGTTTCCAGTGAGCCCATCACCTGCAAGTGGACATAAGGTCAATGTAATCTACCACTCTGCGTGTTGTCTGCCTGGCTGAGTTTCCACAGCACTGCGGCAAGATGGAAGGGGAAGTGCCTCCTGTTTTGCCTGCCCAGGCAGTGTTCCCGCACAACCCAGTGGCTGGTCAAACTCAAAACTTAAACTGAGTCTCAACTTAGATAGTAGGTTTGTGTTCCTATGCAGTCTTAGATGGCACCTTCTGACTTCGCTCTGAATATGGAGGAAGCCTTGAGTTCCCCTGAAATTATCAACTAGGGGCTTAGTTCACAGAAGGACTTGGAGAGATTCAGGCCACAGGGTTGAATATGTGGTAGGCTTCTGCAATGGAGTGGGATGATCTTCCCTTACTCTGGAATTGGGTTTGACAAGCCTGTCCCATGACAGAACAAATAGTTAATATGCCAGATTTGTGAACCATATGGTCTCCATCATAACTGCATAGTTCCTGTTGGAAACAACATCAGAAGACAGATAAGCAAGCATATGACCTGTGTTCTTAGAAAACTTTCTTTACAAGAGGAAACAGACAGTAGACTAGAATCAGCCCAGTGGTTATAATTTATAGACCATTGCTCCATATGAATGAGGAAAAAATACAGACATCCTGTTTTCCATTCTTGCACTGCTCAAGCAATGATGGTAAAAGAACCTGCACCATCCTCTCTAGCAAATGAACCTCATTTGTTCCATCCACTTAGTGTAAATATGTAGTGCTTACAAGCAATGTGGGTTGCAAAAATCTCATTCGTGTGTGTGTGTGTGTGTGTGTGTGTGTGTGTGTGCTCCTAAATTCTTTTATATACCAATAGATTCTTCAAAGTTTGAACCCTCCCTGGTACAGAATTCAATGTCTAGTTGGCATGCCACCACATACCATTCTATATTTGAGAATTTCTTTTAATCCTTATATTTTATTTTCAGTAAATATTTTTTTAGTGTCTGGATCAATGCACATGTCTTGGATTATTCCTGCAGGTTAGGATTACTGCGTACAAAGATATAAATGTTAATGTGTGGGCTGTGGCATGTGCTATGGCCTGAACACAGAGCCTGAGCTAGAGTCCTAGACCCCAGTTCTTATGCTGTTGGGAAAGAATTGAAACAGTGGCTTTATCACAGCTGTAAGTACCCCCAGGCCATTGTGAAGGTCCAATTCCATGGTGGTTTTCATGAGTAGGCTCCGAAAATCTGAAGTCATGTGTCTGTTTCCCAGCCAGGGCTGACTTGCTCTTGTTTGCAGAAATGGAAGCCTAACACTTTTCAACTCTGCTGTTCATCTGATATTTGGACCCACAGGGCATCATATGAAGTTAATCCCCAACCGTTGGGGGGTGGGGGGTTGGGGGGGTAGAGTCCCTTTGCTCTGTCATTTCTCCACACAGCACCCTGCCTCACTGGTGTGCTGTCTGCTTGCTGCCTGTGCTGTTGTCTATTCCTATAGGTCTCTTAAGGATAGGAGCTGCTCAGTAAACACTTGGGGTGAATTAATATCACAAGGACCCTGTGGTGAAAACCTTCATCAGGAAGATGTCAGGTGAAAGTCCGTCAGGTTTGAGCATTTGGGCTAATGATTTTACAGTTCAGAAAAGAATATGCCACAAGAGAGAGTAGAGTGTTTTGGCAATCATAATAGGAAAGTATCCCAAGATTTGCTTTACCCAGGGATGTTTGAAGTCTTAGATAGGAGGAGCTGAGTGACCAGAACTCCAGGGTGAATTCAAGTCCAGGATCTTGGTTAAGAGAGAGTGTGTGTGTGTGTGTGTGTGTGTGTGTGTGTGTGTGTGTGTGTAAATTAATCTGTAGCAATTGCACAATGAATTTAGTGCAAAATAAAATTACTAACTGAAATTTTTGTTTCATTGTTACAAACAAAATACAAAAACTACTGGTTTATGATGAAATCAGAGATTGACCTTTCAAGGTCTTTTAAATGATGGCTGGTTCCTGCCAGGAGCAGAGGGTGTTTGCAGAGTCCACACAAGCAGACTTACAGCAAGGACTCAAGTGAAGATGTTACCACAGCTGTCTGTCCTCACACATCAGGAGGCTTCAAGGACAGTTGTCATGGGGAAGGACAATTAGTGTTTGTACGAATTTCATATTAAAATATATGAGAGGCACTGATGTCTGGAGCCTCCGTTTACTAATACAGAGAGGAAAGAAGAGGTGGCACGTGACCTGAGTAAGTCATCCAGCAGCCGGACAGCTGAGCTTGGATTGTTTGGTTTCTTGTTTGGTTTTTGTTGTTGGCTTGTTTGGTTTGAGGGGTCATTTGTTTGTTTATCGGTTTGTTTGTTTCTTTGTTGTTTCTGAGACAGCGTTTCACTGTGTAGTCCTGGCTGTCCTAGAACTCACTCTTGTAGACCAGAGATCCTCCTGCCCCTGCCTCCTGAGTGCTGGGATTAAAAGTGTTTGCTACCACCACCCAGCTGAGCTTGGGTTTTTTGAAGGCTCTGTATGCTATGAGAGTGCCAGTTGCCTTTTGACTCTCTCTTTAGACCATGAAATTATGTTGCTATAGAACAAAAATCACTTATAGTGGGTCTTGAGATTGTTTTAGAGATGTATTTTGCCAAATGTTTTTATGAGACCATGCTTTAGCACACTGCAAAACCTACTTCCAGTTTGCCAAACACCTTCCATTAGTGACGTAGAAGCTTAAGTAGCACAGGAAAGGTTGCTAAAGTAGGATTTTCAGTAATCAGTAGGAGAGTAGTACTTGTGTTGAAAATTAAGATTTGATTTTAGGTACAAGCATCATTAAAAAATTTAAAACAAGCCTGTGAGCCTGTGTAGAGGAGGGGACACAGTAGTCGGTTCTTAGTTTAAAATCTGGCCCCACAAATTTAATAACTAAAGAGATGTTAGCCACATTCATCCCTGCAAGCCAGTTTACACATTTGCAAAACAGAGATAAAGCCCTTCCTTGTAGCATTGGTGTGGACACTGGATGCCAGCAGGAATGATCCTGGGAGAGACAGGCCCTCCATCTTACATAAGAAGAAATAGAACCAACTGGAAGTGACCCAAGGATTGAACCCCAATCCCCTAGGTTTTAATCTTCCACCAACCCATGCCCTGACTGAGGTTACTGGCTATCTCCCCAGGCTGTTCTTGCCAGCAAATTGTCTGTTCTTGCCACATGGATGGGTTCCCTGGCAGAGAACGTGACCCATGAGCCACTATTCCTGGGGTTGGCATCATGAGTATAAGCCTGCAGAGCTCAACAGGTTGCACTTAGAAGCCACCCTGACCGTTCCATTGTCTCACGGCCTCTGGGCCTGGCTCACTGTCCTGTGTACTTACAATAGTAAAACACCAGAAGTGGGGTGGGTGAGGACCTGAGGCCCTCTAGCCCACTGAGGGCAGGGTATTTCTCATGCCCTTGGATCCTGGGCTCACGTTAGCTTTGGGGAAAGTGGCCTTCTGCTCCAGCCTTCCCTGCTTATGGCTTGACGAGCTTTCTGGTTCATTTTTCTCTTAGCTCTCACATGTTTGCCAGGTATGAGACCAAAAGAAGTGGGAACAGGGTAGGTAGGAGTGTGACATGTCTGGGAGTCAGCTTCCTAAACAAAGCCCCAGAGCCACCTTTCCAAAGTAACGGCAGGAGATGAGTGCACCCCAGAGATGCCATGTTCTGCTCAGCAGTGAGAACTTATCCCTCCAAAGTTGACACACATCTTTCCCTGTGCACAGTAGCCCATGAGCTTATTAGCTTGTCCCTCCTAAAGGACATCTCTCTCCATTTCCACACAGGACATTAGTCCATGTCCTTGTCTGCATCTGTCATAATGTTAGACCATTGCCTTTGTCAAAAAAAAAAAAAAAAAAAAAAAGAGCTCTTTTTAAAATGTTGCTTTTGTTATTTTATAATTGGGGGTGGGGTGCCCTCAGAGGGCCAGAGTCCCCAGATCTCTCATGCTGGAGTCGTGAGCTGCCAGAGGTGGATGCTAGAAATGAACTTGGATCCTGTGGAAGCGTACTACATACGCCAAACTGCTGAGCCATCCAGTCCTATCTATAGTCTTGATTGTGTGGCTTTCCCTATCATCATAAGAGATTGTCTGCCTGTTTAAAGTATTGTAATTCCTTTGTTCTCAATCGCATGGTATTCTTGATCATCAGGAGAGCTCCTATGTTGAGATCTTGGAACCAGGCACCTTAAGACCTTCTTTAAAGAAGGATGTATTTTAAATTATGTGAATGAGTATGTGTAGGCAGGAGTAGGGGATATGTTACAACATGCTAGTCTAAGATGGCTGTGTAAGATGGTGCCAGTCACATAGACTTTGGAGGCAGAGGTACCTGTTTTCCAGTCCTGTATGTACTACTCCATAGGTAAAACATGTTAGCCTCCCATGCCTCACAGACTTCATCCATGTAACAGAAAGAATTTGGAGAAACAGAGTGTATTTGGAGAATGTTTGTGAGGATGAAATCAGACAAGGCACCTAAAGAAACTCATCCCCATTGTGCATATAGAGAAGTTGTTGTTCATATGAGGCAGAGAGAATCAAAGTGTGTGCCTCTTGTGGATGTTCACCAAGAGGCTACTTCACAGATCCTGAGAAAGCATTGGAGGAAGTCACGCCTCCATTTCCTCTCTAGCTGTCTGGTCCCTTTTCTGCCCCTTCCCCATCTCACTACTCCAGAGTGTTCTTTCAAGCTGAGCTCTGATCTAGACAGTAGGTCTTTGCCCTTCAGTCAGGATTAGCATTCTCTTCTCCTGGGACAGAGGGTAGCTGTCAGGGTTAGCCACATGATGTAGATGACCCATTAGAGGCTACAAAGAACACACTGGTGAGTCAGGAAGGAAAGCTCTGTTTGAACAGTATAACTGCGTTTACAAAACCACTGGCTCCTGGGCTTCCAGAACTGGAAGCATCCGGAATATTGCTCCCGCCCTCGAACAGCTCCTCCAGGAGAGTGGACCCAGTCCGGAGAAGCCTTAGAATTCTTTAGGCATCACTTCTGGATGCTGGTCTCTGGTTCCTGGCCTGCCTAGCCCGCTAGTGGAAGTCATTCTCCAGGCAGATAGCCTGTGGTAGGGTTCTGCTCACCTTCCCCCTTGTGCTTTCTGAAAACGGTTGGTCCTGTGTTCTGGGATGATCTGAGAAGAAAAATAATCAGCTCCTGGAATTTTCTAATTTCCAAAATGACTCTCAGTGTTTTGTTGCACTGCCCTCCCCATTTTTCCCCTTTCTTGTAAAGACTTTAAATGTCTCAAAATTAAAATCAGGAAAATGGGCTAGCCACCTGTGTAGCAAGGCTGACTGTGCATGGGGTGTGTATTGCCGTGTGAAACAGCAATTTGCAGGACTATATACAAATAGACTGCATTTGTTTAAAGACTCATGTCTATGCATGTGGTATGTTTGTAAAAGGCAGCTGAGGGTGTGGTGGGGAAGACTCTGGACAGTGGCTTCCCTTTGGATGGAGTGAGCTTAGAAGGAAGGAATTGTACCGTTTTGTTTGGTTCACATGAGTTCCGTTGGGATTTTGCAGCATATTTCTTGTTCACTGCTTTTTAAAAATGAAGAAAAGGCAAATACCTGAGCTGGCCTCACACAACCAGGGCTAACTAGTGCAGTGTCTAGAAGCTGGGTCTAGCCGGCTGCTGTAAGGTTCTCCCTGAAGGAGCTCAGACAGAACATGAATTCATTTCGGGCACTTTGGCTCTGCCTAGCACACACTGCTGGAGCAGCAGACCGGCTCCGGAGCATCCCAGTGGGCAGAGTGTCTTGCCTGCTCCTCTCCCTTGGTGGGGGATGGGGGAGCTGCAGGAGCTGCCTGTGCTCATGAAGAAATACCTTAACCACCCAGTCTCAACCAGATCAAGGAAGGGGTCACTCCATGCTCCAGTATAGTGAGGGCATTTGTCATCCCCAGACACCTCTGAGCACACTAGCTGTGCAGGGCGAATATCTTGCTCACAGAATTGGAGACAATGAAGAGTAGATTCCTCATTGGTAGTCAGCACCTTCTGTTCTGAGGGACCTTGGGCAAGTCCTCAGGTCTCTGCTTGCCTGTTTTCTCCTGTGCTAATGTCCAGAGTGTTACAATTGCTGGGTACTTCCGAGGTATGCTAATGAGAGGGAACACCTTCTGGACTAGAAGGTGACACACAGGGAGGGACCGCACAGTGACTGTTCCTAGCAGCTGGGTTCATCTGAGGATGGTGGCCAGGACACATTCCTCACTTGTACCTGTGTGCAGCTGTCTGTCCAGTAACCAGACTTCTCCTTTGCCACTGCAGTCATTCCTCTCATTGGCCATCATAGTGAACATTTGGACAGAAAACAGCTTCTGAATACGGAACCCACCTCATTTTTATTGCACACCAGGTCAAAGGGTCTTTTGTTGTTGTTTTTGGTTTGGGTTTTGGTTTGGGTTTTTGTTTGTTTTTATCATTCCAGTTTTCCTTCCTCGTTCATTTAGATGCCTTTTTTGGGTTTGTTTGTTCCCCCCCCCTCCCCCAGACAGGGTTTCCCAGGCTGGCCTCGAACTCAGAAATCCGCCTGCCTCTGCCTCCCAAGTGCTGGGATTAAAGGTGTGCGCCACCACGCCGGCTTTAGATGGATTTTAAATGGATGCTGCATATGCATTTGTTCACTACATGCAAGATAGCACACTACCACCAGAACTCTCTGTCCTTAAAGTGAGAGGACAGTACATGACAGGAAGTGGCAGATAACCACAGGCTAAAGCAAAGGATGAAAAAGAGCCTCACAGGTAGAAAGGTGTGTTCTATATCCTCCAGAGAGGTCCCTTTAAAGAGATCCGTTTAGGTTTCTTTGTAAACCCTCAGTGCCTGTCAGTATCATACAGTCCCTGTTGGAGAGCTGTGAAAGGGAGAGGACAGTGGGTGTTGTAGCTGAAGGATGAGCGGAGACTTGGTGGAGAGGCATTGTGGCATGAGCTAGAAGCAGCTATGGATTTCCCAGAGAGGAAATTGGAAGACAAAGGGTGTCTAAAGAAAATAAACAGAACAAAAAGCAGGTACAAGTTGTGGGATTAAAGTTTGGGGACCATCTAAGGAGCTGGAAGTAGAGTACATGTTCTCTCCCTGCCTTGGGCAATGACCCTTGTGAACATCAAGAATGATGTGTGTGCCTGCTGTGGACAGCTGTGAGCCTCTCCCCAGAAAGGGCCCACATCACATTTCACTGGGCTTTTGGGGTATTTAATGTTGGAGAATCCACCAAAAAAGCAGGTAGCCCAGGGGCAGCTTGTTGCACCTAGTTCAGCACACAGAGATCCTGATCCTGAGTGCAGGGGCCTTCAGATGGTAAGCACTGTTCAGATCCTTGAACCATCATTTATGACTGCCTAGCACCTGACTTCTTACAGCATAGAGCAGTTTGACCTGTTTTTGTTCTGCATTGGCTGGAACCATATGGAGCATACTCCATTTTCATGCTCTGTGGCTGGCTTCTCTCATTCATCCTTGTTTATAACCCAACCCTGTCACTACAGGTGTCTGAGCTTGTTCTTTGCCATATTCTTTGTGCACGTGAAATCCATTCAGTGCTCAGCTGGACAGTTTCATTTGTAATCTACTTTAACAAGTGCTTCTGTGAGCTTCCGGATTTGTGTCCCTGTCAGTGAGGCGCACATGCATTGGGATTATAACTCATCTGAAATAACAATATACAAATATTTTGGCTGTAAGACTGCAAGTAAAATTCATATCTCCATCAACTGGTTGGCATAACCCATCAAAATGGAATTCATATTCCCACCAACCTGCTGGCATAACCCATCAGAGCTGAGTTTCAGGAAGATGGGCCTGCCTATGTGGTTTCAGTGTCCCCTCAGGCAGGCCATGGGGAGAAGAGGGAACTGGTGATGCTCCCGACTCTAATCCCACTCCTAGCAGAGCAGCACGCTCAGGTCTCCTGGTTTAGCTTTGCCATTGTCAAGATCTCTGGGTCAAGCCCAATTGTCTCATAGTTCAGAAAACGTGGAATAGGGCATCAGAGAACAAAGAAAGCCAAAGTTGATGACATCACCTCCCAAAAGGAAAAAAAAATGTTAAGCAAAATTTGAATGTACTGTTGCTGGCTGGAATGTGGAGAGAGAAGCACTGAAGGAAAATGGCACCAGTGCAGGCCAGCTGATCTGTGGATGTGAGGAGACAAGAAGCTGGTCTCAGAAACACAACTACTGAAATGGTAGCTCTAGTAAAAGAAAGATCGTGCTGAATCATCCTAGTAATGGCCCAAGCTTGCAGACAGCTGTGAGCCCAGAGACAGATGGGGCTCCTCAGCATCCCCTGGGAGTGGTGAGCTGAGTCAGGATGGGAAGGCAGCACCGGAGCAGGTCTTCCAGAACAGCTGTGCTTAGACCTGAGAAGCAGGGCAGGCTCTGTTTGGAACATGAAGACATACTGCCCCAGATTGCTTTCTGTTGCTGTGATAAACACTTAACCCAGAGGTTCTCAACCTGCGGGTCACAAGCCTGTGGAGATCAAATGACCATTTTACAGAGGTAACCTAAGACCATCAAAAACATAGATATTTACAACCCAACTGCTAACAGTAACAGAATTACAGTTATGGAGTAAATTTTATGGCTGAGAGTCATCACAACATGAGTAACATTGCAGCATTAGGAAAGATGAGAACCACTGTTCTAGGCATATGGCTTTCAAAAGAGTGCACATCAGAATTACATACAGCTTTCCCAGAATGCACCTGAGCCAGGTCCTATCCCAGGCACTCAGTTTAGTGGTGTAGGGTGAGATTGGAACTTGAGTAAATTGTAGCATTTACTCAAGTGACTCTAAAATGCAGGCCTATTAAGAATACATTCCTAGACACTTGGTTGTGGATTCTCTTTCATGTTACAATATCCTGTACTACTTTATAAAGAAAAGCTAATTTCGGTCACAGTTCTGAAGCCTGGAAGCCTGATATTTTAGGTCTTCATTTGTGGTAGCAGGTGAGAACATCATGACATATGGTATCACAGCAGCAGTGATACATGCAAAGAGATCACAGGAGGAGACGGGAATCCAGGCTTGCTGATTTATAACAACCTGTTTTCAAGGGAAGTAGCCAGGGTTTGTGGGAACTACATTTTTCCCTTCCAAGGGAGGCATGCTCCCAATTATTAAAGGGTCTTTCCCCAGATTCTACCTCATAGCGGTGCCATATGAAGACCACATGTCATGGAGACGATCCTCGTAGGGAGTACATGGAACAATATCTAAGCCAAGCAAAGAGGGAGGACAGAGACTTCCTCTGTTAACTATCCCTGAGAAATTACTAAAAGGGCTGAGAACATACCTTACATTTAAGAAGGAAGTCTTGATAGACTAGGAAATGGTCTCCAAGCAAAAATAAATAAATTTTAAAGAATCTGGAGTTTTAAAAAATTCTCTTCAATAAAATTTGTCTAGCATAAATTGCACTTTAAATATAAGATGTTCACACAAGCCTCCAAAAGAAATTTTAAAAACTTTTAGTAATTAATTGACCCTGTCCAGTACAGACAGTACTTAAGAAAGCTCTTTGTTTTGTAAAGTCTCTTGATGGCATTCTATCCAGCTTTCCAGAGTAAGTATCACCTCTGGCTCACTGGTGCAGAAGTCAAGAACATGAACACTGTGCGTGCACTTTAGAGATAAATGGAATTTCTTTCAATCGACATAAGAAGTTATGTTAAAAAGTGCTGTATTTTAATGTTGTACTCATGGTTTCTAACAGGATCTGATTAGAACCAGAGCTAAATAGTGTCTCTTAACCTCTTTGTCCAGTAGATGGTCTGTATGTGAAAGTATTTACTAGAGGAGAGCCTTGGTGATGAAACACCCTCCTGGTTTGAGAAGTCTCCTTTTCATACTCTGAGTGCAAGCCTTCTTGGTGCACTATAGGTATAGTGCATACTTCTGAAGTGTTTCATTAGTGTGTTTATGGAGGCCTCATTCTGTGATCGGTTCATTAAACTGTGTTGGGTCTTGCTCTGTACATGATTCCAAGATAACATTGTTCCTCTTTGGCTTAGTTAGGGTTTCATTGCTGGGAAGAGACATCATGACCATGGTTCAACTCTTACAAAGGAAAAAATTAAATTGTGTCTGGCTTACAGTTACAGAGGTTAAACTTCATCATTATCATGGCAGGAAGTGTGGCAGCGTGCAGGCAGACATGGTGCTGCAGAAGCTAAGAGCTCTATATCTTGATCCTCAGGCAGCAGAAGGAAACTTGAGCACAGTAGACCTGAAAGCCTGCCCCCACAGTGACACACTTCCTTCAAGGCCACACCAACTTCAACAGGGTCACACCTCCTAATAGTGCTACTCTCTATGGGACAAGCATTCAAACATATGAGTCTATGGGGGCCATAACTTATTTAAACCACCACACTCTTTATTTCCTGAGTTATAAAGAAGACTTACAGAATAATCTCTTCCTGTTTCCCACATGTCATAATAAGTCAAACCAACCTGAACTTTTGTTTCTTGTGCATAGAAGACATAAGTAACTATGTGTGTATGGCACCATCCTTCCAGGAGACCATCAGATAGATACATGATTAGGCTGGAGAAAAGATACATGAAGCAGATATCAGCATTTGTTAAAAAAAAAAAAATTCCATGATGCCATTTCATGCTACCATGCCAAGTAATTTCCAGTGCTTCAAATAGGTCAGGCCTGGAAAGTCCAGGGCTGACAATAGCCATAGAAATTTTTTTCCAGAGTTTACAAAGATTCTTCCACTCCATTCTACTTGAAAATTTTGTTTTGCAATTTTTTTTTAATTTGAGTGAATAAAATTTACCAGGCAAATTGTGTATAGTAACCTACTGAACACCTAATGTCTTTTATCCAATATGTGCACATGTGTATGCACATATTCATGTGTGTTTTCAGGAGTCCTGGGCCAGCTCCTCTTCTGGTGTCTGAAGTGATCCTTTGCAATAATTTGTCTGAATAATCTTATTTTTAAGTTCTGTACTTTATTTGAAGATAATATATATGCCTTTGAATTAATGAGTATTCCTTAGCAATCTTTGAAATGAATTGAAGACATGCTATTATGAAATGTGGTGAAGTAAACAGCTCAAAAGGTGTTGATATTACTGTTGGATGGACCGGTCAAGCCTGCAGTCCTGGTTCTGTTTCCCCTCAACTTTTTTATAAAGAAATTGTTGGCCAAGTTGATGACTTTGCCTTGAGACTTAGAGTTCTAATCATATAAACACCAAGTCTGAACTAGGAGTGAGCTTGGGAACTCCTTGCACTTTCAGCGTTCTACCCTTTGAACATAAACACTTAGGTTCCATGAAGCTCAGAACAGGTACCTTACCCACAGGGGCAAATGTAGGGACTTTTATCTTACTGGTCACTGCAGAAGTTCCAGGTGGTTCTGTTCCTCGAGTCTAGCATGTTTGAAAGCAAGATGAATGCATGCTGCTTGCCTGCAGGTTCCCCAGGAGAAGGCAAAATGGAGGCTACATAAAAATAAAACGCCCTCTTCTTCCAGTTGTAGCATGTTCTAGACTTCTATACCATGGCATTGGGCATTTCACTTTTTATGGCAGTTTCTACAAAATGATGCACCTGTGTGTGTGACCCAGAACTGAACACTGTGCGAAGTGGACAAAGCGCTCAGATCATAGATTGTCATTTCACCTGTGCTTCCTTAGAAGGCAGTTCTTTTTGCATCGTGGACACTTGGGTGTACCCTGGGTCATGATTTGGAAAAGGAAAATGAGATCATCACGATGTGCATCTGCCATTCTTGACACATCTCACCTGATAATAAATAGTTAACATGTAATGTTTTATGAGTGCTTAGGATCATAGTTTTAACTTTCTATTCTTTAAATCTTTCAGCATACACAAAAGTACAACAAGCCTGTGCAACTTAATTGTTAACAGCCAGCAGATAACTCACGGCCAATCCTGCCTTAATGGACTGCTACTCTCCTTATAGCAGGGCTTGAACTGTAGATAAAAACTCAACTAGACAGCTTGTTCTCATTTGCCCCTGTTGGGCTTTGCCCATTATATTTAAGATACTTGTGTGTATTACACATACTGACACTCCTTAACTGGGGCTGGAGAGATGGCTTGGTGGTTAAGAGCAGTCTGTTCTTCCACAGGACCTGATTGAGTTCCTGAAACCCACAGTAGTTAGATCACCACTGTCCGTAACTCCAGCTCCAAGGAGATCCGATGCCTATTCCAGGAGAACCTTAATGCCTCTAGCCTCCAAGGGCACCTACACTTACATGCATGTACCTATATGCAGACATACACATACCTATATATAACCAAAGCCAATAAAAATAAATCTTTAAAAAACAACAGATTAAAAAAAAATCATTTATCTGCAGCTGGAAGATGGCCAGTGGTTAAAGCACTTACCAGACAAAGAAAAAGATGTGAGTTTAGAACCTTTGTAAATGCTGGGTACAAGTGGTCACCTACCTGTAGCTCTAGCCTCATGGAAGAGAAAGTATTCCCGGAGTAAGCTACCCTTTGAGACTAGCCATACCAAGCAGTTGTGTACACCCTGAGGACAGTAGTTAGCCAGCATAGGTACTATCAAAGCACATTCCATTTTCCAAAACAAAACCTCACAACTGCATTCGTGCATGAATAACACTAAACCCTGCTAGAATTCCTGTCGCTGGCAGGAGGAACATTTTGGAATGTCTTTCTCTTATATGCTTTCTGCGTATGTTTTTAACTACAGATCCTTCCATGGCTTTAGCTGCCTTCTGGAAGCATTCCCTCTTCCCCCTGGCTTTGGTGACACTGTTGCCCCTTGTCAACTCCTCTGAAGATGTCCTGCTTTGACCCTGGGCTAAAGACGTAGGGACCCAGATGAACTCTAGTATTTTCCGTTGAAGTGCCTGGAAGTCAGATCTGGCTCTGGCTCAATGACAAGATGGAATCTTACTCATTTTTTAATCCTCTGCATCCAACCCTTTGCACAGTCGCATTCATTCATTTGAAGCACTGACTGCTGACGGTGACATTGATCACAGTGACGATGGAGATGTAGATAACCCTGTGTGATTTTTCTCGTGCTCGCTATTTTCTGTGTGGTTCCTGTTGATCATTATGTCCTGTGAGGTAGCAATCTCCTCATCTTGTTTTACAGAAAATCCGGGAGTTCATGAAGATTAACTATCCTTACACCATTCTGCACTGGATGATAGGGCTGAGATATGAACCTAGTCTCATTTGACTGCCAAACCTTATCACATCAGCTGTGCCTACAGGAGCTTGCCTGTCCCTTTCCCCATCAGCTCCCTGAGGCCTGTCACTTGTGCCAGAAACCTTTGGTGACCCCATTTCTCTAAGAATTTCACTCTAGGCTGTGCTCTACTCCTCTTGCCAGTGACCGTTTTGAAATCCATACCCCTCTTCATCAATACCTTGAGTGCCAGTCCTTCAAGGGTTGATTCATTTCAGTCACCTGTACGTTGAGCCTACCTGAGCCCTCACTGGGCACTCATTTATCCAAGTTCCTAACTGCTGCCTTCCGACGTTCATTGTCCCACTTATATTCCTCCCCCGGGTCCACCCTGGTGGAAGCATAAGCCACCACTCCAGCCCATATGACTGTTAGCCATGCTCAGGGCCAGCTGGTAGTTGTCAGTGTCACTTAACTAGATAGTCTTCTCTGGCCCTCCCTGGAAGGCTGTTCCTTGTTAACCATTTATCCTGTCCTTCAAAGCAAAGCAGTGGCTTCATGTCCCCTGTAACCCAAAATGGATACAGCAGAGTCTTATTGTACATTTCCATCCTTTTGGGTATTTGGGGGGTTTGTTTGAATGCTCTCTTGAAAGCCAAGCTCCTGTATGGTTAGCCATGATAGAAGGCGTGCCTTTTGCTTCCGGTGGATCAGATGCTCGGTCTTAAGGCTAGAATCCTAATTTTATCTCTTTTGCATTGTCATGGCAAAGAATATGAGTAAAATAACTAGCTATATTGTAGACAACATCTAGGGTAGGTAGGAAGTCTGCTTAGAAACAATCTTGGCTCTGCTGAGCCAGGGAGGTAACAGAAGGACAAGCTCCCAGGTCCCTAGGGAAGGCTGAGAGGAGCAGCACTCAATTGGTCAGGTGGATACAAAGAAAAGTTTCTGAGTTCAGGTATAGAACTATCTATCACTGGTCTTTAAATCATGTCCCCAGCCTGAGCAAATGGGCAATTCTGAATCCTTCCTTAATCAGACTTCTCTCAAGTCCTTGCCACCTTTCAAGCTTTGTGTAGGCTGTGCACAGCTGTGCTTCTGAAGCGAGGCTTAGCTCTAGAATAACATCAGGAATATGATCAAGTTTGTTTAAATGGAACAGCTGTTTGTTTATTCCATAGCCAGATCTTCCTGCTGTTTGAGAGCTCTGGTTTGCGCCTGTCCAGGGCAGTGAGCACTTCCTTAACTTGAGAGGCATAAGAATGAGCTGGGGACTTAACTCTCTTTATATTTATCCTTATTTGTAATTGTGTGTATATGTATGTGTGTGGCTGTGTGCATATATGAGTGCAGGTGCATGCAAAGTTCACAAGGTGTCAGATGCCATGGAGCTAGAGTTATAAGGGTTTCCTCCCAGGTTGGTGATGAGAATTGAACCAAGAGAGTAGTCTGAGCACTTAACCTCCGAGCTTCTCTCCAGACCCTCACCTCGAGTACTTAGGGCAGGGCTGCTTCTAGGACACACACTGACGGGGTCCACCTTCTGATTCAGTAGGTCTGGGTTGGGATCTGAGAATTACTGTTCTAAGAAATTCACAGATGTTCCTGAGATGGCTGCTGCAGGTATGCAGAGCACAGGCTGAGAGCCACTGTACTAGAGAACACCTTCAGTGCAGTCTGTTACCCTTTGTGGATCCTTCCTCTCACAAATGTATAAGAGCACCACCATATGGAGCAGGGAGAATTTCTCTTAGGCCATTTGGAATTCACGCCATTATTATAGTAGCATGTGTCTACTGTAGTAGTCTAAGGGGATATGTGCATTCTTGTGTGTACACAAGTGGAAGCCACTCTTTGCCTTAATATCTTGAGACAGGATCTCTTACTGAACCAGAAGTTTACAAATTCAGCCAGGCTGGCTGACCAAAAAGCTCTTGAGATCCACCTGACAAATGGTTAAAGGTACACACATTCAATATGCAGATTTTTTTTTAACCTGGGTGGTAGGGACTTGAACTTAAGTCCTTGTCTTAGCTATTTCCCTATTGCTGTAACAAAATACTGTGGCCAAGGCAACTTGTAAAAGAAAGTGTTTAATTTGGCTTATCATTTCAGACCTTTAGAGTGGAGCGCATGATGGCGGGACACAGATGTGGTACAAGAGCAGCCAAGAGCTTACTTACATCTTGATCCTAGAGCAAAAGACAGAGAGAGCTAACAGAGAATAGGGTGGGTGCTTGAAACCTCATAGCCATCCACCCCTAAGTGACTCACCTCCTCCACCGAGGCCACATTTCCTAATCTTTCCCCAACTGTTCCACCAAAAGCCAAGTATTCAGAGGAGCCTATGGAAGCCATTCTGATTCAAACCACTGCATTCCTCATGCTGTAGAGCAAGCACTGTTACCCACTGAGCCGTCTCCCAGGGCCCAGGATAGCTGTGTTTTATTGTAGACCACTTGGGTGTCATTGGTGTTTACTGTTTATACTCCTAGCCAAACAAACAAACAAGCAAACAACCCGCTAATTAATGAAATAACAGTAATTTCTTTTTTTAGGGGTGTTGTAGAGTAAATAAAAACATGATATAAAGCCCTCAACATGGTCCCTAACATAGAAAAATCTAGCTTCAGGGATGACCTAACTGGGGTGACACAAGAATAAAGAACAGAAAGACACAGTACAGAAAAGCTATGACCTAGTGGGCTGTGCTCCTTCTAAAGGAAGACATCACTTGCACAGGCCTGAACCTATTTTATGGATCAAAATCTAGGAGGTGGGCTTACTGTATACAGCTGAACAAAGTAGGTAGATTTAGCCGTCTCAGGCTTCAGTCATCCTGGAGAAGGAAGCTGTGGTTGATAGTTTCTACATACACCACTCCCACTTGGACCAGAGGAAGCCTTTGCCACTCCCACTGATCTGAGGCACTGGGGTCCTTGACATAGCTCATGTCAACATACATTAACTAAAGCCTTCCTCTCTCCCCACATTACCACTTTTCAACATTCATTCATTCATTCATTCTTGAATAAACACATGAGCCATTTAGTTATCTTAAACCAGCCATGCAGATATAAACAGATATTTTCTGAGCCAATACGTTCTTACTGAACTAGGCTTCAGGTAAAACTTGATCATAAGCATTGTCCCCAGTGTTAACCATAAAAATCTGTCTAGACAGATGGATAGAGCATGGCCCAGCATTAAAGCAGGAGCCAAAAGAACTGCATGCTGTAGGTCATAGGGCACCTTCTCCTGGACCTCCCTCAAATGGAAAACTTGTTTAGATACCTCACATGGGTACACAGTAGCATGGTTCTTGGAACCTCTCATACTGGAGGTGAGGGCTCACAGAGTGAACATATCTGTCCTAATCAAATACATGGGAAAGCCAGGAATTCCACCTACCTAAAATCTGTGCAAGGAAGCGTAACAGTAGGTATTCACTGGCTTAGAATAGACAGTTTCACTGAATACCTGTGGGAAAGACCAGCAAGGTATATCCTGTTTCTAACAAGCATCAGGTATTCAAGCATCCCCCAGTGGTGGTTTCAGACTAGCTAATACATATTTGCTTTGCTGTATGCCTTACTCTAACCCAGGAATTTATGGAAGTCTCTTCCTCTGCATTAGTCACTGTGAGAGGGAAGGTAGAACAAGATGATCAGGACGTGGATTTGATGTTGAAGAAATATAAACTAAAATCTCTAGCTTTGTGATCTTGAGAATTCTGTAACCTTCCTGAGTTCCATGAGCATGATAAATCCAACCTCTAAGGATACTAAATAAACATGTATTTGTACAGAGCGCTGAGTACTAGTTACAGTGACTGGCATATGGTAATAAAGACATGTAGTCACTATATTACAATGCTTGTGTAAAACCAGTTAGGTAACAATATTCATTGGGTAGCAAATATGCATGCACAGCTTGCCCTGCCTCCCCTTTCCATGCATGGTCAGTCCCTTCAGGAATCCTTTAGCCCCTGAGCTATAGGCATAGAGCAGGAATTAAGTGATGAAGGGGATTAGTCACTTCGAGCAAAAGTCGTCACTGAAGAGGATAGCAATGTAAACAGGAACCTAAAGCTAGAGAAAATTTAAATAGAGCCAAGAAGCTGGCAGAGAGCTTGAGTGAAAAAGGCCCAAGACTTAAAAACACAATACAAAGTCAAGGACATGAAGGTTACACCCTAACACTGTTTCTGTGTGCCAATAAAAATTCCGGGCCTGAACCCTAGAATCAGTTTATCTGAACTCAAACTTTATCCTAGCAGCTTTTTAGATGTCTGGTACGTGACACATGGCTGACGTCATATATGAAACTAGAAATAAAATGGAGCCCCCTCGGGTTATTGTGAGGACTTAAGACTGTGCACCAAGTGCTGTGTCTCACCTGGTACCTGGCATTTGGTGCACACTCTATAGAAACAAGCTTCTTTTGTGGTTAAGAGTTTTATTATGATGCAGAATTGTGAGAGGGCCTTGAATGCAAACCCTTTGGACTTTCCGAGGGGCACCCTGGGAAACCCCTGCATCTTGTTCCAGGCAGCCTTCCAGAGCTATAAGCTAGGACTGGACTGGACTGGTCAGGCCAGATGAGACTGGAAGGTTGGGGACAAGGGTGTTGCTTCAGGGGTGATACAGTAGCTCTGGCTTGAGGTGCTCAGAGCCTAGAGTCAGCTAAACCGGAAGCCAAGAATTGGGGGAATGAAAACGGAGTTTGTCAGAGTTGTGTTTGAGGGGCTTGGGAGTGCCCCAGTGTGAGACCCCTCTGCACTGAAACAGCCACTGCTGAAGCTGGCACGGTGCTACCACTGTCACTATTGCGCACTCAGATGCCACTGATTCAATTAAGATCCAGTGTGTTTCAGTGATTCAGTACCCCCCGTGTAAACCATCTCAGTAACCTTATATGGGTTACATTAAGCTAAATGCATTGAACATACCTTTTTTCTATCTTTATTTCCATGTGTCCCTTTAAAAAATAATAATAATAAAATGATAGCAAGTAGCTCACATCTCTGTCAGACAGATCTTGATCTGAGGAGATAAAAGTCAGGCTGAGGAAAAAGTCTACAGTGATCAGGACAGTGGAGGTGTTCCCTCTTGAGCAGGACATCAGACGAATGGGCAGGCTGTGTGGCTTCATTGGGTTTTACCTGTAAAATCCCTTGGTGGCTCTGCTACACCAGTACCCCAAGGTGGTCCTGAGACTACCTGCACTGAAGCCAGGGAGCCCCGGGTAGAAGCATGCTGCTGTGTGTGGCAAGCATAGACTATCTAGCATTGTAGCACTTTCCAGAAGGAAGTGTCTGTCGTGGAAACCAACTTGAACTTTTGTAGCAAAGAAAAATGTCCACTAATAGAACGATCTCATGCTAAAGGAAGTCAACCCTGTAGGCTACTGTCATCAAAAAGAGAATCATTCAGGGCTTAGTCAGAGCTTTGAAAAGTCATGCGTGGACAGAAATGAGCATTCTTCTAAACAGGCCCATTTTAATTAAAGGCAGAAATAAAGATGGGCAGGAGCCAGAGGCAGAGGCTGGCCATCACTACTGGTATTTCAGGAAAGTCTTCCACGGAAGCGTTTAAACTGTTTATCTGGGCCTAGTTGCAGGCCTCCGGAACCAGCTTTCTGAGGCAAGTGCCTCAGGTGTTCTTAGATACCTAGTAAAGTAAGGGCTTCTCTGGCTGCCAGGCCCAACAGCTCCTGCCCATTGGATTTATTATGGAGATTGGCTAATTCTCCTGGCTCCTTCCCAGCATCTCAGGGCACATGGAATGTTGCAATCATCTATGTCCTTACAGTAGCCCCACCTAGGGTCTGGGGCAGTTGTCCTGGTCTCCTTAACCCCTCCCCCACTTCTTGCAAATTCCCTCCATGCCACACTTCTGCTCACACTGCTTGAGGGGACCAACTGTGAAAAAAACAAGCCCCTAAATGGGACTGCCTTTTAGTCATGAAGCTAGTGGGTGCATGCCATTCTTTTCTGCTAGCTCCATCCTGGATTCTGCTATTCAGGGCAAACTTCACAGGGTGATGTATATAATAACATCTTAAGCGTCACATAGCCTGAGTTGTAGTCCTACTATGTGCGACCTCAGGCATTTATTTATTTAAAACCTCTGTTTACCATTTGCAAAATAAGTAATAAAGGGTCAGGGCTCCTGACATTGCTAAGAAAATTCAATGCAATGATGTGTGCATCTGGTACAAGCAGTACTCAGCAAATGCTGGCAGTTGTCAGAATTAACCATGTTAACTTACTGTCTTTATCTTTAGTATTTGGAAATGTACCTTGGTGGCACACGCCTTTTAATCCACTTGGAGACAGAGGCAGGCAGATCTCTCGAGATTGAGGCCAGACTAGACTGGTCTACAGAGTGAGTCCTAGGACAGCCAGGGCTACACAGGGAAACACTGTCTCAACAACAACAACAACAAAAAACAAGTCAAGATAAGCCAAAGAAAAATGTCAGATAAGACTGTCAGAGGGAGGCTCTGCAGAGTCTTTAAGAGAGATGTTATCTTTTCTGTTTGACTGATTCTGAACTATCTCTTAAAATGTCTCTTAGAGATCTCTAGATAGTACATCTCCATACAAAATGAGTGTTCCTATTCCTCTACAGACCTTCCTTACTGCTTCTCCTTTTCCTCTCTACAAACTGCCAGTAGGAGCTGGGTACCACATGCAGCTGGGCCACAGGCTTGGATTCCCTTGGTCTTACAACCCATAACCTCACTGGGAAAAAGAGTGTTAAGAGTTGGTTCTTTCTCCACTGAAGTCCAGGAGTCTGCGGTGGTCAGCAGTGATAGCAGGGCAGTAATAGAAATCAGAGCTAATCTGTAAACTATTAACAGCAGGTTAATAATTCTATATGACTCATGCTTCAGTTACAGTCATCAGAAAGCACCCTGCAGTTTTAGCAGAAGTGGTCCTAAGATAGACTGAGGTACCTGTGCAATCACTGAAAGGCAGGACAGGCTCTCACCAGAGTGCCTAGAAAGGACTCCAAACCAATACAAAAATGAGCCAGGGTTCAGTGTCCAGTGCAGAACCAGAAGACCACCATGACATGTGGCCTCTCTGTGATTGACAACTAGACTCTGGAATACCACTCCCCCAGCTCCTTAAACAGCAGCCTGCCTTCCAGACTTCTTGTCTGCAAAAATTCCTATTACTCCCATGTGCCAGATAATTTCTAAAGACTTTGAGAACTGTTTTTGGTGGCAAGAGAACCTAGGTGCTGCCATTTGCTATGAGTGCTATCCAGTTACCACAAGCCAGGGGCTTAAGCAACAACAGTTTTGCGGTTGTTTTTTGTTTGTTTGTTTTTGTTTTTTCCTCATTTCTGGAGATAAGAAATATGAGATCTAAGTGTTGGCCTACTTGTCTCCCTTTGTGAACCTCTAGGCCCAAATCTCCCTTTCTTATAAACCCACTTTCTTATGGGGTAAGGGCCTACTCGCATGATCTCATTTTAACTCAGTTACCTCTTAGAAGATCCTGTCTTCAGATACAGTCGTACTCTGGCCTGTATTAAGTTGGGGTGGGGAACACAATCCCTCCCATGAATGTTGGGACATACCGTTTATTGCTCCCTGGCCCTTCAGTTCAGTAACATATGCCAGGAAGAGGGCAGACCTCTGCCAAGCACCTGGAACTACAGTAGGAACTAAAGAGTATTGTGTACACCATGCAGATGCTAAGCACTCTAAAAACAGTTACTTATATTTATTAATCTACATGCTTTTCCCAGTGGTAGTGATTGAATCCAGTAAGCATGTATCCTAGCACTAAATCATACCTACACACACGTTAATTTTATCTGATACTTTTAACAGTCCTTTAAATAGGAGAGTAGTGTTATCCCCATTTTTTACCATAAGAAAGTTGAGGCTTAAACAGCAAGTTTTACACAAGACCTTTGCCGGGAAGAGCAAGAGCGAGTCCGTGCTACCCTGCAACTGCATGTCCAGGGCACACAGAGCAGGGTCAGAACTAGCAGATGTCAAAAGAGCAGCTAGCTACCTGTCAGATCCAGCAAAGGATTTTCCAGTTTTTCTAGACATCATCCTTCTACAGAAATCTCTGTTTTTTTTATTTGTTTTTATTCATTTGTTTGTTCATTCATAAATTTGTTGTTTGTGTTTTGAGACAGTCTCGCAGTGTATCCTTGGCCGGCTTTGAGTGTCTACCTACCTCTGCCTCCTGAGAGCTAGGATTAAAGGCATGCACCTTATCCAGCTGAAATCTCTCTTTTCCAAAGGGTGATAGTCAATTTGATGTGAAAACACACTGTACAGTGCTCGTGGGACCCAGTCTAACCATTAGCCTTCAGGCTCTGATATGAGCCGTAAGTGCTCATGAGGCTGAAAGGCTGTAACGGCCTGCTCTGCACTTCACCCCTCTTAAGCCGTATTAAAAAGTCATTGCTACCTGATCACATAACCTCATAATTCTCCAGCAGTGCATTAATCTTGGTTCACACTAAGAACATGGGGTTGAGCCCAGCACTTAGCGTCTCTGTGTTTAGTACTTTGAGCCCAGTGTGTGCCTGTGTCCCATGGCTCACAGCCCTAGGAGGCAGGTCTTCTTGTGCCTCCTTTATAGAAGGCACAGAGAGCTGGAGTAAATGGAGGCTTGCTCTTTTGTTACAGCCACAGAAGGATGTTTGCTCTTGGAAGTTGCTTCGCCCCAGTGATTAGCTCTGGGCCAGGCCACTGTGACTTGTCATTCAGACTGTAGGCTCCTCTGTTCCCTCCGCTGAAGAGTGTGCTCTGTGACACATTGTATGCTCACTCTCCTCTCTGGCTCGGGTCCTCTTGACACAGATTTAAGTGCCTGTATTCCCCTAATGGAACACCTTTTTCCTAGGAATTTCTAAGAATCTCAGAATTTAGGCAAACCATAGTGTCAAAACCAGTGCAATCCATTTGATTAGCTAAATACCTCATGTCTGTTCCATTATTTTGCTGAAAAGAAGCAACAGCTATGTTTGGTCAGATAGCCATTGGCTCAAGTTCTTGCATTTTGACTCTACTGGGGAGAATGGAGTGCTGGGGTTCAAGGCACACCCTGCCACCATCAAAGTGTCAGAGGTGCTCCCGGTGATGACCACATTGTGGAGCATTCTGTGGTGCCCCACCCCCACCCCTCAGTGGGGTTTTTGGTTTTGGGGGGGGAGGGTTGGGTTTTTTTGTTTTTTGGTTTTTTAGAGACAAGATTTCTCTGTGTAGCCCTGGCTGTCCTGGAACTCACTCTGTAGACCAGGCTGGCCTCAAACTCAGAGATGCTCCTGCCTCTGCCTCCCAAGCGCTAGGATTACAGGTGTGTGCCACCACTGTCCAGCCAGTGTTTAAATGTAATTAAAATTAACCACTTTAATTATATTTGTACCCTTTTGTGGTACAGGTGGGAAGGGGGACATCTGGAGAGAAAAGTCTAACAAGCAGCATGGAATACAGAGACAGGGTTACCTGGGAGCCATCCTTTCTAGTCCCAGTTGCCTCACCTTTAAAGCAACTGCAATAACTTCATGCAGGGTTGTAATAACGCTTCCTGAAAGACTAAGAAAGCAACGCACAAGCTCCCGGTTTCCATGAGGATGCCATGTGGTGCTGGCCCTGGAAGCTCTGCTTGGATAAAGCAAGCTGGTGCATAGACCTGCCCAAGAGAGAATAGATACATTTAGGGGGTGTTTTCTATCACTGTGGTCCTGCTCTGCCCCAGGACATTAGTTGAGGTTATATGAAGTATCTGCAAGGAGAAAGGTCCTCTCTAGTCAGTCCCAGCCCCAGAAAGGCCTCCCTCCCTCCAAGCACTGAAAGAGACACAGCCTCTATCTAGACTTGAAGCAGCGCAGTAGAATTCCATGTCTCTGAAAGATGCTCTTCTACTTAAAAAGATAAAATTTCTACCTGATTCCTCTCTAAGAACAAAAACTCTAATCAGAGATCCCTTTCCTTCCAGTGGCCTAGTGGTTATTTTCTAGGGTTGCCCACAAGTAACCCATTGAATTGACTTCCCAAAGCTGTTGCTACAGAAATGTTAATAAAAGCACTTTGTATTTAAGAATGAAGTTAAAACTCTTTGTCTCTAAATTTTTGTTTTGTTTTGTTTTTCTTTTTTTTTTTTTTTTTTTTTTTTTTGAGACAGGGTTTCTCTGTGTATCTCTAGCTGTCCTGGAACTCACTCTGTAGATCAGGCTGGCCTCGAACTCAGAAATCCGCCTGCTTCTGCCTCTGCCTCTGACTCCCAAGTGCTGGGATTAAAGGCATGTGCCATCACTGCCTGGCTTGTCTCTAAATATTAACTAGCTCTCTAGGTAAGGTTATCCCTATAACCAGCAGAGGGGAAGGAACTTGCAGAAAAATTGCACTTGAGCCTGAAAACTGAGAAGGGTGGCGAGTGGTGTGATAGGGTTGGGCTCCCTTGAAGCAGAAAAGGAGAGCTTCTAGTTACTCCACAGTGCTGCCTCTGCCAGGGCGGGCACTGGTGCCTTTTTACCATCCACTCTCTACACACCCAACCCACTACCCAACGACGTGCTTAATTGAAAACTTGTTGCTGTAAGTGTTGCCTCAAGCCTGTCATTCCAGAACTTGGAAGAAAAGCATGAGAATTACAAGTTCAAGGCCAGCTTGAACCAGCATGCTCCTACCAGTGTGGTCATCAACAAATTATCCATAGTCACTCTGTTCTTACAAAAACCTAGGAAGAGCCCTCTCTCATTGGTGAGAAAAGATTCCTACCTTTTGAGACCCTGCTTCAAAAGGGGGACAGGAAGTTGCTAGGCCCACCTTGGTAGCTTGTGCCTCTACTTCCAGCTGTTTAGGAGGTTTCAGCAGGAGGCTGGCCTACACCTAGGAGACTGGAGCCAGCCTAGGCAACGTAGTGAGGACACGCTCCCCCACCACACACCTCACCCCCCCCACCCCCGTTTAGTAAGAAGGAAAGGGGAGGTGTAGAGTAGGAAAGATATCCAAGTGATGTATGGCCCTCTTAGAGCCTGAGAACCTGCAAGATCTCTCCGTGGCAGAGAGTGAGGGGCAAGGAGTCTGAGGTCCAAGTCCCGCTAAGGAGCAGGAGAGGCCTGAACTGGCAGGAGTGAATTGTGGATTGATGTTTTTATCGCTTTCGTTTTCTTTTGTCTTGGCTTACAAGCTAACTGGTTTAAATATTAATTGTAAGACAGTAGGGAAAGGAAGAAGTCCTTGACAGTCCCCACCCCGCCGTGTAGTTCTGTGTAGCTATCTTCACTGAAAGGGGGAACTTCACTTCCCAGGCTTTTATAAATAGAGCTGGACTGTGGATTGTTTGCTAATGGCATGCACACAGGTAGGAGCAATGAGTGATGTCCGTATGTGACCTCTCCTGCAGTTACATGAAAATGTGCCCTGGCCTTAGAAACTGTACCTGAAGGTTGAGAAAAAGAGAATGCTTGCTTGGCATGATTCCCATGCGAATGGGAACATAGTGAAACCCTGAGGGTGCAGCCTACTAACCACAGCCACACAGAAAAAGAATCAGGGTCACATTCAACCAGCCTCCAGCTGGAAAGAGAGTCCAGGTTTCCAGGCTGCAGGGACAGATGTCAGGGCCCTGAACTCTGTGCAAGGTGAGGTTGCCCTTGCCTTGCAGGCACTTCAGACCCTGATTAATAATAGATGCTGGCCTGGATGCATATTAAGGGATGTGGGCCAAGTCAGTGATGGGAGCACCTTCCCACTCCCCAGAGGACCCTAAGCCTCTCTCCTGGGTGGAGCTGCATGACTGGAAGCTGAGGAAGAGTCTGTTAGTCTGTGTGTTGAATCTAGGTCACTTAAGGCCTTCGACAAGGCAAGGCCACCCTGCCCTGCCATACACTTCCTTATTTGTACCTCTGTTCTACTGGGACCTCCCTATTCCCCTAATCTACTATTGACTGTCACCACCCCTTTGGCTCTGTCCTGATACTGATGTGGCAAAATTGCCTAATGACTTGTTGTAAAGGGCCCTGCCTCAACCAAATTAATCAGAACCCCTGAGGTCCACTGAGCAGGTAGGGGAAGAGTGAAGGGATTCCAGTACTGCCTGCAGCTGCAGTGTGTAGACCACCATTGTTCTGGTCCCCATACTAGATATGCATAAGCTGTGGAGGTGGTTAATGGTGCCCTTCTCTTACAAATGAGAAGATAAACAGTCAAAGTGAAACAACCTGCCCACTCTCAACCTCCTGATTAGTAGCAGGGAAGCAGCCAAGCCTGGTATCTGGAAGCCCGACGCCAAGGCCTAGTCCAAAGTCCTGCTCACAGATCGAAGGGATATCACTGGCTTTGTTTTTTGAATGTGTTTTGGTTTTGTATAACTGTGTAAAAATGAACACCAAAGGGGTTCAGCCCTCTGAGATCATTGACTCAGCCCTTGGAGACATCTATGTCTCGGGTCACTCACTCCGTCTATATTACTGGTGTTTTATACCTTGCCTGGTCTAAGTCTTGTGCAGCAGCAAGCCCTCCCAAAGAATGAGTCAGCCTGGGTTTGCTGCTGGCGCCATGGTGCCCTAGACTGCTGAGTCCTCACATAGTGCCAGGGAGGCACACCTACTGCCCACCTGCTCCCATGAGTCAGGAAACTGCCACCTTCCTGCCAGCTCAGCCTTTTTCTCCAGTTGCCACCACTCTAGGCATGAGTGTAACCATATATGGAAGGGGCACCAGGCAGCACTTGCCCTGGACCTGCCCTCCTCTTGAAATGGTGCCCTTGGCTAAGTAGACAGGTCAAAGCTCAAGGGCCAGGCTCTTTCCACCGCTTTGCATCATCTGGTTATACAGACAAGGCAGCAGGGTGGTGTAGAATCCAAGGGCTCGGGCCAGAGAGGAGGCTCAAACCTCTAACATTCGAGGGCAGGTTGAGCAAGGGTCTTGGCCATCAGGATAAAGGAGGAAGGAATGATAACATTTTACTATTTCAGGCTATTATACATTTGACATTTACTGTAGATCTATCTTCCTTCAGCTGGAAGTTCCCCCTAACTCCCTTTTAAATAAGGACTTTACCTACCAATAGTCTTAAACTTACTGCACATCTGATGTCCCCTAACAGTTGCCCTGTGTGCAGAGTTCTTTAGGAGAGGACTTTCTCATCATTTCCTGTGACTTGAAGTTTTCATCTGGCCAATAGAAATGCCTTCTGTTACGGGTTGTGGTGATGGTAGCATGCTCTGCTGCCGGACGCTTGTGTTAACTACTGCATTATTTCTTAGGAAGTTCTTTAAAGGACACTTTTCTGTAGTATGTCAGGGCACCTAGAGTAAACTGATTGGTGCTAAATTTCTGCAGAAAGATTTTGTAGATACTCTGGCACATCTAGATCATCACCAGAATTACTGCAGGGCATTTCTGGCTGGGATAGTTAGGGATATGCAGCCAGTCTCCTTCAAGGAACCCATTTAATAAAGGTTCAAATAACCCAAAGGAAATGCTGTTCACCTTCCTAAAACTTCTTTTCAGATTTCCGGAAAGAAGAATCATCAAAGATGTCCAGCAAGACGGCAAGCACCAACAGCATAGCCCAAGCTAGGAGAACCGTGCAGCAGCTGAGATTGGAAGCCTCCATCGAAAGAATAAAGGCAAGTGTGAGAGACCGATGGCGGTGGCTTGTTCTGGGTAATTCCCCCACCCTTCCTGGGCGGGAGCACTGGTCGGTAGGAGCAGCTACAGCTGTGTGCGGCTTGCTTCCAGGCCTTTCCTGGAGCAGGCTGACAAGAATTTAGTTTGCATTTCCTAGCCACCACAGGTGTTATTCCAAAACAGCTGAGGGAGCCAAAGATTTCTAAGCTGGCCCCTCTGTCAAGCCCGGGACAAGCTGGAAGTGCCTCCTTTCCTGACTGAATGTAATCAAGCCTTGTCTTCTGAGTGGGGACAGGATTCCCAGGGGAGGTGATAAACATCCTTGTCATCCTTCCAGAATTTATCAAGGGTTATAGAGTTATCAAAGTGTCACAGGTAACTGCCAGTTTGACTCTTCCTGCAGAAAACAAAACAAAAAGGCTGCCTTTTGGTGTGCCACTGAGTGACCACCCTGTGCCCCAGGGTTAATTGAGACCCCATCTTGAGGCAGATACATTTTCTTAGGTTCCTCGACCTTGAAGTGTTCCTTTCAACCCTAAGAAGACTGGCCCTTGAGAGGGCTGGAATGTTATGACTCATGCTGTTTGCTGAAATGGAAGCAATTACTGACTGGAGATAGTCACCTGTCTGCAAAGCTTGAGGTTCCTGTGGTGGCCCTCATAGCTCTGCTCTTGTCACTCCTGGAGTCTACCTCCAGACTTCCTTCACAAAACACAAGAGTTGCACATGCCACTCCAGAGAAAGGCATGGTGACTTCCTGTGTTCCTGTGTGCCTTTCACTTCCCCCACACTAGGTCACATAGAGCAACTCTCAAAGCCTACTCAAGTCTGAGCTCCACTAGTCAATTCTTAAATTCTTCCTCTTGCATAGAACCTAAAATGTAAACTTCCCCTTGACTCTCATGCCTTTCCTTCTTTGTCTCTAACTTTTATTTTGAAACATTTCATACTGCAGAAGAATGGCAAATGTCCAAACACTGAGTTTTTACTGGGTTTTTTTTGGTGAGGGTATGTGTGTGTGTGTGTGTGTGTGTGTGTGTGTGCGCGCGCGCGCGCGTGCTGCATCAGTAATAAACACACATGTAGAAGCCAGAGTACAGTACAGAAGACTGTTCTCTCATGCCATGTGGGGCCTGGGGGAAGAAGACAGCAGGCAGCAGGAGCCTTACCCACTCAGCTGTGCGTTTGCTTCACCAAGATTTCACAGGAGTTTATTTACACTTCTTACCATTGAGTATTGTTACATGTCGTTTGTTTTTATTTTCTCTCAGTGTCTCTTTTGCTCCACGTCTATACAGAAAACACTAGGACTTTTTCTTTCAGCCACTTGAAAGTCATTGCTCTTCGGGGTTCTATAACCACAGTATTTAACCAACAGTGGGTTTTATGGGGAATCCAGGCACCTGTTTCACAGAGTTGCCATCGCTTAGAATGGAGATTGATGTTTTTGCTTGCAGGAGAGATGTCCTCATCTGATCACTTGATTAAGGCAGGTCTTACTGGCCAGGACTTATTTTCCCTGCACTTAACAAGCAGTCTGAAGGTCATGCTATGTCACTGATTATTGGGTTCAGATACACTACTGACATTTGTCAATAAAGTCTTCTCTTTATTTTTGTCCATGTCAGGTCTCAAAAGCATCTGCAGACCTGATGTCATACTGTGAGGAGCATGCCCGGAGCGACCCTCTGCTGATGGGCATACCGACCTCAGAAAACCCATTCAAGGATAAAAAGACCTGCATCATCTTATAGTGGACCAGGAAGCACCCCTTGCCTCTTAACACAAACCACAGCAGCAACCTGAAGAGATTCCTTCAGCTTACCTGGTAACCCACAGCTAGTAACTAAAACCACCCTTCTCTTGGAATAATAGACCCTGAAGTCTCTCTTTTTCAAGTTGTCCTTTCTTCGCCCTTTACTGATTTAATACAGAATAACAATCTTATTTTCTATTTGATAACTATGGTATCATATTGGGTTATTGTATAAGGAAAGTGGCAGGGGAGTTGTGGGAAGCTTGTCTCTACAATATACAATTAATTAAGATATGTCAAGACCTACATTGCCTAAGCACCGGCAAATTAAAATGTCGAGAATCACTTCAGTCAAAAAACCTTTATATTCTGTTCTTAATAATGTTTGTGCCAACCTATATCCCGTGTAAGGGATCTGGGGAGGAGGCATGTGTCTACAACCTTTTTGCACTATGGGCACTAACCACCTTAAAACTTCCTGCGGTAGCTCCCTCCCTTCAGAGTTACATCATTATCCTGACTCTGTGTAGGTAAATTTCCGTGAAATTTTTGTACAAAAATAAAAGGTGATGAAAGAACGTTGCAAAGATCACCTGCATTATAATGAGCTGATGCTGTTCTCTCTCCTCTCTTGGAATTGTACTGGCCCCTTAGTCTACAATAAACTGTGCCAGTTAAAAACCTAAGGCTAAAACTGAAAGCCCTTTGATGGGGTCTTAATTCATATCGTATCATTTGGGCTTCTGTGATCCTGAGACTAAGAAAGAGGAAGAGACCCTCGGGAGGACCCTGGGCAGCTTACACTCCAGGGCTCTTGATCTCTGCTGGATTGGGGGTGGCCACCTCAGAAACTTCCACCATCATGACTGGAATGGAAGAGTGAACAGAGGCCTCACAATCTCGGAGAGGGGGGAGAAATCCTTGAAAACAGCTGCTCTCACGGGCCCAGCTTTACAGGCAGTCCTGCCCCTTTCTCCTCACCAGCATGGTACCTGCCCTTGCTGCTAGAGCAACTGGTTTTAGAGGGACATTCCCTCCTTCCCAGTTGTAACTGGTGGATCACAGTGGGGGGAAAAACATTCAAGCAATATAAAGATACTTGGGCTCTTTGCAGATGCCTGCAGTCCCAACACTCCCATGTCCACAAACCACCCTGAGGGAAGGGTCCTTCCAAAGGGAGGCTTACATTCTGTAGAACAGTTTTAGCGTCTAGCAGTTGGGTCCTCACTTTTACTCTGATCATGAAAATAGCCCATGTACCCTTACAATGTCCAGTAGGGATCCCAGGGGCACATAACCTGCCATGACCAAGGAAGGATTTTGACTTTGTCACAGTGACCATTTAAAATAATCTATTACAAGCCCAAACCAAACACAAAGCCTATGATATTTTAGTTTATTAAGGTAACTACTAATGAAGGATTTTAAAATGTGTTCTCAAAAAGGACTTAGCCCCAGAAGTTGTTTATAAAATTTCCCCCACTTGTATACAGTGTGCACTAAAAGAGAATGTATTTTGATATCTAATGCCTGGGCTTTGAGCATCATGCTTCTTGGTGGTAAACATGCAGTACTATTCCTAAGTGACTCAAAGGCATCAGAAATTCTCCATGTTACCCATCTGCTCGGCACTCGCAACTGAGCTTGTGAAATTCATAGCACTGCCCACAACCTGTTCTCACTGCTTAACTCCCAGCTGGATTAAAGACACCTGCTCAGGCGGGAGAGAGAGCTTTTACCTTGGAAAAGGTAATGCTGGAAATGTACACCAAAAAGACAATTTTTACATTTAATGGAACATTCTTTTTTTACAAGTATATTTTTCTACTGATAGTTTCAGAACACTAATCTTATATTCACTCTAATCTTAAACATGTTTCTTTAAATATTTATAAGGCAGTTTATTACAGAATATTTTTATGCAATCATGTGCACATTATTGTTAGCAAACATAGTATATTCTTTAGTACTTAAACATATTTTTGTTAAAATACTTTTAATGGTAAGAAATGAACTTGAGATTCATTCATTCAAAATCTCCCAGGAGATTTTGTTGCCTTTTCATTGATTAGAGACAATAAATATCTTATAACTTCCTAACCAGATCTGAGCTGTGCTCACAGTAATAATGAAATCAGATTCTTTGATGCTGGACCTAGTAGGGAAATCATTAGCCAACTGTTGACTTACTTATAGCTAGATGTCTATGTGAGAAAGTATAATATATGTATACATATATATGACATGTAGGAGTCACTTTTATTTATCTGTTTTTGCTCACTTCTGAAGCCGGGTAACTGCAGCAGTATGTTGGTGATGTCATGATGCGCAGAAGTCCCATGTGGAATGCTTTTCCCACACTGACAACTTGGCTTCCTTTCTGTATGTTCAGTCTGTTGTCTGAACTAACACTCCTGCCAGCACTATACTCTTTATACTCTAATCCCTCTAGTTCATCTTAAATTTGTCCATGGCCCTGGTAAGATAGAGTGCACAAGATTCCATGACTCCAGAGCATCTTGAAGAAACATACATATTTTTTAAATAGGGAAAATATAGCAGATAGTTCATAAGCTGTGGGTTGGAGCTAAAATTCTGTTTCTTTGAAATCATGTTTTTAAATTCTTTACCATCTGAAAGAAAAAGAGTGTCATATACTTTCAAGGGAAGGCTTGGTCTGCTTTTTCTGTGTTCAGATTATTTTTATACTTTGCTGATCTTTAAACTATCCATGGGGGAAATTTTATACCAACGAGTTAATAATTCTCATTGTTTACACAATGTAAGATGTGTCAAACTGGGGCCAGAAAGATGGCTCAGTAGGTAAAGGTGCTTGATGCCAAGCCCAGCAGCCTGTGTTTGATCTACAGGATGCACACTGTAAAAGAAAAGACCTGATTCCCGCAGGTTGTCTTTCAACCTCTACAAATACACACACACACACACACACACACACTAAAATAACATTTAAAAATATGTGCCAAATTATATTTGTTTGGGTGCCACCTTCCACCAGCTTACCACTACGGTAGAACTGTCAGACTCATCACCCTGAATTTGTATTAAAAGTGTGTCCGTGCACAGGCCCAAGAGTCAGCTCCAGTGAAATAAATGTAATACTGAAGTATGCTATGATGTTTGTTGTTTTCTTTCATCGTAAGCCTGTAAGCAGGAAAAATACGTCAAATCAAATAGAATAGAGCACTTACCAGTGGTCGATGGCCTAGTCAGTCCTGTGCCGGGTGACTTAGGACCAGGCACGTCAGCTCTCTGAGCCTCCCCTTCCCTTGTTGTCACAAGGGAATAGAAGCAGAAGATGGCTGAGATCCTCCCTATTCCCAGATGCCCTGGTGGAATGACCTGCCTCTCTGCCGGTTCTGCCAACATGTTGGTGCTATAAGCTGCTTCAAATACCAGTTTGTCTGTAGTGTGTGCTCACCTAATCACTTGTTATTCAGTGCCTGTTCTAGGTTTATGGACTTAACTATTTCTGTGATGTTTCATTTTTAGCCATGTTAACTCCTAACACATATTCTCTTATGTCTCAGTAAAGTTTCATTTGATAAGTTGTTGAGATTCTGTTATTTGATAATATTCTTTAGCTGTCCATCCAGCATCTTAATCACTTTCAAACTGTGATCGTTATTTGGAACTCTGTTCTTTGGAAAGAATAAAAGCATTTTTTTCACTTGCTAACATGCTTACAAATGTGAGAGAAGAGTCATTAAAAGCTTTACTTACTGGGTCAGTGAGTCATTGACTCCTTCCTGTGTTTTGCCCAAAAATTAATAAAAGACTATTTCTCTTCCTTTTCTTTTCATTCACTTGACATTGTCTAAGAACCTTCTGAAAGCCAAGAGCTGTGGTGTACAGGTAAACGAGGCTTACCCAGGCCTCCACAGCCTTAGGGATGGCCTGAGGAAGGAGGGGTACTGGCACTTACCTCTAACCTTGCAGCATCATATGGAGAGCATGGGTCATGAAAGGGCCTTCTGGGAGCCAGGAGGGACAAATGTCACAACAAAATCTACTAGGAAGGCTACTAAGGTGATACGTTTGCTAAGGCTTGATAATCAGAAAAAAAGCACTGCATTGGCTTGAATTTTTTTACAAAGAGAAAGTAGACTCCAAGCTCAGATATAGGTCTCCCATACACTGCATCTATCCCGGAAGAACAAGAGACTTATGAGGTGGCTAGGGAGTGACACTACCCTGAGTCCCATCGGTGACCATGACAAGTTAACATTGCAGTTGCTAAAGATACTCTGCCTTTCTGTAATCCCCCTACAATGATAAAGGTCAGACAAAGGAGCAGCCCACAGGTGCCAGGTAATAAACCCCCACCTCTACAAAGGCCCACCCCCACAGTGCGCGCGCGCGCGCGCGCGCGCGCACACACACACACACACACACACACACACACACACACACACACGTGTGTGTGTGCAGGCACACATGATGGAACAGGAGGTTCTCACTGTCTAGAAAGGATCACAGAGGTACTTGCTAGGCAAGTTACTAGGAGACTGCGTCTCAGCCTTGCCAGGTACCAGTCTCCCACACGTTGCAGAAAGCAGCTGTTATATGATGGAAATAACTCCTTCCTGTGCCCCAGAACCTTCTCAGGAAACTACTAAAGTTCCTCCAGGATCAAATAGAATTTCATAAGAACATAATGCCTGGAAAGGAGACAAACTGTGGTGGCTGTGAAGACCCTGATGCTATGTATGCGAAATTATTATCTTCTGATGGTCATACATTTATTGTAAAAAGAGAATATGTGTTAACATCAGGAACAATAAAGACCATGTTGAGTGGTCCAGGTCAGTTTGCCAAGAATGAAACCAACAAGGTCAATTTTAGATCCCTTCACATGTGCTATCAAAAGTGTGCATGTATTTTACTTACAAGGTCCGCTATACTAACAGCTCCATTGAAATTCCTGAATTCCCAATTGCACCTGGAACTGCACTGGAACTGCTGATGGCCACCAACTTCCTAGATTGTTAAATAAAATAAATTATAATAAACTGTTAAAAAAAAAAAGGAGGGAGGGAGGGAAGATTACAGAAAGTAGCTACTCTGGCAATGAGAGTCAAGCTACAGTTGTTGTTCTTCCCGTTGTTACTGAATTCCCTAAAGCTGTTTTTTAGACACCCTTTTCTCATCCTTGGTACAACCCCTCACACACTTTTTGTGACTCTGAAGATGACTGTGTTGGGAATGATAGATAGTGGGATTTAGTAAAAGTGAATTTTTAAAGAGAAAGGAGATGACAGAACTGACAGGGAGAATGACAGGGGAGTGTCCACTAACCTACAGTATGGACAGGAGGCCCCTGCCAAGAGTGCCAGGTAAGTAGACACTGCCCAAAGTTGCAGGCAGGAAATACCTGCCAAGAATGGCAATAGCAGCCCGAAGATGCATGTCACTCGGTGTTTCAACTTTTCTCCACTTGTACCATCCTCAGCTTCTCCCTGTCAAGTGGATTACACAGAGATACAAGGATAGCCACTCCAGCCTTTTCACTGAAGGACAGTCTTACACCCCTGTCCATGAGTCTGTCTCAGTCTTGTCTTCCAGCTCTGAGCCTATTTGTAGAATCTGACCCATCACCAGCTCTGTCTTTGTGGAGCCTTGGTATGGTCATCTCCTTTAATTGATTTGCCTTTGTTCTCTGCTACCCAGCCTGTGACTGTTGTGAGCAGCAAATGGCCTGTGACTTCAGATGGGTCCTTTCTATGCCATGTCCTTATATGAGTCTTTCAAATGCACGTTGGAATTCAAATCTGCATTTGAATGTTCAGGTCATTCCTGGACTACTGCACTGTGAGTCTTAAGAACTTTCATCTTAACAATCTATTCCTTCAGAATTCAAGATTGACTTTGCCCTGCAAGAAAGTACTGTCCAGGGGCTGGAGCGCTGGTTAAGAGCATGAACTGCACCTGAAGGCCTAAGCTCAGTTCCCAGCACTGCTACTGCAGACAACCTAAATGTGCCTCCAGCTCCAGGGAATCTGATGACTCTGAATTCCCAAGGCAAGCGTGAGCACATAGCCCCACACAGATACATATTCATACGCATGACTAAAAATGAAATACCTTTAAAAATTGCAGTCCAAGTAAATTCATCATAAGGTATTAATGGCTTAATGTGAGTTTGTTGGCACCATAAAATACAACTATGAAGGAAGCAATGCTTGTTAGCACAAAGGAAAGCAAATAATCGTTAATGTTTAGGAATCATTGGAAATTTTGTTGTTGTTGTTTGTTTGTTTTTTGGTTGGTTGTTTTTTGTTTTTTGGGTTTTTTTTTTTTTTTTGAGACAGGGTTTCTCTGTGTAGCCCTGGCTGTCCTGGAACTCACTCTGTAGACCAGGCTGGCCTCAAACTCAGAAATTCGCCTGCCTCTGCCTCCCAAGTGCTGGGATTAAAGGTGTGTGCCACCATGCCCGGAAATTATTACAAATGCAATATCTCAGGTAATACCTTCTAGTCCTCACAGGCAGTCCTTACTGCTATGAAAGTAATAAATCAGTTAAAATACAGACTGGATGATTCCAGACTTGAGGAATAGCTAGACATCCGTATGCAGATTGTGCCTCCGTAGACCCAACACCTCCAGGCCACCTGCTTAATGACATTCACTAAAGCTAGAGGACATAAACCATGTGACACAGGCACCTGGGGATCTGTTAGATCCTGAGCTAGATAGACTTAAAGCAGTCACATGGGAGATAGAACCTGCTGACCCAGGTACCCGTAGACTGGGTTATTAAGGTCCCCTTACAATGTGGGTGGTATACAGTTCTTTTCCTTTGGTGATGGGTATTGAAACCAGCACCTCAAACTTCGTAAGTGCACACTCTGTGAAGGGGACACTCTCAACTACAAATTAATCCTTCGGCTCACCAGTTATATAATTTTACATGTCCAAGGAAGCTAGAACTAGTTTAACAGGTTAGATAGAGTCACCTTCTCAGTATGTTTTTTAAACCAATTTACACTTTTTAAATATAACTAGCACAACCTGTCTTTTGTTCAAAACTACAGAAAGGCCTTGTGACACTGTAAGCACAGGATTACATCCTGCTTCTAGCCTTGGCATCTTTCTTCCATGGCCAACGTATTAAAGGTGGTTTGTTCAGACTAGAGAGATAACTCAATGGTTAAGAGCACTGGCTGCTCCTCCAGAGGTTCTGAGTTCAATTCCCAGCAACTACATGGTGACTCCAACTATCTATAGTAGGATCTGATGCCCTCTTTTGTCTGATTCACTCTTCTGTCATGCAGGCATACATGCAAATAGAGTATTCGTATATATAAATAACTACACCATTTTTGTAGTTCTGAATAAGTCTCAGATATGATGATCAGTGAGACATATTTTAACATAGGGTGTGGAACATCTCTCACCAGTTCTAGGCATGTGTGCAAGGCATGGGAGAGAGAGACCAGCAGTAGTTCAGGCATTGTGCATGTTCTGCTTAAGCCCCATAGTCACTGTTCAAAGGAAAGTAAATGTAATTGAACCTCATCGTACAGGTCAAGAAACGGGCTCAGAAAGATTACATCATACCCTATCACTCAGAAATGCAGAAGAGATGGATCAGCAGTTATGAGCATTTGCTACCCTTCCAGAAGCCCCAGGTTTGGTTCCCACCACCCATCTTGAGTCCTCACATCTATAACTCCAGTTCAGGGGTTCTAATGCTCTCTTGTGGTCTCCACAGACACTGGTAACTCAAATGAGAATAGCCGCTATAGGCACCTACATCCCAATACTTGGTTGGGAAGCCCAACACTTGGAAAATAGAGGCAAAAGAGAATCAGAAATTCAAGGTCATCCTCAGATTCATAGGCCAGCCTGGGTTACATAAAAGCTTGTTGGCAGAACTGTTGGGGAAGGATTAGGTGTGGCCTGGTTGCAGGAACTGTGTCACACAGGCAAGGTTAGGTTTCCAAATCCATTCCATTGACAGCTCTATCTCTGTGCCATGCTTGATCAAGATCTAAGCTCTCAACTACTGCTTAGCACCATGCCTACCTACCTGCTGCCATACTCTGTGCCATGATTGTCATGAAATTTAACCCTCTGACACTAACCCTCCAATAAACTCTTCTACAGGTTGCTTTGGTCATGGTGACTTATCACAGCAAAAGAAAAATAACTAATACAGACACCTGCATCCATGTGTACACGTGCATACACAAGTGAAACATAAAACAAAACCTGGCATGGTGTTTAATTCCAGCACTCAGGAGACAGAAGCAGGTAGATCTCTGAGTGCCAGGCCAACCTGGTCTACATAGTGAGACCCTGTCTCAAAATGAATTTGTATGTGTGTGTGTGTGTGAAGATCCTAAGTTTATGTCATCCAAATTCTATACCCAGGTAGCTCTCCCTGTTTTTAGTTTTGAACAGGCATGTTTTATTTTTGTTTTGTTTGTTGTTGTTGTTTGTTTTGTTTTGTTTTTTGTTTGTTTGGCTTTTTTTTTGTTTTTCGAGACAGGGTTTCTCTGTGTAGCCCTGGCTGTCCTGGAACTCACTTTGTAGACCAGGCTGGCCTCGAACTCAGAAATCCACCTGCCTCTGCCTCTGCTGGGATTAAAGTCATGCACCACCACACCCAGCTTGTTTTAATAATGAAAATACTTTGAACCTTAAAATTAAGAAGGTAAGGAAACAAATAACTTCATTAGTGATCAAGAGGACCAGGAAGTATGATGGCTTCTATGTGGAATTTCCAACACTTGGGAAGTAGAGGCAAAAAAGAATCAGAAGTTCAGGGTCACCCTCAGATACATAGACCAGCCTGGGCTACATGAAAGCCTGTCTGAAAGGAACAAAATATAATATCTGGGTAAAGAGTAAAGGATTCCAGGTAAGAACTGTGATCAGGTACTATTTGTAGTATTTTGCATATATTAATTAACTTAAATCTCACAGCAGATTCAGGCAATAGCTACTATTTTTGTCTGAAGTTACACACACACACACACACACACACACACACACACACACACACACACACGGTAGAAGCTTAGCTCCAGAACATTTAATTTGCTTTTTGAATTAAAATTCTTATGGCTTGATTTGCATAGAAAAACCACATGGTCCCCATTGCTCCTGACTCTCCTTTCCAGTCCACAGGGGAAACATTCTAATGCTGCCCATGGGCACTCAAAACCGCAGACCATACCAAGTGCTGTGCAGATAGCTTTTTCTTGTATGTACATATTTATCATAAAGTTTAATTTTAAGTTGGGCACAGTAAGAGTTGAATAACAGTAACATAGTAAAATGATTATAAATATGCTATAGTAAAATTTGTGCACTGTTCAATTTTCCTTGAACTATCGTCCAGCCTTGTTTGACCACAGAGGAGGGCCTACAGAACCATCCAGTCTCCCACCTGGTTGCCAGTCTCAGCACAGGAGAGCTAGGATCTCTGCTTTTGTTTTCTTGTCCAGTAAAAAGAATTCAGGCTAAGCGTTGCCTAACATTTTCCTCTAGCTTTCAATTTCATCTTGAAAATTGAATTTTGCCATAATCACTGTCTTAGGTTTCCATTGCTGTGATAAATACCACTACCAAAAACAATGTGAGAGGAAAGGGTTTATCTCAGCTTGTTCTACATCACAGTCCATCCCTAACTGAAGTCAGGGAAGAAACTCAAACCCAGCAAGAACCGGAGGCAGGAATTGACGTAGAGGCCATAGAGGGGCAGTGGTTACTGGTTTGCTCAGCCTGCTGTCTTGTATAACCCAGAAACTCATCACTACCACTAAGGGGTAGGGTGGAGTCACCACCCACATTGAGCTGGGCCCTCCCCCATCAGTCATCAATTAAGAAAATGAACTACCAGCTTGTACACAGGCCAATCTGGTAGGGACATTTTCTCAATTACTGTTCCCTCTTCCAAAATGATCCCAGCATGTGTCAAGTTGTCATAAAAGCTAGTCTGTACAATCACCAAGGCGATTTCCCCAGGGCAAGGCTTATCTCTGGCACTCTGGATGTGAAGACCCTTGCTATTTCCCCAAATGTGGGAAAGTTGACTGCATAATTTGTGGTGATGGGGGAGGTCTGCATGCTCTGCACTGGGGGAAGGAAGAAAAGTGGAGGGAAGCAGAGCCCAGAACCGAGTGAGTAGGTTCACGGTGTACAGTTGGAGGTGTTTGAAGAGTCACGGCTTACTGTTGCAGCAATGGGCTTGTCACCAGGACTGAAGAAAAAATTTTAAGGAAAAACTAATTGCAGAAAGGCAATTTCAGTTTTAATTGTCTACGGTAAATAGAGTTAAGAGAAGTTCTTCAGAAATCTTTCTTATGGGAAGTCACATGTGAATGACAAGGCCTTTGCCTTTCAGTGACTCACTTACCAGGAAGGCAGCACAACGGAAGACGCACTATTGGATAAACTCCAAAAAGACAAAAGGGAGCTTTTGCGGGGAGCAGGTGAAGTACCGAGCTAACGCGTGTTGTTAGCATGAGCATGGCCAGGCTAAGGACTTGAGTGCCTGAAACCCATGGAAATGACAAGGCCTTCCCTTGATTCCAGGATGGATGTTGATAGGATGTGCTGAGAGTATCAACCACAGCTTCCTCCTCCAAATGACTGCAGCCTGAGACTGCACTGTGCCTCTTCATACACCTCTTATCCAGATTAGCCAACCAGCAAATATGCATACACACACACACACACACACACACACACATCTCTATATATATATGAATGAGAGAGAAACACCCTGAGATTTCCAGTCTACTACTGGTGCATCCCCATCTGAGAGCATGGCCCACCCAACCCCAGCATTTCGGTATGTGTGTGTCTCTGGTTTCTTCATTCCCCATTGCCCCAGGCAGGTCAGTTGCATCAGAGTTTGTTTGGAAATAATGGTGAATAGGCAGTAGGATGGAAAGATAAATTACTACCCAGCTTGGCAAAAGCTGTATTGCTGTTGCTGTGCTTGGAGGGATTCACAACAGTTTGGGGGAGAAGGTAAAGTATCTGTTGGACTTTGAAGGATGAGTAGAGCCTTTACGATGAAGAATAAGGGGAAGGACAGCAGTTTTAAGGGGGAAAGAACTTACTCTGGTGCATGGTTTAAAAGCTCTTGGTGGGAAAGTTACCTGTGGCTGCACAAGTCCGTAGCATGAGTTATATCTTAGCAGACTAGTATGAAGAGAGGCCCAATCCAAGCCACACTCCTGAGCTATACTCTTTCCCCCTTGATCAAAGCTTTCCAAGTGAGTGTCTTCTGGCTCCTTGCCTCCCCTCCCAGGGGACTGCATCCTCCTTTTTTTTTTTTTTTACTACTCCCACTGGTAGACCGAAGCTGATCACACACATATAGTTTGCAGGTTCAGGGGAGCATTCCATCACTGCCCTGGAGACCACGCTCCTACAACACTGTCCTCTGTGACCTCAGACTTTCCCCCTGTTCTTCCACCTCCTGTTCCTGTCTCTTATTTTTCCTCCAGGGCCACAGGTTTCTGTTTTGTGACCCCCCCACCCCCCACCCCACCCCCAAGGCTTCTCTGACTTTGACGGATTTTCCTTGGGAGATCACACCAACTCTTCATGCTGAAGGCTGGATGGTTTGGGCGCTCTCTCTCTCTCTCTCTCTCCTTTTTNTTTGCTCTTTAAGAGTTCTTTTGTCTACAGAGTGAGTTCCAGGACAGCCAGGGCTATACAGCGAAACCCTGTCTCAAATAAATAAATAAATAAATAAATTCTTTTGTCTTTGTGCAGGGAGTCTTTGCTTGCTTTTGTTGTTGTTGTTTTGTTTTGTTTTGTTTTGTTTTCGAGACAGGGTTTCTCTGTGTAGCCCTGGCTGTCCTGGAATTCACTCTGTAGACCAAGCTGGCCTTGAACTCAGAAATCCGCCTGCCTCTGCCTCCCAGAGTGCTGCGATCAAAGATGTGCCCCACCACGCCCAGCTTTTGCTTGCTTTTGAGATGGGGTCTTGCCAGCCTAGAACTTAGTTGCATGGCTCAGGTTGGCCTAGACCATGCAGTGACCCTCTGCCTTTGTGGCCCTGCACCACTGCACCACCTGAGTTTTGTTCTGTTTGGGGTATTGGGTTTTTTCTTTTGTTCTGAGGTGAGAGTTTCACTGTTAACCATAGTTAGTCTTGAACTCTGTGGCTCATGTCATCCCCTGGCTCACCTTCCTCAATAGGTATGTGCCATCATGTCTGTCCTACTTGACAGTATCTTTAAAGATTTACTTCTTTTTATTTCGTGTGGATGAGAGTTTTGCCTGGCTATAAGTGTATATAGTGCCCATAGAGGCCAGAGGACAGTCCTATCCCTTGGGACTGGAGTTTCAAATGGTTGTGAGCTGCCCTGTGGCGCTAGAAACTGATCCCAGGCCCTTTGAAAGAGCTGCCAGTGCTCTTAATCTTGATCCACCTTGACAGCCCTCTGCTGGACACGTTTAAACACTCATTATTAGGATCTGATCTATAAATCCAAGGCTGAACTCTCCCCTCCCCAAAGTTCAGTTGGTAGCACTGTTACACTTAAGTTGCCTGATCTGAAAGCCCAAGAGGCGTTCCTGTTCTGCAAACTGATAACCAGCTTAGGCCTGCTTGGCTCTCAGATATGTCTCAGACCCATCCCCTGGTTTCTTTGTTTTCTGAAACATTTCTGTGGTGAACTGACAGTGGAGTTTGTCCTGATTTACTTGGGACTGTCACAGTTGTTGCATTAAAGCCCTATATTCCATCTGCTGTTACTTAATTACTCTTAGCTGCAGATGAAATTGGTTTGAGCACATCACTGAAAACCTCTGGGCTCACTCTCAGGTCTAAACTCAGAGCTCTGCTCTCCAGCCTCTTCTGTGTCCCTAGAGTAGGCAGCCATGATTCCTGTGGCTATCCATCATGTAGCACCAGAAGAAATCCTCCCCTGGAATAAAGGTGTTAGGAAAATCTCTGGCTGAAAAGCTACATTCACAAACCATGGTCAAGAGGATAAGACAAGTTCATGACATGTCTACCCTGAGGCTGGGGTGAAGAATATCAAAGGACAGAAAAGTGCAGGGCAGAGAATAAGGCAGGCAGGGACACTAACTAGTCCTCTGCCAGGCAAGCCAGTGAGATCCAGCTTGCTAGGGCCTAGGCACCTGAATCTACCTGAGAAGAAAAAAAAAAAAAAAAAAAAAAAAAAAAAAACAGAAATTTGAACCTTATTTTTCTGGGTGTTGCTTCTGTGTGTGTGGGTGTGTAAAAATTATCAAGCCAGATATGATAGCACTTACCTGTGACCTCAACACTTGGAAAGTGAGATAGGAGAATTAGGAGTTCAAGGCTAGCCTTGCCTACAATACTGAGTTCAAGGTTTACCGGAAATCCTACCAATAAATAAACAAACAAATAAATAAATAATCCTGAGTCACCTCACTGTCTGCAGAGCAAAGTCCATGCTGTTGTTCCAGGCATGCAAAGTCCTCAGTGTGTCTCTGCCTTTTCGTGTGCCTGTTTTTACTTCCTTAATACCTAAACCTGGGTAAACAGTATTGCGCAAGATCCACCCTTCTTCCTAACAGAATCCCAGTTAAGACTTGGGACTCAGGTCAGGCATCCCCCTTTCCTGGAAGGCTTTCTGACCATCACACTGCACAGGCAAAGGGGTGTGATCGGAGTTATTTGTCAAGCCCATCTGAACGTAACCACATGGGATCAATCTCGTGAAACACAGCAGTCAGCACAGGGCTTGTACTCAGCCCTGGATGTTTGTCTGGCTATGTAGCAATCCTCCTGCCTCAGTCACCAGAATTACAGGTACTAACCCTGGATTTTTAACAAAAGTGTTCTGTTATCCCAAATGAGAGGGGAAGAGTTACAGTGAGCGCTTGGTTTACAGGTAGATTAGTGATAAAGTGAACACTTCAGGCGCACCCCCCCCCCAAAGAGGAAGCAGATTAGCAATGCATTGAGTGCCTCTAGAAACTGAATGTCCAGGGCATTGTTGCCTTTATTTTACTAATTTACCTAATTTGTAGTAATCAGAAGCAAACTTTCCAGAGACACTGGAAGTTTGCCCACGTTTAAGTGTTTTACTACTGACTTTTTAAATTGTTAAATGTTGTGTGAAGAAAATTTCAATTGGCTGCACTTTCTAACCTCTCAGGATTTTGCAATTCGTGGTATCATCTTTCCCAGATTCCCTCATAGTGTGATATCCCATTTCTTCTTTTGGTTGTGCTACACAGATATATGTATAATTTATACATGCATAGGTGTCTTTTTGTTTCCCCATTGCACTGTACCACTGAGCTACAGCCCCAGTGTTCCTGGAGATGCTCTGGTTCCAACAAACTGGACTCAGCCTTGGAGCCTCAGTAGGAAATTGGAGACAATAGTGAAATGCAGCAAAAGAGATTCTCAGGGATTTGGGGAGAGGGGAAGACAAATAAGAGGTTTAATGACTGCCTCCTCCTAATTCCTGGCATGAGGCTTAGATTTCAATTGAGGACAAGAAATGTGCAGTCCTGGTCAAGGGGGTGGCCCTCCCTATCATGGACACATCACTCATTGTCTCTGCTCCTGCCTCCAGGTCTGTCCTGCAAGTATTCAGCACTGTGTGACAAAGCTTCCCCGCTGGCTGGCAGCGCCAGCCCTTTTCTTCTCAGCATGAGACTCCTGGGGGAATTCCAGTTCCTTGGGGTCCATTGTCTCAAAAGAAAGATAGCCAAAGGGAAGGGCAGTCTTACTTTAGAATGTCTTCATTCCTCCCAACTTAGTTACACAACCCCAACTCTCCCAGTTATTTTTAAAGAGCTTTCCATCACGGAATGAGTGGGTCAAAGCTTGCCTTTCAACAGAACCATGGTTTAGTGCCTTCTGTCTTTCCTGCCTCATCACCTTCTATCAGTAGATATGATGTGTCTTGTCACTCATTAATAATTTGCTCCTGGGTAAATTAGTCTCTTTTCCTTTGCAGCATGAGGACAGTAACAGAACCCACTGCCATAGGACTGTTGTGAGTGCTGGCGAATTGTAGTTGGTAAAATACTTGGCAGGAAGCTATCTTGGTATCTCCTGGGAGCTAGCCCCAAATATGCCTAGAGCTCCTTCATCAAGAAGAATGTCAACCCCATCACCTGAGCTCCACCTGCCACAAAGCACTTCACTTTCCCTGCAAATGGTTCAACTTTAGTGACCTGTCTCCAGCCTCAGGAATCCTTAGGTGTTGGGCACCTCCCTATTCACCCAGTGTCAAGATAGGGAGACACTCACTCACACACCAAACTAGGCACATCCTTGAAGGTAAATTAGTGATGCTTTTATAGCCCTGGGACACAGCCAGTAAATCTATTATAGGAACTTATTTGACTTTCTTACAAATTATAAACTTTTCAGTGCCAAGAGGTCCTATAGGCTACATCTCTGGTCTCTGCAGCATCTAGCAGAATTGTGTACAATCCATCAGCCAAGCATTTTTATGGTGTTTGCAAAATGCAATGCTAACTCTGATCAAAGAACTTACAACCTTTTCCTCCATTCTGTCCTATATGCCCTCAGGAAACTTCTATCCTTCAAACTTCCACAATAGTCCTTTAAGCCTTTTGTTGCAGGACTCTACTTTAGGCCCTATCAATGTGCTTTCTGTTTCACTAGACTGTGAGCTCCCTGAGGCCAGAAGATCTTTTTCAGCCAAGTCTAATGACCATAATAAACATTCACTGAAGAGCTCCTGGTAGTACAACTTCTTCAAAGTTCTTGTCTTTATGTAAGAATTGTTTAAAGGAAAAGAAAAATTCAGCTTCGAGTGTGAGGGACCCTGGCTTGGTGTTGCATCGGTGATATCAAGTTTTGTTCTTGAAGAAAATAAACCTTTTCCTATATGGCAAGAATAAAATATTGTTAAGGTTAAAAGTTATACTAATGTCATAAAGCACACTCTACAAGATTCTAGCTTCCTACAAATAGCACCTTTTATTTTAGCTTGTGAAATCGTTTATTATAAAACGTTACTCTCATGGACTCTTTTCATTACAAAGCTTTAACTTACTAAAGACCCAGACTAGCCAGACGAAGCAGAAGCAATATTGAATCTACGAAGTCACCTGTGGAAAAACAGGTGTTTCCCACTTTCAGCAAACAGCACATCTCAGTAGGTGTGTAGTCTTTGTTCTTGTTGCACGTAAGGAAGTCAGTTGCTTGCTTTTGTGTTTTTAAGAGGATAACAGGGTGGGTTGGTACTAGGTAGCCCAGTGGCGTTAAACTCAAAGTAATCCTCCTGCTCCTACCTTGTTCAATAATTTCTAAAGCAATTAACTAAATATTAGCACGTTAGAGGCTTACTTTATTTATACTTAACTGTTTCATAGATTTAGCTTTTTATGAATTTTATTAATGTGGTTAGGTGGTGTCTGTGTGTTTGTGTATGTGTGTGTTTGTGTATATGTGTGTGTGTGTGTGTGTGTGTGTGTATGTGTATAAGTGCATATGCACATGTCATGCACCTGTGTGGTCAGAAGACAAGCTGGAGAGGTCAAGTCTCTTCTCCCTTGGGTTTCAAAGATCAAACTCAGGCTCAGTCTTGGGTGGCAAGTACCCTACTGAGCCAACGGCTCATAATTTTTTTTTAACTCATGTATGAGTTATCTTATGAAAGAACAACAAAACAAAAATCCAAAGAATACCTAACTGCACTTATTGTTGAGCTTTTTAAGAAATGGAGTAATCTGAAGGTTGTATCCCACTACTTCATACCACTAAGCACTGGGGTTTAAATGACTCAAACTCCTTCTTAATAATATGTATGATAAGTAACAACTCTCTATAAGGCCTTCAATATTCTCCTGTTGCTATGATCCGAGCAAATACCATGTATCAGGTAGTAATTATTTTTCCCAGATTGCAGGATCTCATACATACTCTCTCACTGAAGCTACAGCCTCGGGTTTATAATGATTTCTAATCATCCATTTATTTAACAAATATTACCTCATCATCTAATATATGGATCCATCAATGAACCAGATATTAGTTCATCCTTCCAAGAGATGACAAAGCTATAAAAAGCTACTCTGTAGGCTGGGTAATGTGCTCTTCATTTAACACATGAATGAATGAGAATGGGGGAGGCCTGGTAGACATGACTGCCACCCATGCGCTTTCCAGCAAACAGCTGCTCTTCTCCACGTGTCCTACTTGGTTTAACTTAGTTCATGAAATACAACAGTTGTGAAAACAAACTGAAAGACCCTCTAGTGGGAAGGCTAAAGGGCTTGCTCGAAAGGAATTGCTCTCAAATCTCCTGCTAATATAAAAGTAAATGTTGTTATTCCAGTTGTTTGGGATTACACATTGGCTTAAAGCAAAATCAGACTAAATGAGGCCTAGAAATCCACATTCCTACGAGTAGAAAAACAGAAGGCTCATAGGACTACACAAGATGGGCAGACGCTTAAGGGTTTTGTGGTTTCTTCTGATGGTCACAAGAAGCTGACAAACAGTAGGGGCCCAAGGGAGGGAGGGAGGGAGGGAGAGAGAGAGAGAGAGAGAGAGAGAGAGAGAGAGAGAGAGAGAGGGGAAGGGGGAGGGAGAGGTGCAAACAGTGGACACTATAGCTCTGCCAGGCTTTTTCTTAAGCCTGCACCTTTGCTTTCTTTGGCTCTGCCTACATGGGCCTGCTACATTTAATTACCAGGGGCTTTCTGACCAGACAGTAGAAAGGCTTCTTCTACTGAAGTCTTTTGTTTTTCTTCTTCTTTTTTCTCTGACACTTCTTCCCTGACATAACCAGATCCCTCACAACAGTAGTGGAAATGCTCTGGGAAGAGGCTACAACTTGACAAAACCTGCCTGCTCTTTGTCATGGTTCTCCCTTACACAGGTACTGTATAGCCAGTCACCCTATTAACCACCCCATACCTCCCCATGTTATTTACCTACAACACTGACCCGGTCACTTCCTTCTGCAGACTGTGGCAAGTTCACAGAAAGAAGCTCAAATACATAATGGTGATGCTAGAACTCTCCTGTCAGCCTCTGAGCTGAACCCCCACCTTTCCAACCCTCTCACTTATCTGCCTCCACCAGAGGCAGGCAGAGTCACCCTTGTAGGTCTCTCTGCAGGCTTTGATCTTTCAAGCCTCCACCTTTGCACTAACATTTGTAGATGCTGCCAATGAAATGTTTTTCCCTCAGTAAAAGCTTCACTCATCTTCAAGCAGCTTTGGTAACCCTCCTCTCTGCTTCCACATTTTGCATGCAATTAATTATAGCATTTAAATAATTAATCGTAATTTAGACTTTGCAAGGTGAATCTTTCCATAATCCCTTTTCCCTTACCCAAACCCTCTACAATCCCCACATCTTTCTGCCTAGTGTAAAATAAAGCCAAGCTTCAATAAAATGTCTGATAATCAATATTGTAAAACACAAACCACACATTGAAAAATGACACAATTATTACATACCAGTTTATTTTAGATAATGTGCTTCAAAAAATTTATCATAAATAACCTTTCACATCATAAAATAACTTAGAACAATTTATAATAAAACTTCTGAGAATTTAACATCTCATCAAAATACATTTAAACTGTGGCTTGAAAATATGATTAATCCTTTTTTACTTTCCTTTTATTTGAGGGCATAAAGACCAAAAAAAAAAAAATACCCAAACTATTGCTACACATTTAAAGTTTCAACAAAGCAATATTTGGCTTATTTGAATGTAACCTGGCCATCCTAAATTAGCAGTTTTCTTTCTTGCACAGTTCTTTGTAGTTTTTGTCCCTTTTGCCTTGGATTTCTCTTTCCTCGCAGCTTCCTTCTTCAGGCTCACCTCTCTCTTCCTCTGCAAAGTCATCTCTGAGCCCTCCTGCAGTTGAACTCGGCCCCTTGACATCAGTTTCTGTAATCCTTGCATCAGCGTGGGGAGTGACTGCTTGAGTAACTACAAAGGTATTTCAAAACTTCAGTGCAATTTGGTTCAGTTATTTCCATTCGGATGCCATCACCGTTCAGGGAGATTAATCACGGGCACCCACTGATCCATGTAGCGACTTTCCCGGCAAAAACAAATAAGTTGACTTAAGGCAGGATCCTTCCATTGTGATGAATGTGGGTTCTGAGAACAGATTTAGAAAAATTACTTCCCCGGAAAATAATCAGCTTCTGCTACTAATTGTACTTTTGAAAGGGCCAAACCCCGAACACTCGGTTAAACAGCATTTAGCAAAGTCTAAAAGCCTGCAAAGCGCACCGAACTACACAGAGTTTTGCATATTAACTAACCCATTCTGCATGAGGTAACCATTCTTAAGACCGCCTTTCCAAGCATGTACCCTGGTGGGTCATAAGTAAAAGACTCCTGAAAAGCACTCTCAGGCTATGTGCACGGTGAGGGCTGCAGGGCAGGCAGCTGCTGACCTCTTATCTTCCCTGACGATGAATAGCACTTTTTACTGGCAGCAACAAGTAACCAGGCTGCCACTTCCCTACACAAGTCAGAAGGGGAAAAAGTACAAAACCAAAAACCCAGAAGACCAAGACAGCACAGTTCTTTCTGAAAACACTATCTAAGCGGTGGGGAGGAGGGTGGAGAGGGCTCGTTTAAACAAACTCAAGAGTAGCAAAGAAAAGAATTCCACTCCGTACACTTCGGAGTATCTATCTATATCCAGGGAATTAATAAAGTCTGTCTCCTACACCACTTCTATCTTTAGCTTTGATAGCAAATGAAGAATGAGGCTAACTTCTTAACGAAGGTTGAACGGGGAATTTATTTGGCTTTATCTAATCTGCTCTGCTCAAAGAATTAGTCACGCGAGGTTGTGCAGAGGTAGGCAGAGGTAGCAGCTGGACAGCCTGCTGACTCACAGAGATATCTTCCGCCGCTGGAGGCCACCCACGAGCTTAGACACGCTCTGTAACCGTATCAGAACCCCCGCGAGATCAGCGTCCAGCTCGGACAAGGTCCACCCCAGACGATTCTGGGCTGCAGCCCCGGTCTCTTACCGTCACCAGCACACAGTGCAGGTCCGGGGTCTGCGCGGCGCCCCCGCTCTCCGCCGGGCCCGCGTCGTTCTCCAGTAGCAGCAGCTCAGCTAGCCGACCCGGGTTGCTGACCCGCAGGATGTTGATGTCGTTCTCGCAGCAGAACGCACGGATGAGGGTGAAATGGATCTGCAGAGCCACGTCCCGGTCGTCGTCTTCGTCCGCAGCCAGCAGGCACAGTACCACGTTATCTGGGTCTCTGCGGGCAGCGGGGCAGCGGTGAGTGCATACGCTCCGGGGAGCGCGGGGTAGAGGCGGGTGGGTGGGCGAACCGGGAACGCGGGCCACTTACACGTTGAGCAGCTTGGCAGCCTCGTACACGCCGACCGTAATGGTGCGCTGACTCCGAGCCTTGCTGAGCACTTCCTCCAGGGCATCGCCCACCGTGTCCATCCTGCGGGCGGCAGGGCGAAAGCGGGTCAGCCGGGTCCCCGGCCTCGAGGCGGGAGGGGCGGCGGCCACCGAGTCCGCAGGCACACTTACCTTTCGGTCTTCTGCTCTGCAGCCGAGAATTCCTCCAAAGTCATATTGCAAGTGCGAGTCCCTCTCTCGGCGCGCGGGCTGCTCCTGGCCCCCACGGTGCGCGGCGCCAGCTCTGCGCTCGCTCCCACCCTCTCTTCTCCGCTGCCGCCGGCCGGCTGCTCGCCTAAGCCTCGCTAGGGAACTCTGCACTGCTGCCTCGGGGCCACTGGAGGACAAAGGGCCCGATTCCGGAGCTATGGGGCCAGCCCTCAGCCAACCAGGTCCAGCCTCATTTGCATGCAGTCAGGCGATTGGGTTATGCAAATTAGAAGACGTTGACACTCAGACCTCGCGCTCCACCAAGCAAGGCAGAGTTGAGCGGAAAGGGGCGGAGCTACGCGGGAGGAGAGCCCACCGGACGAAGGTGGTGCTGAAACCGGGTTGGTGGGGTCCTGAGCCAGCTCTAGGTAGTTTGTGGAGCCATCTGGTGCGGAGGGCTTTGCAGTGGTTCAAGTGTCCTCAGCTCCGACTGAAACAGCCTGCCAATTGTTTTTCTGGTTGTGGACATCTTTTGATTGTCGTTTCGTGCCCTTTGTGTTAAGGGGCTGCTTTTTAAAATGTATTTCCAGGGATTAATGCACTCCAGTCTAGCTGTTGTTAGTAAGCATTTTTTAAGTGTCCAGACGAACCAGACAGAGCTTGCTTCAGTGTTTATATGCAAGTTTATATGCAAGTCAGGTAAAGCTGCTTATTCCCAGTAGTACTCTTTTGGTGCCCTGATGGCTGGTTTGATTTGGTTTTGGTTGGTTGTGAGAATTTGAAACTCCAGCGAGAAAAAAAAAAAAAAAACAAAAAACTCAGCGCATTTGTGTGTAGTGGTGGCACAGTACCAAGTTGGAATCTTTTCCACAAAAAGCTGGTGAAATTTCTGCCTACTCCATGTAAGGTGGAGAGCTGGTAATCGCATGTTTAACGAACCAAATTAACCGTTCTTAAAAATCCTTCCTGAAGAAGGCTCCTTCTGATCAAGTAAGAGCTAAGAGACAAATTCTGTGATATTCCGAGGTGCCACAGTCGAAATTCGAGGTGCTCATGATGTCCCCTGAGCTTCCTATCACAGGCAGAAGAGTATGACACTACCTTTACTGTCTATGATCTCACTCTGAATTACTGATGCTGAATCATGAAGCTGGAACTGTAGTACATTTTAGCCATGTGCTAAAATTTCACCCTTGAGGTAATAGCAACTTATAGGTCGATGGCAAACCTTCATCACTGCAAGCAGGAGTTACAAAGTTAATGCAAACTTTTACTGGATAGCTCAAAACTCCCTTTGTTTTATGTAAATACAAAAGCATTGCCTGAACCTACTAGTCACAGAGAGTGGTGAAATTGCCGCCCATATGTTTGCATTCCTAACAGTGCTTACATTGAGGTCACTGGGTAGCTTACAGTTACAGAAGTAAATTTTGCAGAGGTACATGTGAGTTATCCTTAAGTTTTTATTCTTGTGGACAAAATATTTTCAAATTCTCTTAATCTTAATGGGTAATTGATAGGTTGGTTTTCTAGTTCACTTATTGGCGATGTTCCCAAGAGACAAAATTTGAGTAAAGGAGCAAGTGTCAATGTATGACTTACCCTGGGTGCTTGTGTACCTCATACTTACACCTTAAAGCTTTAAATGGCTATGCTTTGTTAAAGAATTCCTTGGGACTAGGGAGGTGGCTCAGTGGTTAAGCACACTAGCTATCCTTCCAGAGGTCCTGAGTTCAATTCCCAGCAACTACAATGTGTTCACAACCATCTCTAATGGGATCTAATGCCCTCTTCTGGCATGAGGTGTACATGCAGTTAGAGCACTCAAAAGTAAATAAATAAAATCAGAGAGAGAGAGAGAGAGAGAGAGAGAGAGAGAGAGAGAAAATGAATATGAATATCTCTATCTTTGGGGGCCTGGGATTCTAGCTCAGTGGTAGAGCAGTTGCCTAACTTGTACCAGGCCCAGGCTCAGAATTTGATCTCTAGCCCTGCAAAACAGCATCAGGGACAAAATCTCAATATTGAAGTTTAGGCTTCAGTTGTGCCTAAACAGTGATCATTACCTTAATGGTGATCTAGAACCATTACTAAAACAAACCTCTGGGCATGACTGTGGTGGATCATCTAGATTAGGATGGATAAAACCGTTCCATGGGCTCGGAGTCTTCACTGCATGTGAAAAGGAAAACAGCTACACTGAGCATGGTCATTCTTGGTTCATTCCTAACTGAGGATGCCATATGACCAGCCACCTCCAGCTCTGGCTGTCAAGCCTTCCCCATGATGGACTGACTGTATCCAGGAATAAACCCTTCCTTTCTTAATGTTCTTCCAGGAACCATACAGGTAACTGGCACTAAAACATTTTCAGCTTTAAAATACCATGATGACAAAAACCACTCCGAGTCACCATTTTCCTAATGAACTGTGTTCCCTAGAACTCCAGGGATCTACCCATTAGACATTTCTTAGAAGTTCTCTGGAAGGATGCAGCTGACAAAGAATTAGAGGATGATGTGACAACAGAGACTATGACTTCATCAGTTTGGTGTCCTCAGCACCCGACATTCAGTAGTACAGTGGGTGTCATGAGTGAAAAGAATCTGAGAATTAATCAACACCTCGTGACCCTACAGTCCTGTGCATGAATTCTCAGAAAACTCACCTTTAACATCGCTTCAAAAATACAAGCCCTGAACAATTTCTGGTCCTTTCTCTACAAAGACCTCATGATCTACTTGGTATGTCCATTGTATTAATCAGGGTTCTTTAGAATAATGGAACATATAAAATGAATATATATATATATATATATATATATATATATATATATGCATATATATACACATACACATATACAAAGGAGATTTATTAGGTTGACTTACAGGCAGTCTATAGTCCAACTAATCCAACAATGGCTGGCTATAAACAAAAAGTCCAAGAATCTAGAAGTTGTTCAGTCCTTGAGGCTAGATGTCTCAGCTGGTCTTCTGTATGTGCTGGGATCCCACTGAAGTAGGCTCTAATGGCAGGGAAGGAATGGACTAGAGCAAGCAGGAAATGAGCAAAAGCTTTCTTTTTTCATGTCTAAGCTTCCAACACAAGGTATGGCCCAGATTAAAGGTGTGTCTTTCCCACCTAAAGACCTATATGTCACTTCAAGATCCAGATTAAAGGAGTCGTCCTGCCTCAGAATCTGGATTAGAAGTGGATCTTCCTATTTTAAATTAAGCAAAAATTTCTTCACTGGGCTACCCTCTGTTTTTGAATTTTAGATAATTCCAGATGCACTGAAGTTGACAATCAAGAGTTGCCATCACACCAATGTTTCAACTGGATTTTAGGACAAAATGGTATTCACTGTCATCAGCTAGCTATGCTGAAAGCCCCATAATTTCTCATCTGAATGGAAGCTGAGTAGAACCATGCACTGTTTATGCAATTCAGATGAAACATAGTACTACAGTGCCCCCATTAAAGGCAGCTATTTGAAGTTTAAAATGGGTATTACATAGTAAAAGTATAGTATTTATCCCTCAAAAACTATACTTCATGCTATGTTTAGCCTTATTTTTTTTTTAAAAGGCATTTTATCCAAGTCTTGAAAGAGTCTTCTGGTATTCAAAAACTGTTCATGTCACACACTCTGACTCAGCCAAGCTTGTGTCATATTACCTCATTGCTGAGTTTACCTAGAACGTTTCATCAGTGACTGTCTTCTGTGGGTATTATAGTTGGAAGGAGGAACTGCATTCAGCCTGCCTGTTGATTGCAGTTTTATATTAGAGTCCTGGATTATGGTGAGAGGTGTTTATATTCCACATAACAAGTCCAATATGTAAAGTTATTTTTTTTAGATAGGGTTTCTTTTGCTGTGATAAAAACACCATGGCAACTTGGGAAGGAAGGGTTTTATTTGGTTTATGTATCCTGAATTCAAAGTCCACTGGGGGGAAGCCAAGGCAGGAACTCAAATCAGGAAGGAGCCTGGAGGCAGGAGCTGCTGCAGAGCCCACGGAAGGGTGCTGCTTACTGCCTTGCTTCCCGTGGCTTGTTTAGACAGCTCTCTTACAGAACCTGTGGTCAGCTCAGGGATGGCACCTCTTACAATGGACTGGACCCACCCTCCCACATGAGCCACTAATTAAGAAAATATGCTACAGACTTACCTGTAGCTCAATTTTATGGAAGCAGTTTCTCAATTGAGGTTCTGTCCTCTCAGATGGCTCTAGTTTGTGGCAGATTAATGTAAAACTAAGCAGCATGGTTACTATTTCGTTTGTTTCTGACAGAGTCTCAAGCTCTCAATCCTTCGGCCTCAGCCTCCCGAGTGCTGGAATTACAGGTATCATACAGGCAGCATTGCAGGCAGCATCATACCTTCCTAGTGCTATTTTAAAACTACTCCAGGTAGTCCCAGGTGTTGAAGAATGGAGGGCTAGAATGACATTTTAATTATATTTATGAAATCTCTAAATGGTTATATCTAGTAGTCATGGGGAAGTAGGTACTAGACAATTATTAAATTATTTTGCTGTTTTGCATATTAAATTTTTTTGTGACATCATCTTCATCCTTATCACACATACATTCCTACTACGGGTTCTACAATACATAATTGTAGTGTTTCCTTCTTTCAAGCAGGAGCCAGTGCTACTGAAGGAAGGAGCTTCTTATTTTGGTGTGAGTCAACTCATAGTCTACTGCCTAGAACGGAAATCCCAAGTTATGAAATCATAAGACTTCAACTTCTTGTTGCTCTTGTTTATCTGCATAGGATTGATAAGTCTTGTTTTGTTTTGTTTTGTTTTGTTTTGTTTTGTGGCTTTGGGGATTTTTGTTCGTTTGTTTTAAAGCAAACCTGTGAGTTTACCTCCATTTTTGTTTCAGAACATTATTTGGACAAGATTTACCATCACCTAAAAATGTGTCTTTCCTGAGGATCACTATTTCCTTGGAATTTGTAGCTTAGGTATGAAAAGTTCTCCCTCCCCTCCCCTCCCCTCCCCTCCCCTCCCCTCTCCCTCCTCCTTCCTCTTCTTCCCCCCTCTAAAGCTCAGGCATCAAAGGCTTGATCAGCAGTTAGTGGTGCTGCTTTAGAAGGCAGCAGAAGTGTTAGGAGCTGGTGCATAGCTGGAAGAAGTAGGTAACTGGGAACACGCTTCTGAAGGATGTACCTAGTTCCTGGTCCCTTCCTTTCTCTTGTCTCCTTCCTGCCAGGGTTTAAGCATCCTCTGCCCCTTGTTCCCATGTGATGGCCTCACAGCTGGCCACAGTCAACAGCGCCTTTGAAACTCTGAGCCACAACTCTTTCTTTTCTTCTTTATGTCATGTATATTTTTCTTCTTTACAGCCATAAGAAGTATGTCTAAGACAGAATGGAACAAAGTTTAGTTTCTTGGCCCATCACAGTAATGGGAAAAAGTCCAATGTGGTCATGATGATCTCTACCCGCTTCTGAGTGTGAGCAAAACTCGTTACTTGCTTCAACTAATAAAACATGACAATTGGGTTTTACATTCCATTGCAAAGAGGAAAGGACTTTGTAAGTGTAATTAAGGTCCTAAGCAGTTGACTCTGAATGAAAGAAAGGGAAATTCTCCCTGTATAGCCTTGACTCAGACAGATAAGGTCATGTCAGTGCATGCTCAGGTAAGTGTCCATGTGTATGTCTGCCTGTGTTGTGTTCTTGGGAGTCAGATTAAATAGGTGTCTCCTTGGCCCAGAGCAGACCATGTAGGGGAGAGTGGCTGGACTGTTAGCCGAAGTTGAGGTCTCTAAAAGAGAACTGGGCCTTCTCTAAAGAGAGATTGAATATATTTTTCCATTGCTGGCTTGAAAGAAGCAAAGAAGGAAAACAATTGTTCTAACAGCCTAAGGAAGCTTAGAAACAGATCCTTCCTCATCAAGCTTCTAGATGGGAGTGTGGCCTGACCATCACTGGTTTAAGCATGCTGTGACTTAGAGATGGAGCCCAGTGGTCTGTGTCTAGACTACTAGTATTACTACATAGCGTCATTAGTTAAATGCCAGAGACAATTTCACACATACACAAAACACATCTTGCCCACTTGCATCCCCCACTTCCCAATCACCTCACCAACACTCTCCCCACAAATCTGTCTTATGCGCATTGTCAGGCTTGAAGGCAAATGCTATTTACTTTGTTTTGTGACCCACTGAGATTACCCAAGGTTGTCGGTGCGGCCATGAATTTGGAGGCCAGTGGTCTCAGCAGTGGGTACACAACTAAAGACAGTAGTTCCTCATCTTGCAGGGTCAATCACTAGCAATAATTCAGAGGTAAAAGGTAGAGCTCAGGGAGCCCTCCCCACTCCCTCTTCTTTGACTTATTGACGATAGAACTGATATTTTTAAAGATTTATTTATTTTATGTATATGAGTACACTGTCATTGTCTTCAGACATCAGGAGAGGACATTGGATCCCATTACAGATGGTTGAAGGCCACCAGGTGGTTGCTGGGAATTGAACTCAGGAACTCTGGAAGAGCAGTCAGTGCTCTTAACCACTGAGCCATCTCTCCAGCCCAGAATTGATCTTACATGGGTGCGATGCAGGTAACTATAGTAGTTGAGGGTTAATAATTGCAATACTTGTATTGAGTCTAGAGAATGATGTTTCATAGCCTTTACTCTATCGTCTGGCTCTTACTTACTTCTCACATTTTCCTCTGCAATACTCCTTTGCCTTAGAGGAGATGGTGTTCCTGTCTTGCTTAGGGCTGGACCCATAACCATTGCTTATTTTTTGTATCTTAAGCAGCCATGAGTGTCTGTACTCACCACTGTCCTTTGTTTGGAGGGACTTCCCTCACTGAATGGGAGTCACTCTTGTCTGAGGATATAAGCATAGATATTTAAACGGCAGTTCACTGCTTTGTCAGTTTAGTTAAACATCAGGAACAAGTTCCCTGCCTACCTGAGCCTATGGACTCCCCAGGCCTGAGTTGTTAGCCAGACTTATAGATCCAAGAATAGGTCATCCTCCCCACCTCTCCAACTTCTTTCCCCTGGAGCAGCTGTGCTCAGACTTCAGATAGTCAGAAGCTCTGAAATTGTAAATAGATGTAGTTTAATTTAAAAATGGGGGGGTGGGGTGAAGAGATGGAACTGTGGTTAAGAGTGTATAATGCTCTTTCAGAGGACCCAAGTTTGGTCTCAGCACTCATGTCTGATGGCTCACAACTGCCTGTAATTCCAGACCCACAGAGATCTGATGCCTCTGACCTCCTGGGGACACCTGCACTCACATACACATATGCACCCCTGCATTTACATAATTAAAAATAAATCTTTTTAAAAATTCTTAAACTTCTTTACATTTGTTTTACGTTGTGTGTATGTTATAATGTGTGTGATATGTGTCTGTGTGTTTTGTGTGTGATATGTGTGTATATGATTTGTATGTGTGATATTTGTGTGTGTGTGATGTGTGTGTGCATATGTAGTGAGAGAGAGAGAAAGAGAGAGAGAGAGAGAGAGAGAGAGAGAGAGATGTTTGTGCACATATAGGCACACATGTGGAAATGTCAGAAGATAACTTCCAGGAGTTCTGTCCTTCCACCACATACGTGGATTCTTGGGATCCAACTCAGATTGTCAGTCTTGATGGCAAATGCTCTTTTCTAAGCCACTACACACGGATAATTTGTTACCTCCCATGTAAAACTGTACAATATTCCCAGTCTCACTACTGACTTGGGGTTTAAGAATTACTTATCCTATGGCAACTCTTTTCTGCTATAAAGAACCAAGGTAGTTTGACCTGGTGGCATATGCCTATAATCTCATACTCACAGGCAGAAATAGGAAGATCACCATTGAGTCAATAGAGGCTACATGGGGGTGGAGGTGGGGTGGAGAGAGAGAGAGAGTAATGGAGTCATGGTGTGGTGGGCAGTTTGAGCCAGCTGCCCTGTGTTGCTTATAGACATTCAAATATCACCAGCCAGTCAGCATGGCAAAATAAGAGGACTAGAACCTTCAAGCCACCCCTCAAGATTTTGCCTCTGAATGCTTCCATCCCAGGAGTGTTTTGAGAGGCTCTGTTCAACAGGCTGGTTCCTGGGGAAGAAGGTGGGTGCCTTGGTAGCCGACTGGTGTAGGTCTGCCCCTGCTCCTACAGGCTCAGAGCTTCCTCTCTGAAAGAAAGGCTTCTCCTCCCACATCAACTTCATTGCAAAGTTTGTTTCTTCCTCTCAGAAGCTCTGTCCTTGAACCTCTTCTCTATCTGTCCTCATGGTCTTAATGACCTCATCTAGTCTCAGGGCCTTAATATTGATACTCCGGTGACTGTCAAATGTATATGCGGTCGGCTGAGCCTTGGTGCTTACTCATCTTTATCAGTAAGTGTTTCAAACTTCAGATGACAAAAGTTGTCCAGCCTCTTGCTCTTCTAAATCTGTCCCTGCTGTAGTTGGTGGCATCACCGTTCCCCCCACTGACTCCTTTCTCTCTCTGCCCTCTTCCACTCTATCAGTAAACACTATTGGCTCTACTTCAAATTGTAACATCAGGCAACCTTTTCTTAAGATTGTGGCTCAGTGTCACTAAGATGAATGTATGCACTGGTCTCTGCCCTGTTCACCTCCAGAAGTGTAAAAGTTTTAACACCTCTATACCTTCCAATACTACTTATCTGCAAGGGGTGTTCTCCTGTATTTTAAAATACATCACTGGTCATCCTCTGACACATCTTTCTTAAAAAACTTTGGCTTCCTGACTGTCCTCTGCGGGCCATCCCAGGCATCAAGTATAAGTTCAGTGGTTAGATTAGCAACCTTCCGAATGCTGTGACTTTTTAATAGAGTTCCTCACGTTGTGATGATCCCCCACCACCACCAAAAATTTAATTTTGTTGTTACTTCACAACTGCGATTTTGCTAATATATTAATTGCAATATATCTAGCTAATATACAGGATATCTTATATGCAACCCCTATAAAAGGTTGTTCAGCCCCCTAAAGGGGTTGCAAATTTAGTTTGTCTCATTGATAAATCTCCAAGTGACCAGAATAGTGCCTTACATACAGTAGACCCTTAAACATTTTTTAACTCAGATCTTGTGCTGAAAAGATGTATGTATGGGTTTAAAGTTGTGGTGAATGGGCTAGAGTTAGGGCTGTAACCTGGTCTTTCTGTACATACCAAAATAGAAGCTGTCTTGATGGAATACTACTTTGCTTGTTAAAGCACAGAAGGTTGTCTGTCCATACTATTGCACATTATTCTTTATGCTCCCTCCATGCTCCCTAGTGCATTGTTGAATAGATTGTTTGTTTTTTAAGAGCCATCACCTGGTATGTTTTATTCACTAATGATCAGTGATCTCTACTAACTTAAGCTGAACTCTAAAACTTAGTAGGTTAAAGTGGTGCTTAATTGCCAAGTTCAAGGCTTATTCTTTCAATGTAGCATAACCAGATTATAATGGTGACGGGTCTTTTGTTTGGTCTTGTGCTGGGGACTGAATCTTTGTTACGTTCTACCACTGAAATCCCCCAATTCTGAAAAGGTTTTATGGAGGTCCTTCTTTTACATGGGAGAGTTTAAAGATGCAGTGCAAATAAGGATAGCAAATAATTTTCAGGAGATTGAAAAAAAAAGAAATGAAGAATAAAGGAAAGTTAGAGCAGTCTTTATTACAGTTTCAACGTTTACCCCTCTAACTTCAATGCTTTTAAGAAAGCAGTAAACCTTACACTGTAAGATAGCATTATCACACTGTAACTGTCCTGTGTGCACAATTCTGTGCTTCACAGACCGTATCAGTGTGTGGCACAGTGATAGGCGGTGTTTAACAACATTCTCATGATGACATATATGATTTTCCCCATATGTTTTGGTTCAGCTCCTTGTAACACTCAGGAGTGAGCCCAGGAGTGAGAAGTAGTCTTGTTAATACTTCTGACCACTAAACACAAACTAGCCATGGATTTTCTATGCACTTTCAGCTGGAGCCTCAAAGGGGGAACAAGCTGTCCTCTCTATTGTAGGCAGCCTCACTACAAACACATGAGAAGCTGCTTGTAGACTTATTTCATTGCGTGCATTTTATACCTGGTCTGTATTTAAGGAAGTTTTGAAGTGATGTACAATTAGGAGTCGTGTAGCTACTTTGTATGTGTAGCCAACTATGATAAATCTAGTTTGATGTCCTTCCAAGGATGTGCATTAGATAATATGTCCTGTAGGGCAGGTTATTTACTGGCTTCATTTCTCAGGTTTTTTTTTTTTTTCATTTGCCAAATAGTTATTAAACCTAAAAAGAAAAAGAAAACCACAAAACAGAATTTTCTCCAAAGACAAAATGGGTATCATCCCCACACAGACAGAGCAGAAGTGTGGCTGGAGTGATCTAAAGGGAGTGGGACCCTGGTAGGCATCGGCTGCTCTCTAAGCCCACTCCAGCTCTAACACTTTGTACTTATTAATTTGTTATTCTGTTATTTTCTGCAGTCACTGAAACATGCCACCCCTTATTGCCACTGAGAGAGAGAAACAGACAGAGACAGAGACAAAAAGACACACATACACAGAGAGACAGACACACAGACCAACAGACAGACACGGTGACAGTGTTTTGGCCTTACAGTTTAAATCTCCAAAGCTGAACCAAAACATATGGGGAAAATCATATATGTCATCATGAGAATGTTGTTAAACACCGCCTATCACTGTGCCACACACTGATATGGTCTGTGAAGCACAGAATTGTGCACACAGGACAGTTACAGTGTGATAATGCTATCTTACAGCGTAAGGTTTACTGCTTTCTTAAAAGCATTGAAGTTAGAGAGGTAAATGTTGAAACTGTAAGGCCAAAGATTGGGTCTAAGAATTAAACTGTAAGGCCAAAGATTGGGTCTAAGAGGTAAATGTTGAAACTGTAAGGCCAAAGATTGGGTCTAAAAATTCAAAACACATTTTTCACAGCTTTGATAATTGATTTTTCAGAATTTCCATTTCACCTCCAGAGTTCGGTTGAAGCTCTCTCTCTCTCTCTCTCTCATACAGTTTGCCGTATTAACCTCAGCACATTGACTGCTTCCCAAATGCTGTGGTGTACAGTTTGGCACTGTGTCCTAATAAACAGGCCACACCTGGGAGCTGGTGGGAACTCAAACATCGGAGTACATCCACAACAGATGGCGAAACAACTGAGGCCAGGTGGGCTTCTTGTTTAATGACCATCTGAATTAAGTTCAGTTAATTTGACATGTCTCTAATTATTCCTAGCAACTGGACCCTCTACTCCGTTTTAGAAGTTTAGGTTTATATATCACATGTAAACTTATCAAAACAAGCCCATCTGTGACCTGAAGCTATACACATGTGGCCTTGAATCCAGCCAGTTCTCATTTCTTTGGTTGAGCTCTTAGGAACCTTCAAGGCCAGTTCTCTCCAGTGATCTGCCCTTGACTTTTCTCAGATTTGATGACATTTCCCCCTTCACTTTTTGCTAGTTTTTTTTTTAATAAAGAAAACTTCTAGACTAATATAATATGCTTATTTGCTCAGTATTCAAAACTCAAGAATGTCTAGACCCATGTAGTGGCAGATGTCTATAATTCCAGCACTAGATAGAAATAACATTCTTCTTCTAGGGATAAAAATCATGCAAATGATATTTAAGAAATAGCATTAACTGAAGTAATATGTCTGTTTAGTACTTTTATAGTACATGGCCCATGGTAAAAAGTCATACATTGTTAATGATATGGCCCCATCTTTATAGTTTCCATTTTAACTATATTTGTTCTGATTTCTTTCATCTAAATAAAACACCAGGTCTGTTTTCACTTTCTCTAACCGTCACACTGTCATTGATGGTAACAAAAATACTAGTCCTCCCAGTCCACTCACTGTGATGAAAGCTTCCTCTGAATTGCAGTGCAGCTATGGCTACAACTAATATGCACAATCCTTCTTGGATGAGGTCAGCCCTCATGAAACGAGATTGGACCATGGGAAATGATGTATTTCTGTGTGCTAAAGAGTTGGCCTTGATGTTATGCAAATATTTCTCATCTGTGCCTATTTATATACCAAACAATGACTTCCCCCAGATCCACTTTAGAATGGTTGTATGTTTTTTCTCATCCTCTGAAGGCTTCCTGTGTTTGTGAACTTTCAAACCAGCAATTGCTGCCTCAACATCTGGACCCTCCCACCTTAGGGGACATTAATTAGCTGATAGTATCCAGTAACTAATAGAGGCCAGAGTAGAAAGGAAGAAAGGGTTAAAATGGTTCAGGAATGTAGCAGCCGGCTGGCAAGCAGCACCTCAGAACTGGCCATGGCTGACATGGATAATACTGTTGCTCCCAGAATTGAGCTGCAGTACCAGGAACATATTCCCCCCACCCAGCCTCACCCCCTCACCCCCACCCATCTGACACCCCTTGCCACTACCCTGTGCTTGTCTGCCGGAGGGCTGGGGGCCATTATCAACTCCCAGCTGTCATTTGATCTCCATCTGGCTGCTGTCATTAGAGATGCCTTTTATCGTTTGCCAGAAGTGTAAAGCTGAAGACGGTTCTGTTTCTCACAGATCTTTGCTTCTGGCCCTTGCTGTTCTACTTTTCAAATGATTCCGTCCGAATGTTTCCCATTATTGGCAAAAGAGGACTCACCGGAATATTTACCCACAAGTTATCACGCTTCTTGCTAAGTGAGCCACACTTAATGTGTTAATGATCATGTGTGTGAGCACAGATGCATGTGGGTCACGGAGAGCATATTGACGTCAGTCTCCGGCCATCCTGTTTGAGACAGGATCTCTTGTTTGCAGCTGCATAAGCCAGGTTAGCTGCCTCTGTGGATTCTTTGCCTACATTTCAGGGGTTAGAGATTCTCGCTACCACATCTGGCTTTACATGGCTTCTGAAGATGTGATGTCAGAAACTTAAACTTGAGCACTTTGTCCCCTGAGCCATTTTCCCAGTCCTGGCAATGGGACTTTTAAAATAGAAGTTCTAACGTGGTCTGTCACTTTGTTGACTTCAAATATAGTTTTCAATTTAGTGTGATTTTTAAATTTCTTATAGAAATGTGAGCTTTGCTTGTATGAGCTCATGCTGTGTCATGTTTCTAAGGTTGTAGATCATGACAATCTAGTCATGCAATGATGCTGGTCTCCCCAAGTTAAAAAAAATAAGTCCAGGGCTGGCGAGATGGCTCAGTGGTTAAGAGCTCTGACTGCTCTTCCAAAGGTCCCAAGTTCAAATCCCAGCAACCACATGGTAGCTCACAACCATCTGTAACAAAATCTGATGCCCTCTTCTGGAGTGTCTGAAGACAGTTACAGTGTTCTTACATATAAATAATAAATAAATCTTTAAAAAAAATAAGTCCAATGGACCACGGACTGGGTTTTCTAATAGTTTAACTATCTGAGGATGACAGAAGAGCAAATTCTGAGACGATAGTTTATGTACTGCATCAACTAAATGTTCTTCTCCTAACCTAATGATTTACTGTTGTCATCTTCTGGTAGCTAGGATTCAGGTCTCAACCAAGGAAGCTCTTTAGGGAGTGATTTCACATTCCACATACACTGCTGCAGAGGATGCTGGGTATCATAGGCTCCAGACATCACCAAACAAACGTAGAATCCTCATTCTATACAGCAAACGAATCCTTTAAGAATCTTTAAGTATGTTCTTAGTAGACAGTTTAATTAAAAAATTATAAGATACAACTTTCTGTCCAACTCAGTGCTATGTATGTATGTAGAAGTAATTGGGAAAACCACATGTTAAAATGTAAGCAGTGCTCCTCTGAGTGTAGGATCACAAGTTATGCTGTATTTTTTTTTTACAATTTTTATTGATGTTTTCCCTAATAAACATATTTTACTTACGACATTTAAAAGTGAGGCTAGAGAGATGTTCAGCAATTAAGAGCACTTGTTGATCTGGTAGAAGACTTGAGTTCAATTTGCAGCACCCACAAAGTGTCTCACAATTGTCTGTAACACCAGTTTCAGGGACCTGACACCCTCTTCTGGTCTCTGTGAACACTGCACACACATGATACACAGACAAATCACACATACATATAAAATAACAAACTAATTAAATTTTTGATTAAAACGTTTTTGAGGCAAAATTTATCTTCAATGAAGCACAAGACGCTTGTGTAACCCAATAAAGATATAAGGCCAAATCGAGCTCTGACCCTAACAGTGGTATATGCCAATAAGACAGATGCTTGGGCCACATCAGAAGACGTCCTGCCTTTCGTTTCACACAACCTCCGCATCCCATAAGCAATTTCTGTTCTTATCAGAACAGTTACTTCGGTCATTTTTGTCAAGTCACATATGACACTTTATTGTTTGACTATTTGTTTTTGAGATGGGGTTTTAGTACAAAATCTAGGGCCTATAGCTGGCTTAAATTCTCAATCCTTGTAACCCAGTTTACTGAGTCTCTGTCTAGTTCATAACAGTTTGTGTGTGTGTGTGTGTGTGTGTGTGTGTGTGTGTGTGTGTGTGTATACACATGAGTGAATGACATAGCATCAATATGAAGGTTAGATGTCAGCTCTGTTGAATCAGTTCACTCTTGCCATATTTATTTTCTGGGGATGGACTCAAGTCACCAGGCTTGAGTGTCAAATACCTTTAGCTGCAGAGTCATTTTGGTGGCTTTCAAAACAGCTTGTTAGAAGACGTTTTTATACAGACTTAGCTAACACACACATGCACACATACATGTCCATATACAAATACCTCCATATACAAACACCTCCACTCACAAACACCCCATCACAAAACCACATACATAGCTACACACATACACACACAGACACTCATACCCATGCCCATGTACAAATACCTCCACACACAAACACCACAGCACAAGCACACATACATAGACATACACACACTCATATGTATGCACCTATATACAAATACCTCCACACACACAAAAACACCCAACACAAACACAAATACCCAACACAAGCACACATACACATACACCCAACACAAGCACACATACACATACACCCAACACAAGCACACATACACATACACCCAACACAAGCACACATACACATACACCCAACACAAGCACACATACACATACACCCAACACAAGCACACATACACACATACACCCAACACAAGCACACATACACATACACCCAACACAAGCACACATACACATACACCCAACACAAGCACACATACACCCAACACAAGCACACATACACATACACCCAACACAAGCACACATACACACATACACCCAACACAAGCACACATACACATACACCCAACACAAGCACACATACACATACACCCAACACAAGCACACATACACCCAACACAAGCACACATACACACATACACCCAACACAAGCACACATACACATACACACTCCATTTTTCTGCCTTTGAGGTTTTTACCTTGCCAGTGAGGAAATAAGAATAACATTAGAGAGAGGACTTAAAATAGGACATTAAAAGACTAAGACACACCACTCAAAAGACCTCAGAGAAGACAGAAATAATCATAAGCTGCTCTGGAATCCATTACCTTACTTCAGTAGAGAAATGGAAGACGATGCCAGACTGTGTGTTCTAGATCAGGACTAACTTATCTTTTTCACTGTGTCCTTGTTGACATTGTCTACATTGTGACTCAGTACAGAATTGTGAATACTATTCATTAATCAACAAACATTTATTTGTTTTTTTTTAAAGATTTATTTACTTATTTTATGTATATGAGTACACTGTCACTGTATTCACACACACACCAGAAGAGGGCATCGGATTCCCATTATAGGTGGTTGTGAGCCACCATGTGGTTGCTGGAAATTGAACTCAGGACTTCTGGAAGAGCAATTAGTGCTCTTAACCACTGAGCCATTTCTCCAGCCTCATTTATTTATTCTTGGACAATTATTTCTTATTGTGTCATTAATTTACTCAACTCTGAATATATATAATGGCATAATGGTAGGCATGACCCCTAACTCCATAGAGGGATCTGGTGGGGACTAGCATGTGGTGGGATCACAGAGCAAAGATATGGGCAAACCTGAAGAAACAGAGCAAGAATTGTGCTTTGGCTAATGAATAAAGGGTGGATATCAAAAGTGACTGAAGATTGCACGAGCAACTTGGTCAATGGCAGAGCCACTTAACTTTTTTTTAATCATAGAGAATGCAGAGGAAGTCCATGGCTCCAGGATGAACTGGAATGGGGACCAGACCTCAGTGGTGTACTGAAGAGGCAAAAGTGACTTGACAGATGAGATAGGACAATATGAAGAGCTGGAAGGAGTGTCCTTAGTACCCACTAGCTCTTCTCTTCTCTGTTCTCCCTCTGGTGCATTATCTTCAACTACCCCTCATATCCTTTCTCAGTGTCTAACTCCTCATCCTGCTGAGGTAATGGCTGCTCCTTGTGCTTCTGAGATGCATTCTTTTTTTCATTTCTCAAAGTGCCACACACATGGAGTCTTTATATTTTTGTGGAACGAATGTTAGGAGGACAGGATGGGTCAAAGACCAAGATTTTAGAATTCTAATTTCTTAGCTGAAGGAGCTTCTCAGGCTGTGTGTGTGAGGCCCACTGTACCACTCTCTCTTACTCCTGCATAATATCCTTTGCCTTTCCCAATATGTTCTTTGTGACATTTGTGTTGATTGGTGGTTGTCTTTGTTTGCGACCTTAGTTCTGTGGCTTGGGAAAATTTCTTCGACATAACCAATCTCAGCTTAAGGACTTTTGGTGTACTGCATGAGTGTGGACTCAGCTTAAGTACCTTGGGCGCATTGCATCAGTGTTGGCAGACTTGGTGTCTTGCACATTGATAGTTCTCCAGTGTTACCGTCACACATGGTTTTGGATCTACTGCTGAGCTCTTAGACTCAAAAACTCACTCTAGGACATAGCCTCCATAGGTGGACTTCATATACTCTCACATGGGTCTCTTTCCCAATCTGCAGGGACATGACAACTATTTCTTTATGGATTATGGGACTGTTTAGATGATTTATCTGATGGTATTTGGTATCTGTCTAGAAAATTGTCCATTTCATCCAGATTTTCCAGTTTTGTTGAATATTGTCTTTTGTAGTAAGATCTAATGATTTTTTTTGAATTTCCTCATTTTCTGTTGTTATATCTCCATTATCATTTCTTATTTTATTAATTTGGATGTTGTTTCTGTGCCCTCTGGTTGGTCTGGCTAAGGGTTTATTTATCTTGTTGGTTTTCTCAAAGATCCAGCTCCTGGTTTTCTTGATTCTTTGTATTGTTCTCTTTGCATCTACCTGGTTGATTTTAGCCCTGACTTTGATTATTTCCTGCCGTATACTCCTCTTGGGTGTGGGACATGACATCTATGAGAGGTGGTTATTAGATCCATTGAGGTTTAAGTATACATCCTCACATACAGTAATTATTAAGGGAAATAGTGTGTCTGAATCTGCACAGGTCATCCCCACAATGATAAAAGCACTTCAATTCATAGATTATACATGTGCTGTTTGATACTTTCAAGATGATGAGATTCATATATCTAGGAATCAAATAAATAATCTACTCTAATAATTTATACCTATGAGTAATATACATGTTTATACAAATCACTTAATATTGGTTCAACATTCATCCCTATACTCACACACTGCTATTAAATACCTACTGTATCAGGCAAGTGTACCAGGTGCTATGTCTATAGTGAGGAAAAAGACAGTTTCAAAGGAGTTGATGTTGGAGAAAAAAAATCAGGATTAACTGTTTAATTTTTAATTGTGGAAAGACATAATATATAACACTGAAAGTTGTTATGAGAGTCAGAGCCAGGGTTCAATCAGGTAGTTTGGTCAAGGTTGAGGGAGACTTCTGAGGAAATTACTCAAGCACTAAGAAACCAAACACAGTTTGTAGAAAGGGAAAGAGGAGAGTGCTTTGCTACTCATAGGATGAAAATGGTGTGTCTCTAGACCTAGGGAAGTCAGATTCAGGCTTTAGAAACTTAATGAGGTTCTAAAGTAGGGACCACTTAGCAATAGGGAAGAAAACCATCCATACTTCAGAAGCTAACCAACCAATTGACATTGGTAACAGCATAATAAAGATATTAAACATTTCCCTTACAGAGTATACACAGGCTATCCAGGTGTCCAGCTTTATGGGTGGTCTCACTGAGCACAGCTGCTTTACACATCTGTGAGTTCATTTGTTCTTCTAACCTTACAACGCAGCTCTACACTCCACTTCAGACCAAATAAAGTGCAAGTTAAATAACTCATCTGACACTGTACCTGTGACCTCGCCCACCTGAGGTGAAAGGTCAGGATCATTCCGCCATATTCAGCAGCCCAGTTATTAGCTCATTATCTAAAGAACGCTGCCCCATTGAAGGACAGGTAAAATATTAAATGTGTGGGTTGTAGCTCAGTGATACTATTTCTGCATAGCACACTCAAGATCCCAGGCACTAGCACCAACAGAATGTGGAAACGTTACATTTACAGTGTGATGATTATCTTTGCAAACAGGAAGTGAGCTATAGAGTTACCCACCCCTCTTGCTTTGAAAGATTACTTCATACAGACAGTTATGAATTCTGCTCAGATACCTTGACGGTTTCAATGTGTGAGTTGATGTCCTCGGACCTAAGAGTTTCTCAGCAAGGAAGTAAAAGGGAAGTCAGAATAGGCAGTTCACACGAATGAACTGAAGCATGAAAAACCAAACAGAAGAGCACAACCAGAGGCTTAAATAGAAGGACTTTAGCTGGGGGGATGACTGAGCCTTCTGGAGCTTTGGCATTTGCGCTCCGTATCAGTGGGTTGGTATGCCAAAGCTCTGATGTGTTCATGCAACTCTTACTTTGTAGATTAGATGAAATGGGGTTCGTACACTGGAAAGAATGCAGGAAGCTTCCTGAGAATACTTTGGTAGATGAGAGATCTCATCTGAAGGATGTAAGGATCAGTTCCATCTCATGGGGAACTCCAGTGACACCCAGAGGCTATTCGGAAGGCTATCATTCCAATGATAAATAAGTAGGTTCTTTACCCACTTGTGCAAGTTGCAGAAATGGAGATCTGCACAACAGCTTCATTTCTTGCATTGGTCCCTTCTCTAGGATGGGCTTCCCTAATAAAAATTATAAGATGGTGTTAAATAATTAGAATAGACAGCATTTTGAATCAGTCTAACAGACCAAAGCAAAAATGGTGTTCTTTTATCTTGAACTTTATAACCACTGCCAGCCCTCACCTATGTTTCTTTCCTGTGAGTGCTTTGTGCACCTTAAGTATTAACTCTGCAAGTCATCTTTCTAGTCTTTCTCAGCACTACCTTTCTTGGATATCCCTAGTACAAAGGCCAAGCTCAAGGCTGGAGCCTCTCTGGCCCATACAATCTCAATTACTGCTGAGCTAGCCAGGGCTTCCTCCCTTACCCGCCCATCTGCCTCTGGCAGGACTACCAGAAGAGTCTTTTCACAAACTAATCCAACCAGGTTACATCACTGCTAAGAAGCCTTCTGTGGCTTCTTGTTAGTTATGGGATAGATTCCAGCCTCCTTACATGATCTGGCCTCCACTGACCTTGCCAGTATCATTTCCTGCCTCATAAAGTACTGCTTAGGTACTTCTTGTTCCAGCAATTCTGAAGCATTTATGGTATCTATCAAGTCTGCCTTTATCCGTGTGACACCTGTTCAGTTGCACAAAGCTTGGAAACACTTCCTGTTTGACTTAGCAGCCTGCTATAACTGTTATGAAATTGTTAATAATGTGTGTCCACAGCTTCATTTGTGTTGGGCTCAACAATGTAGGTTGCTGGCACCAGAACTCAAAACATGTTGTTTCATTCCTCTGTGCTGCTTGCCTAGCAAGTCTCTCCCTCCACTCTGATCAGAATGCTCTTTCTCTAAAGACCAGTTAGAACTGTGCCTCTTAGAGAAGGCAGATCTGAAAGTGTGCACTTCCCTCTCTTGCATCCATTCTGCTTTGCCCCTTTATGTTGCCCATACACCTAACATAATCTGTGTGGTGATTAGACTCCCACCTGCCTGTCTCCTTTCATGAGACTTTGAACTCCTTAGGTACAGGGTTCATGCAAGGCCTAGGCAGTAGAGTACCATGGTTAAGAACTGTAGAAAATGACTGCCTGACTGGCCATGACCCTGGAGAAGCCACTCAACCTCTCTGTTTCTTTAGTGGTAGGAACATAATCAAAGAATCTACCTTGAATGGAAAATTACTTCCAAATTTAAAAAAAAAAAAAAAAAGGAAAAATGTTCAGCATTTAGTGGGTAGCATATAACTATTACCTATTCTGGGACATTGTTCTCTTTATGTTCCTTTAACCTACTACAATCTATAGCTAACAGACATTTATTCCTCATGAGCTAAATATGTGCTTTGTGCCAGGCTCTATGTTGGCTTCCTAGGCTGCAAAGTACAGAAAGTCACAGCTTCTGTCCTTGAAAGGTTGACGTTTATCAGGGAGAAGAACATACAGTTGAGAAACATGGTCCAGTGTGATAAAGTGCTAAATGCAGAATATTTTAGAACACAGGGCAGGGCATTCAAATCACCCCAGGGAGAGGAAACTCAATTAGAGTTGTATAGAATGAGTAAGAGTTGGCTAGCCATGGAAAGGGAGATTATTGGAGGAACAGAGATCATATGCAAAAGCACAGATGCATGTTTTTAGGTCTGCATTTCCTTCTGTATGACTGGAGCAAGTGGTGTTTGCTCTGCAGAGGCGAGAGAAAGAGAGTCAGACAGGAGTGGCAGACAGGTTCCTATGTGGGCCTGTAGATGGGGGTTTCCAGAAATGCCTTGCAAAGGATTAGAAGGCTATACTGGGTCTCCATAAAAGACACTCTCACTTCTCCAGTGGGTGTGGAGAATTCACTGCAAGTTACTATGGATATTAAGGATTATAAGGATATTAAGGATATTAAGACATTAAGGATACCAAGGTGTAAGGATATGGTTTCTATACACAAGAAATCTACAATAACTCATTAAAGTTTTATTTCACTTTCTAAAAGTTTTACTTAATTACTTAATATGTGTTTCTGTGTATCTGATATATATGTATGGGTGCCCATAGAGGCCAGAGGAAGGTGTTAGATCACCTGAGTGACAGGTACCCAATGTGGTGTTGGAAACCAATATCTTGTCTTCTGCAAGAGCAGCCATCTGTTCTGTGATTAGAGGTAGGGCTAGGGACTCCTTCATCACAATTTCCTTAAAGGACAAGTAAAGTTGACCTTAAGTCTGGGGAATCTTTCAAAATTAAAGGTGAAACATGTTCATTATTCCATTTCCTGTATAGAAATCCTTCTATAAGAATGTTTTTAACATGCTAGACTAAAGATGCTCCTTACCTCAGAGATGAATGAGTTGGTTTCTGCTTAGAAAGTTTCTCCAAGTTGTGCAACACTGGCTACTGAAGCAATCCAAGAAACTCCCAAGGTTACCTTCATAACTATTAAAAAGTTATATTATCTGAACTGTGCTTTCCAAAGCCTAAAAAACATATACTAGACTCAAAGCTCAGCTGCTTTAGCTACTATGTTGTTTCTTTTTTGTATGGCTACTTCTAAACCTCAAGTTCTTATTTGTAAAATCAATATTATAAAATATTTTGATAGTTCATCTATTCAGTCATCCAAAGACCATCTTACAAATGTTTACTGCATACCAGTAATTGATCTAGGCACTAAGTAAGTAACATTCAATGGGAAACACACTCTAGTAAGCTTATAGCTAGGGACGGGAGAAACAATAAATGATCTTAGTGCTATGATGAGAAATAAAGGGGAAAATATAAATCTGGTACTCATTGTTACAGAAAAATGCTGGAAGCCGGCTCCCCATCCTGGAGGTACAAGGTCTATGGACAATTGTATGAGTTCCTGGAAAGACTCCTAGGCTGTGACATACAGAAGTACGTGTGTATCTCTATCTGTGTGGCCTCTCATCTTATAAAGACACCAGGACTCAATCATATGGCTTCACCTGAAAGACCTAACCTCATCACTCCCCAGTAGACATAACCCTAAATGCTATAGTTGGATAAGTGATTAGACTCTTATGTGAGTTTAATCAACATCCAATTAAAGCAACAGCCAATTTCTGTGGGAAGTCAAAGGAGGTTTCTGCTCAAAGGTCATATGTTGTAAAGGGCAAACTTTGTAAATGAAAGTGGAGGATGGGTTTAAGGAAAGAAAAGTGGTTTGAGCGAAGGCTCTGAGCTGGTTGAGGAGAGTCTTGGGAGGGAAAACAGAAAATAGTATAGTAGGTTGAAAACTGAAAGCAGGGCATTGTCTTAGAAAGAGGATGTTTCTTACCCTAAACCTCAGTTAGTCTACTTCGGGGAAATCCTATAGGAAATGCCTGTAAATTCTCACTAGTGGACATATGTGAGAATGTGTTAACTGTTGTTCCCATCAGCATAAAGCCAAAGAAAAACAGACACTGAAATAAAAAAGCTTTATATGTTCATATAATAAAAGATGTTTTAAGCCCAGTGGTGATGGCACATGCATTTAATTCCAGCACTTAGGAGGCAGATGCAGGCGGATCTGTGCCAGCCTGATCTACAGAGCTACTTCCAGGACAGCCAAGGCTACATAAAGAAACCCTGTCTTTAAAAAAAAGAAATCAAAACCCCCAAACCAAAAAGGTTATTAAACAGTTAGATGGGAGAGAGGCTCATCAAGTCTTGCTAGCTGAGGGGGAGAAGGAGTCAGTTGTCTTCAGGAAATGAAGCCCCTGATAGGCTGCCAGTGTTCTGTTGGATGGCCCTTCACCCATGCACATACTGACAGCACTAAGTGTACTCAATGGGTTTAAAAGGGATCACATGATGATGGGGAGTGGAAAAGTGGTAATACAGGAATAAGAAATAGTTAGAGGTGAGGGAGTGGGTGTGGGCTTGATCAAAACATACTATATTCATGCATGAATTCTTCAAACAAAAAACAGAGGAAAGGAATAGGCAAATGTGAATATGAATAAAATATAGTTATTCAGACCAACAGATTGAAATTTTATAAATAATACTTTATGTTGAGTAAATACACTGTTTTTAAAAAAGCAACCAGTGGTATCATTAACTATACTTTTAAAATAATCTTACTATATCCAAATTTTAAAAAAAATTGTGGAACCTATATTTGAAGTATTTTTAAAAAAATAAAGATTGGAAAACTTCTGGCAGTAAATCTACCCTTTCATAAACAACTAGAAAATATGTCAAACAATAACTTGATAAAGTGAGCAAAGAGTAGCAGGTCTCTCCTAGTAAGACAGCATTTCCGTGACTCTTCCAGGCCTCTGCCTGGGAAAAGAAAGGGGTCTTCTGAACAGAGTCCAGCGGTCTCTTCTCATTGGAGGGAACAGAAAGTGAAGTTGGAGAATAAGGTGACCACAACTCACACAGCAGAGTAACCCAGAGTGGACAGCCAGACAGGACAGCTCTAAGAATTTACAGGAAGATTCACTTCATGTCTTTGGCTATATACTAACCCTCGCTAGACTGATGGGGATCACCAGAGGCCAGGAAAAGGCTTTCCAGAAAGAAGCAAGCAGAATCATTCCCAGACCTCACGAAAACTGAGAGATGTTTTTGTTCCCACAGTTCAGAGCAGAAAGGTCTTGTAATGGTTGACCTATCGGAAGGAACCTTAGATATAAAATACCTTGGTAGTGGGCTTCAAGGGGGCGCAAAACCCACTCCCAAATAATAAGGCTTAATAGAAAGCTGGAAAAGGCCCAACTGTAACCCAAAAAGCCTGGCTCTATGCCAAAAGGAAACAGCAATGTTCAAAGAGCACAAGGAAATCTGGAAGCCAGCAACAAAAAATCATAATGCTCATAATAGGATTTAAAAATAAGGATCTAGAAAGCATAACTATAAATAAGAAATGAACAAAATTATGACCTAGCATATGGGTAAAAGTACAAGCAATAGAGACAGAAATGATATCAGTGATGGAGCAGTGAGAAGGAGTGTTCAAACTGCCATCATAAATATGTTTTATGTGTCCAGGAGGCAGAAAAAAATCAACATAATGAAGAAATAACTTGAAGTGTTATTGTCAAGAACACCCACGTGGAACTTGTAGAGATGAAGCCCACCATACTGAAGATGAGAATTTTGTTGGATGTGGTTTGGCTTTGGTTGTGGGAGACGTATATTCTTTCTCCCTTTCCTATCCATTCTCTCGGTCACTGGCTTTCAATTTGTGTGTTTGGTCCATTCACATTGGGTGTCAATATGAACTTGTTGGATAAGTCGGCCTGTTTGCTCCTTTTCCCTGGTTTGGCTTCTGTTCTGTTTTGTTTTGTTTTGTTTTGTCTTTCCATCCTTTATCTTTTTGTGTGTGTGTGTGTGTGTTTTTATTCCACTCTAGTTCTTTTTTTTTTTTTTTGACTTGGTAACTGTACTTTTAGCTTCATTTTGAGGAGTTCTCTAAAACCAGAGTGCTTGTTTAACTTATCCCATTATAAATCAAATAAATGCTAATGATTGTTGCTAATACATAGGATCCTCTGGCCACTTTAGTACACACACACACACACACACACACACACACACACACACAATGTTGTGATGCAGTGTTGCAAGATTCATTTCAGAGAGTCAGATATCCAGGGTTGGGGAGATAAAGTACTTGCTGCACAAGCAAGACCTGAGCTTGGATGCTGTCACCAGATAAAGTCTGGATGCAGCAGCACCTGCCCTGTAATCCTAGTGCTGGGGATGCTGATACCAGAAGGTAAGGTAGAAGGCAATAGAGGAAGATACCAGAAGGTAAGGTAGAAGGCAATAGAAGAAGATACCAGAAGGTAAGGTAGAAGGCAATAGAGGAAGATACCAGAAGGTAAGGTAGAAGGCAATAGAAGAAGATACCAGAAGGTAAGGTAAAAGGCAATAGAGGAAGATACCAGAAGGTAAGGTAGAAGGCAATAGAGGAAGATACCAGAAGGTAAGGTAGAAGGCAATAGAGGAAGATACCAGAAGGTAAGGTAGAAGGCAATAGAGGAAGATACCAGAAGGTAAGGTAGAAGGCAATAGAAGAAGATACCAGAAGGTAAGATAGAAGGCAATAGAGGAATATACCAGAAGTTGACTTTGGACCTCCTGGTGCACCTGGAAGTGCACCTCCAGGTGAATATGTCCATCCACAGTAAGTGTGCCCCCACACAAGCACAACGCACACAGACAAACTCATGCCAAAATATAAGAGTAACTTTAAAGAGATGAAGGGAAAAATATATGTATAACTATGTACCCTATTTTGTATTTATGTACATATTAGTGTGGTATACATGCATACTTTTTATGCATAGTCACATGTGTGGATATGTGAGTCTGTGTGTGTGTGTGTGTGTGTGTGTGTGTGTGTGTGTATTTTCCATGCTTCCCAGTGCTACACACTTACCTTGCTTGATTAATTAAAATTGAATTTTCTTAAACATATCTATAAAAGACACCTTTAAATATTTCTTAAATCTAATATCTAGAGCCTTTTGGACTCAATATTTATTGATTAGGTTTTATCTCCTGAGTATGATCTTCATCTGATTATTTTTTGTTGTTTAAAAATCAAACATTGAGATAATATGCTTAGTTATTTTATATTTTATTTATCCTACTTATAATTATTGCTTTTTTTCTCATTAGGTAACTGATTTGTCTGCACTCAAAACTCAGAACCTGTCTTTCCCAGAGTATGATGTCACTCATCTCTACCCACCTGCTTCCCTCCGGGAGTAGGTGTGCTTGGCTCCCTAGCACTTGGCTTATTGATGACCAATGATGTGGTCAGAGGCTACGCTCAGTGGTTTAAGCCACAGAGCTTTTGTTCTCTGCTGAGTATGTGGATTGGGGTTCATTAAAAGGCACAGAATTTTTCAAGCATAGCAACTGTAGTGACTGAAGTTAAATAAACTTCACCAAGTGCCAACAAGGGTTTGCAGTAACTGGAAGTCTCATGTATTAGTGAGGGAGATAAATAAACAAAACAATAACAATAAAAACATTTCAGTCACTTTGGAGAGTGTTGACAGTGTCTTGAACGTTAAGCATATACTTAACACACAGTTCAGCAATCTCATACCTGGGTGTGCACCCAAAAAAACTGCAAAGATGGGGCTGGCGAGATGGCTCAGTGGTTAAGAGTGCCAACTGCTCTTCCAAAGGTCCTGAGTTCAAATCCCAGCAACCACATGGTGGCTCACAACCATCCGTAACGAAATCTGATGCCCTCTTCTGGAGTGTCTGAAGACAGCTACAGTGTACTTACATATAATAAATAAATATATCTTTAAAAAAAACTGCAAAGATATTCTTATTTGTTGTTGTTTTTCGAGAGACAGGACTTCTCTGTTTAGCCCTGGCTGTCCTGGAACTCACTCTGTAGACCAGGCTGGCCTCGAACTCAGAAATCTGCCTGTCTCTGCCTCCCAGAGTGCTGGGATTAAAGGTGTGTGCCACCCCTGCCCAGCTGCAAAGATATTCTTATAAACAGACTTGTCCACAAGCTTTCACAGAAGTATCAGTCATAATGTTCTAAAATGATTAATAACTCACATATTTATCAACTGATTAGTTGAACAACGCATGCATAAACCAGGAATTGAATATCAAAAGTATTGTACTCACTGGAAGAGGTAAAATGGAAAAGATCAAGCAGCTGAGAGTAGGGGAAGAGACGGACTGCAGGTGAATGAAACCTAAGCTGTAATTGTGTTGGTTGTTACTGATTATACTTAGCAAAATTCATTGCATTGTATATCTTCATCATGTGAGTTATTACATATAAGTTATGATAAATCTGATTTTTTTAAAGTAAGGCATAGTTTTCTTAGTATGTATAGGTGCTGTGAAGGCTGGTGGGGGAAATTGTTGTCAAGAGTCTTTCTTAGCTCTGGACTCTCTGTGCTATACTACTGACTTGCTAAGCAAGATGTGCCCACTGGTATAATTGTAGCTTGACTGTTATGGGGGGTAACACGTTATGGTTGAACTTGAAACTTTTCCACAAGAAGGAATTTACAAATGATACCCAGTCAAAAGCTTATCCAGGAAGGTCATAGACCCTAGAGGTAACTGCACACTTTGCTACATGAACAGGATGTACCTGTCAAAATGCCTGCTAAATATTTATGTTGCTGCTGTCATCTTTGGTCAGAAGAGCTTCTTTTTCATTTAGGTATCAGTTACTGCAGAGACTCAAGAGATTTAAGTGCAGAAAAGAAGGGACTCTTGAGTACTCTGTCCTAAGTTGAACAATGATATCATCCCTACCAAAGCTCAAGGTATGTCAAAGAAAAGAGAGCAAAAGAAATGTGAAAGGTTAAGAAAGAGTGTTGTAGAACACTGTTGTCTACCCCTTGGTCATGCAAACTTTATATGCCCCAGTACAGGGGAACGCCAGGGCCAAGAAGTAGGAGTGGGTGGGTAGGGGAGCAGGGTGGAGGGAGGGTATAGGAGACTTTTGGGATAGCATTTGAAATGTAAATGAAGAAAATATCTAATAAAAATTGAATAAAATATATAAGCAAAAAATAAAAATAAAAAAAGAACACTGTTGTCTGGGCAAGATGTGGGCATTTGGCTCCTGAACTCTAAGCAGTTATGACTACTTACAGAAGAGCAGAACAAGTAGGGGTTTATTGACACTCAATCATAGATGAAGACAGACTATGAGGCCCACGGTGTCTTGATGATCTAAAATAGCTGATGGTGGCTGTGGAGGAAGAGAGATTTCCTCTGGTGATGTAGTCACTGGTAAGTTACATGCAACCAGCTCTTTCATACCCGAGATAGAAGAAAGGGCTAAGAGTTGGGAAGAAGATCAATTGGAGTGGGAGGGAGAAAAATAGGGAAATGGAGGTAAATGTGATCAAAACATACACCTATAGGAAAGTGTCATAATCAAATCCATTACTATGTTGTTAAAAATATTAAAAAGAGAAAAAATCAAGAGAATAATTAAAAACAACCTTCAAAACAGTGATTATCTGGAGATGAAATCTGGTAGATACATATAAGAACTTTGAATGTTGGTTATGTCTTCTATACTTTTTCTATGTTTTTTTAAAATTAAAGTGTAAAAAAGGGGAGACTGAGTAAGGAAATGAGAAGAAATGTGGACTATGTGAGAAAAATCTTAAAAACAAAGATAGCAGCCAGAGCAAAATGTGATGGCAAGATATTTTTAAATTAAATGTATATCTTTGATTGAAAATGAAATTATTTCATACAATATATTCTGATCATGCTTTCCTCTTCTTCTCCCAGATCCTTTCCACCTCCATCCAACTCCAAGCCATCTTTCTCTCTTTCAAGAAAACACACAAGCAAATAAAAAGACAAATAAACAAAGATAAGGCAATGTGAACTAAGAAACAGAAAAAAGAAACGAAAGAGCACAAGAGGTACAAAGATACGCAGTCAGACACACATGCACGTGCACACACACATACGCATATGCACACACACACACACACACACACACACACCTCAAATAAATCAGTATAAGACCAAAAACTTTCTCCCAAAATACCTTTGAGTTTGCTTTGTGCTGGATGCCCCTGTTATCTATGCTGGGCATGGGGCCTGCCCTTTTGTGTGGTTTATACACTCAGTAAGACTCCCTTGGAAAACATTTTTATTTGTAAGTAGTTGCTAATTGGAGCTAGTGTCTGAGTTAGGAATGGGGGCTTGTGTCCACTTCCCCATCCTAGCACTGGGACCCTGTCTGGTTTGGATCTGTGCAGGTCCTGTGCATGCTGCCACAGTCTTTGTCACAATATATGTGCATCAGTCCTGCTGTATCTAGAAGGCCTTGCTTTCTTGGTATCTTCCTTTCCCCTGGCTCTTCCAATATTTCTGTCTCCTCTTCTACAAAGTTCCCTGAGCCCTGAGTGGAGGGTTTAAATGAAGACATCCCATTTAGGACTGAGTGTTTTGAGGTCTCTCACTTCTGCACATTGTCCAATTATAGGTCTCTGTATTAGTTTCCATCAGTTGGAGGCAGGGGCTTCTCTAATGATGGCTGAGCGAGACAGTGATCTATGGGTATACCAGAATGTCATTAAAAGTCATTTGCTTTCTGTTCCTTTATCAGAACAATAGTATTGAGTTTTCCCCTGGGCCCATGACCTTGATAATCCCAGATTCTTGGCCACTGGAACAGTATCAGGGATGCATTCCAACTCATGGAATAGACCTGAAATCTAAGCACATAATGGTTGATTTCTCCCACATCACTTGGGGCACTATTGTACCAGCATGTCATGCAGCCAGGTCACCATTGTAATCAAAGGGTTTGTAGCAAGTTTGGTGTTTTCTTTTCTCTGGTAGTATGCAGACTCTACTCAAAAATGGTGAAGTCTTTATTTAGGCATCAGTTTGACTCCACAAGTTTGTTTGTTTATTTATTTATTTATTTATTTTTTTCTTATTATATGTAAGTACACTGTAGCTGTCTTCAGACACACCAGAAGATGGTATCTGATCTCATTACAGATGGTTGTAAGCCACCATGTAGTTGCTGGGATTTGAACTCAGCATCTCCAGAAGAGCAGTCAGTGCTCTTAACCACTGAGCCATCTCTCCAGCCTGATTCTGCAAGTTTCAATGAGATATGTAAGTGTCATCTTCAGCAATAAGGCCTTCCCATCAACTTGTGGAGAGTAACCAATAGCCTTGGCAATAGCCTAAGTTGTTTGGGGGGTTTCAATGGGGCCTGTTTGGCCAACAACTCAATTAGATGTAACCCATTCCTGTCACTGGAAGCTTCACTTGGTGTCAAGAAATGTCTAGTTTGGGCTTTGTCTCCCTGCTATTTGGTAATTCTTTTTAGATTTCTTTCATACATGCATATATTTTAAGAAGCTTCTACTCTTGTAGATTTCTGTATGACTCTTCAAATGGCCCTTAGTATTAGCTGTCCACCCCATATTCCCTCACTTACTCCCACTCTTACTTCTTCCTCTTCACCTAACCCTCCTGTTGCTATTTCTCTATACTATTTCTCCTTCCTTGGGAGATCTTGCTGTTTCCTCTTGTTCCTTACTTTATACCTAACATCTGTAATAATTAGGATAGTAACACATCTATCAGAGATTTAAAAGTTAACAGCCACATATAAGAGAACACATACAATATTTGGGGGGTTTAGCTCATTTTTTTCTAGTTCCATCCATTTATTTGTGGATTTTACATTTACATTTTTATAATAGAGGAGTGATCTCCTGTTGTGTAAATGTACTACAGTTCCATCATCAACTCATCAGTGGGTGTATGTCTAGGCACTTTCTACTTTGGGGGTACTATGCATATAGCAGCGATGAGCGAGCATCTCTGTTATAGAATGAAATGTCCTTAGGGTAGATGCCCAAGAGCAGTATAGCTGGACTGTGGGGCAGACTGATTTGCATCTTCCTGGGGAACCATCACACTGATTTCCATAGTGGCTATGCAAGTTTGCACTCCCACCAGCAACGGATGAGTGTTCTCCTTAGCCACATCTTTGTCAGCATGAGCTGTCGTTTGTTTTATTGATCTTGGCCATTCTAGCTAGTGTAAGATGAAATATCAAACTAGGTTTGATTTGCATTTCTCTGATAACCAAGGTTGTTGAACACATCTTTCAGTACTTCTTAGCTAGTTATGCTTCTTCCTTTTGAGGCCTGCCTGTCTGTTTAGCTATATGCTCCATTTTTACTTGGATCCATGTTCTTGATGTTTAATGTTTTAGTACTGTTTGGTTGGTTTGGTTTAATTTTGGTTTTTTTGTTTGTTTGCTTTGGGGGTCTGTGTTTTTGTTTTTTGTTTTTATTTGTTTGGGTTTTTTTTGGTTGAGTTTTTGTGTTTTTGTTTGTTTGTTTGTTTGTTTGTTTTTGCATTTTTAAAAACAGCATTTCTCTGTGGAACTCATTCTGCAGAGACCAGGCTGGCTTGAACTCAGAGATCTGCCTGTCTCTGCCTCCCAAGTGCTGGGATTAAAGGTGTGTGCCACCACTCCTTGGAAAGTTCTTTATCTATTTTAGATACTAACTTTCTATGAGATGTGCAATTGGTGGGCTGGAGCGATGACTCAGCCATTAGAGACTAGGCTCACAACCAAAAATCAGATAGGTAATTGGTAAAAATCTTTCCCCATCCTGTAGCCTGCTGCATTACCCAACTGATAGTGTCCTTGGCCATGCAGAAAAATGTTCAGATTCATGGCATCTCATTTATATATCGTTGGTCTTAGTGCCTGTAATGTTGCTGTCCTGTTCAGAAAGTCTTTTCCTATACCAGTGAGTTCAAGCCTATTCCCCACTTCCTCTTTTATCAGATTCAGGGTTTATGCTGATGTCCTTTCCTTTATCCATTTGGAACTGAGTTTTGTGCAGGGTGATAAATATGAATCTATTTGCCTTCTTCTGCATGTATGTATCTGTTTGATCAGCACTAGAGCCACTCATTGAAGATGTTGTTGTTGGTAATATCCAGCTGTGATCCATGGTGATAGTAGGGTATTGAAGTCTCTCACTACCACTGTGTGAGGGTCAATATCTAAATGTTTTGTGTGTAATAGTGTTTTTTCTATGAACTTGGATGCCCTTTCATTTGCGCCATAGTTATTTAGAGTGGCAAGACTCTCTTAGTGGATTTTTTTTTCCTTTGAAAAGTAAGTATATAGTGTCCATCCCTATTTCTTCTTCTTAGTTTTGGTTTGAAGTCTATTTAGTCAGATACTAAAATGACTACTGTTAGGTTTCAAACCTAATCAAATCATTAAGGTACCTATTTAACATATCAAAGTGGACCTGGTCACCAGATTCTCTCTGAATTTCTCAGTCTCACCCTATTGCAGAACCACCCTGACTTGGATACACTTTCCCTACCCTGAACTCTCTAGCCCAGGGGGATTTTCTCATCATTATTACTATAATTATCATTCACTTTACATCCTGATCAGAGCCCTCCTCCAGTCCCACCTTCACAAATCCCTCCCTGTATTTCCCCCGTCCCTTCTCCTCAGAGAAGGGGAAGCCCCTCTTGAGTAACATCCTGTCTTGGGACATCAAGTCGCAGCAAGACTAAGTGGAGATTGTGCCTCCACTACTTCCTGAGTGTGTGCCACAAACTCCTGCCATAGAAAGGGAACAGCAGCAGGCACAGGGACAAGGACAGGAACAGGGTCTGTTGTCTTTTTATTGGGGAATTGAGAGCATTAATGTTGTGCGCCAGTGGTTTCTGGTATTGTGTGGAGGGATCAACTTATGATTTGGGATTATGCCCTCTCTACTGTAATAAGGGGGCACAAAAAGATGAACACATACGTAGTTAAGCTGAGAAACTTAGTTGGGGGGAGATGAAGCAGTTCTCTCTGGAAACTTTTCTCAGCCACGTACTTTTTAGGCAAGCAGCAAAAGTGGGAAGGAAGGGTAGGTTTGAGAACACTGCTGGAAATGGCATTGTGAGCTTAGTGAGGAGCAGTGGAGCTGAGTATGCTCGCTGCCTGGTAGACTGAGCAGCACTCCTTCCTCCTATCTCATGTGTTTACTTTAGTCAGTTCAGGGCGTGGGGTGTCTTGTGGAAAGCTAGCTATGCTGTGTCTATAGCCCAGAGGGGTAGAGCTCTGTTCATGGGCCAGAGGAAGAGTCCTTAGAGCAGGCAGCTACCTTCCAGCACTCCCCTTGCCCTAGATCTGCTGATGTAAACACAGTCGGGGAGGTGTTTTCAGCATTGTATAATCCCCAAGGGCAGAGGGAGTCCTCTCCTCTAAGGTTTGCATGCCAGCCAAGCATTCTCAGCACACGGAACTTTCTTGGAAAGTTTTTGTTTCTGGTATTTGCATGTGGTTGATTCACTGTGCACTGAACTGACCCATCTGTTGTTCCCTTGGCTGAGCTTCCACTCTCTGGGTTGTATATAGATCATCCTAGGTCAGGATAGACATGTCAGTGTAGCATATGCTAGACTGCAATGGAACAGTCTACTTACAGTGGTTACTTCTTGTGGATCTGGCACTGCAGAAGCTCAACAAATGTGGAGAAGCTAATCAACCAAGCAAAAATATACTAGTGCGTATTTACTTCAGTGCCTAAAAGACAGGCTTTAGCCAGAAATTTCAGACAAACTCTGTCCTCAGTCACCCATAAGCAGACTGGTAAGACATACAAGGTATTAAGGAGATGGCGGATGTAATATCAATGTATAGGATTAGGAGTTAAATTTGAAGTCTGCAGAAATGAAAGATTTGTGAGTTAAGGCGTGTTGTCTTACTTTCTCAGCCTACCTCTTTGTTTTTTTTAAGAAATTAGATGCTTATAATCACTGTGAGAAATAACTGAAACCGTATAGATAAGGTGACTAACAGTGTCTGGACATGGCACTCACTAAAGTTAGCCTTGCATGAAAACACCTTTTACATTCTGTAAAAGCAGAATTATGATCTCATCTGCTAAGAGGGTTGTATAACACATGCTTCCAGTTTGTATAGCAAGATCTTCATAGTAGCTCCTGGATATGGAAGGACTTGTATCTAATTTTCAGAAGAGGAATACAGAAAGATTTCTTTCTTCCTTTCTTCTTTCTTTCTCTTTCTTTCTTTCTTTCTTTCTTTCTTTCTTTCTTTCTTCCTTCCTTCCTTCCTTCCTTCCTTCTCTCTCTCTCTTCCTTCCTTCCTTCCTTCCTTCCTTCCTTCTTTCCTTCCTTCCTTTTTTCTTTTTTTGTTGTTATTGTTGTTGTTCTTGCTGTGACTGCTGCTGTTTTTTGTTTTTGTTTTTATTCTTGTTTTTGTTTTTCTGAGACAGGGTCTCACCATGTAGATCTGGCTGTCCTGGAACTTGCTCTCTGAACCAGGTTGGCCTCGAACTCACAGAGAGATGTTTGTTTTAATCCTAGCTCTGAGTGCTAGGATTAAAAGCATGTGCTACCATACTCAGCCAAGATCCATTTTCTTAATGCCTAGCTACTAGTAAATAGTAGAAGGAAGATATGCAAATTGAGCCTCATAGCTGGATGTTAGTAATGATAGCAGATCTGTAATACTACAAGTATTAATAGCAAAAGTATGAGTACAGAACGCTCATGTTAGCCATGAGCTACAATCTCAGCACTTAGAGGGTAGAGACATGAGAATCATGAGTTTGAGCCCAGGCTATATGGTGAGATTCTTTTTCAAGAGAAAGAGATCACTTTGCTGGCAGTGAGATTTTTGTTGGTCATCAAATATGACAAGATTTCAGTGGGGGAAGAGGGATGACTCATTCCCAAAACATGGGGTGACTAGAGTATGCATAGAGACAGTCTTCCTCACAACACTAGACCTATTTAACCCTGCCAGGTACAAGCCTCACAGGGAAATAATATAAGATGAAGCTGCTATACATATGTAAGAACTAAATACTGCAACATGCTGTTGCTTATAAGTTTATCAGGATCTGATGTGCCTGCCTGGAGCTGAGGACATCAGCTGGGTTAGAAATAAAGATTTGAAAGTTGTGTTACAGAGAGTGTTCATATATGTGTGTGTGTGTGTGTGTGTGTGTGTGTGTGTGTGTGTGTGAAAGGGAGAAAGGGAGAGGGAAAGAGAGAGAAACTAAGGGATAACTCAGTAGGTAAAGCACTTTTGAACAAGTTTGAGGACCAGAGTAAGGATCCTCAGCACTGATGCCAATGCCTGGTGGGCGTGGTGGTGTCTGGTGGGCGTGGTGGTGTCTGGTGGGCGTGGTGGTGTCTGGTGGGCATGGTGGCTCTCTTATAATTCCAGTGCTGGGGAAAGAGATAAGATCCCAGAAGAAAGCTGGCTAGCTAGACTAGACAAATTGGTGAGCTCTGGGTTCAAGTGAGAGACCTTTTCTCAATTAATGAGGTAGAGAAGGATGAAGAAAGACACATGACATCACCTTTGGACCTCCACAGACCCATGCTGACACACATGCAAACATACATATATTTATACACCACACACACATAAACACGAAGAACAATCTTAATGGACATCCTCACAGAACCTTTGAGTGTATCCATTGTGTCCTATCTAAAGCCTTTTGCTGTTCTTTATGATAAGCTTGTCACTGGGGTGGGCACATCCAACAAGCCTACTTCAGAATGGCCATAAGTACCCCCAATAGCATCAGAGTGGGTACTGAATTATAATGGTTTCTAGTCGTACATACCAACCAGTGAAGATCAACAGTGCTCCTCGGTGACTTGTCCTGGTCACAAAGCCGGTGTGTGCTGGAGCTAGCACTGAGATGACTTGCCCCCAGCTCACTCAGCTTGGCATGCTCACTCAGCTTGGCATGCTCTTGCAATTAGCCCAGTAGTTTTTCCTGTGCAACTCATCCAAGGAATGTTTGGATGCCTACCTACAGGAATGCAAAGACTAGGATGTATACAGTGCCCACCAATCACTGAAGAAACTGCACTCTCACATCTTTAAAAAACTAAAACAACGCAGAGCAGAGTGTGGCTAGGCCAGAAGCCGTAGTGAGGGTTCCAGGTTTACCAGACGGGAAGAGGAGGCAAGTGAGTGGTCTTGCGGAGAAGGCAGTTTGAACATACTCAAAATCTCATTCTCACAGACAGCCCGGGGCACACCCTGAACACTCCCAGGCTATCAAGTGTTAGTGGACACACTGGAACTAATGAGGCTCCTAAGGGGACAAGCAGTACTAATGAGCGCTAGCTGGTGCAGGTGTGCCAGCGTGGGAGCGCTAGACAGCTTCGCGGAACAGCTGGAAGAAGTACAGTAGCCGACAGCCAACAGCTGCTGCCCCTCTACAGCCCACCGCTGTGTCTGTCACACAGAGGTGACACTCCCTGCGAGTTCCAGACCAGAGTCAGAGCATGACTGTGGCAGCAGAGCCGGGTCATTACTGTCCGACATAGGAGTGTCAGGTACTCATTAGCCTGCCCACACCTTCTCAGAGGCGCCCTGCCTCCTGGGGCTTCCTGTCCTGTTTCTCTTCACTTTTCTTCCACATGGTGAAGGCTTCCCTGTGTGAGGCTCTCCCTGCCTGCTCTTGCCTTCTCTCTTTTGGGAATGGGAATGAGGGAGAGGAAGGGCGGGGAGAGAAGGGGTGCAGCAAGAGCAGAGGTTTGGGGCAATACCTTAGGTGAAGAGCGAGGGACAGCGGGGTGGGGTTGAAATGCCAGAAAACCCTGCAACCGGGATACAGGGAGAGTAAATTCCAGGAGGACAATTACTGGATTCTAAAGAAAAATGAAAAGTGGTGAGGCTATTCAGCCACATATTTGGTTTTGGAAAAGAAAAAAAAATTTTTAAAAAAAGTTAAGTGAATGTATAAACAGACAGAGAACCATTCATGCAAATAAAGCTCGCAGTGCTCATGCATTTTCTCCCAGCGTCAAATTTTCTAGATGCTCAGACTGGCCCCAGCCTACCAAAAGCTGAACCGGCAAGCATGTGCCGCCATGCCTGGTAAAAACTGAGATTTGCACGCACTGCAAAACCAGTCCTGCAGGTCGTTTCCTTGGCTTGCCCATCTAGAGCAAGTGTTTCCCTGGGTGTCAAGGGGGGGGGGGGGAGTGGAAAAGGAAGGGAAGGAATCATTTCATCTTGATTTTTTTTTTAGGTTAGCGCAGCATAATGGGTTTAATTTTCATACGACTGTGTCCTTATCTGGCTTATTCCCCGCCCACGCAGTCCTCGGAAGCTTTTCAAGGTCTGACCTATGAGTGGACTTTCCACCACCCTTCACTCCTCACTTTGGAATGGGCACTTGGGCAGTGTGGAACCGGAAGTAAGATTCTGCTCCTAAGGGTGTGGAAGAGGAAAGCAGCATGAGACAAGACTGGGTAAAACCAAAGACTTTCTCAGACACAAGGCAATTAGGGACCCAGGATACATCTTCAAAGGGAGGGGCGGGGGCAGGAGCAGGACCTTTAAGCCAGTCAAGTGATTTAACGTGGTGACAAACCGCAATGAGTGAAGGGAAGCAGGGGTGGATTGGTTGGAGACTGAACTCGGAACTGCTTTGGGGATCCTGCCACGCTGTCTCCAGTGACCTCTGACCCGGGAGTCAAGGTCACCCTACTCCCTTCAATCTTTTGCATTTACCAGCCTTGCCTAGCACTTGTGAAGTTCTTGCTGCTGTGTTATCTGGGCTACAAGCCCTTTAAGGGGAACTCTGCCTTTAAGGGGGAATGGTAAGTGTCTGAATTAATATCTGACTCCAGCATGGTGTCTGGCACACCACCACTCTCTGTTAAAAGGAAAAAACCCACAATTATTCAACACTCTAGAAATTTTGACCTAAGAACCTGTGCGAGGAAAAAGAACCTATTATATTTTTTAAATAAAACCTTTATTTCTGTGGTCCTGCATGCATATAAAACTAACAATTTCAACCCTTTTATTAAAGTATATAGTTCATATTGAGCATGCTCAACACCCACTCTCCCACAGAACATGTCCTACCAGGGACATCTTCATACCCTTTAAATAGTAGCTCTCCATTCTCCCTCCCCCGCCCCCCAATGGTCACTGCTATACTTCTTGTCTCTATGACTTAGCTACTCAAGGTGCCCTCATGACTGAGCTATTTCTTGAAGTTTTACTGTAGTCCTCACGGTCATCCATGTTGTAGCTTAAATCATAACTTCTTTTCTATTTCTTGTTTATTCATTTAACTATGGTGTGGGTGTGGGGGTGAGAGAGAGAGAGAGAAAGAGAGAGAGAGAGAGAGAGAGAGAGAGAGAGAGTTGTATGTGTGTGTTCACAGAGGCCAGAGGAGGATGTCAGATGTTCTGTTTTATTCCCTTGAGAGAGAAACTCTCACTGAGCCTGGAACTAGGCTGGTGGCCAGCAAGCCCTCATTATTCTTCTGTCTCCACCACCCCCACATTGGTAAGGTTACAGGCATGTGGCCACTCAGGTTTTTGGTTTTGTTGGGTTTTTTTGGTTTTTTTGTTTGTTTGTTTCATTTTGTTTTGAATGTAGGGACTGGGAATTTGAACTCAGGTCCTTATGACTGGGCAGCAAGCTCTCACCCTTGAGTCATCTCCCCAGACCCATTTCTTTCCTCTTTAGTGACATCGCCAAATAGCCCTATATCGTATTTTGATTATCTCTCATAGTGGAATTGGGGATGTGTCTATATGTTGGCTGTACATGATGTTGCTACACTTAAAGGCTCCAAGCACTTCTTTAAGATTCTGGTTTAAGTTCTTTTATTAATATCTAGACTTTTTGTTTTCTAGCTCTTGGAGTAAAAATGCAGCTAGATCTGAGGCCCGCTGTCCTGCAGAGGAGACAGTAAACTAAATAGCAAGGAATGCAGGCTGTAGGACAAGTTTCAGGAGGTAGTGAAGATGTACTCTTCATCTGCTGACCAGAGCAGAGGCAGCGGAGAACTGGATCTGAGGCTTGAGGAAGGAGAAGAGCCACCGCAGCTGCTGAGGGGAATGTCACCACAAGATGGCAAGATTTTGGCAAAGGACCTATGCTGTATGTCTGTATCACTGGAGGAGATGGGGTGAGAGCAGAGGAACCCCTCCTTTCTTTGGAGACAGTATGTCTCATGTAATTTTGCTGCCTTCAAACTTATATTGTCTAAAGTAACTTTGGTCTTCTGGCCATCCTGCCTCCTCCTCCCAATTGCTGGGATGACAGGCCCGCACCACCATGCCTTGTTTATGGGGTACTAAGGATAGAACCCAGGATCTTGTGCGTAGTAGGCAAGTACTCTTCCAACTGCACTATGTCTAACATTAACTTAAAATCTAGCTCATATGTGTAGGGAGTAAAGAAAGCATGCAGTAAGTGTGCTTGGAAATGAGCTTTGCAGACAGCTGCCAGGACCCAAGCACAGTTTACAGGGTCACATAGTCAAGGGCTACAGGGGAAAGTGGGGGGAAGAATAGATACTGAAAATGATCCAGCTCCGTAAATGGGTCAGAGGATGTGGCAGGAGGCCAAGGGAGGAAAGGACAGCTAAATGCCAAAGAAGTGCTGAGTGTGGCATACCTAAACAAGCCTAGGTTCCTACAGGAGCTCCCTGAGAAACAAGGAGGAGCACAGCCATGGCCATAGCCCAATGATCTGTTTTATCAAGTCACTCCCGATGCCTCCTGTCAGCCTGTCCTTGACATGATCCCTCTCTATGCTCTGACTGCTCATCTTTCCTAGACACTGGCGACTTTCTTCCCATCAAGATCTCCATGCTGCATCCAGGAAACAAGCGTCTCACGTCTTGTTGACCTTGTTGCTTCATCCCTACAGTGACTGCCTGGCCCAAGGCTGGCCAGTAACAGAAAGCTGAGACCTCAGGGAGTCTCTCTGGTGACTATGGGCTGACTGCACTTCCAGCTCTCCACTGCCCTAGCTCATTACATTGCTGTGGGCTGAAGTAAAACTGCCCAGGGATCTCATTTGCGCTCACCTTTGGTCTGTTGTTATGAAGGAGGTGAGAAAGGGAAGAAAGAATAAGGATAGGGCAGAAAGAAGAAGGGGAGGGGAAAAGGGAGGAGATGGAAGATGAGAAAGAGAATAGAGAGAAGGAGGAAGAGAAGGAGGAAGAGGAAGGAGAGGAGGGGAGGAGTAAGAAAAATGGTTTTAAAAGCACCTGTCCTGAAACACCCATTCTCTCCATCCTCCTAGATAACCAGCTTGTCTTATAACCTGGAACTTCTTTTATCTAATGGGAAAACTTTATTCTTTTCTCCCTAGGATGCCCCATTTTGCCCTGGTCCCTTTTGACCTCCTCCTCCTCCTCGTCCTCCTCTTCCTTCTCTTCCTCCTCCTCTTCCTCCTCCTCCTCCTCCATGTGCCTCTACTTTTCTGGAGTAATTGCTCTGAGTGCCCCCTGACCACTTGGGGAAAGTCTATCAATTGCAACTGTTTGCTTGCTTCTCTGGGCTTCTGGCAGCCCCCACCGGGTGCATCCCTTGCACATTGCTGCTGTTCTGGAACTGTACAAGACCTGTTTGTTTTTCTAAGGAACCTCTTAAATTAGTATTTTGCTTAGCACTTTTTACTGTCTTTCTCTCCTTGTAGACATTTTAGAAGCCTTCCCACAGGCTGTTTACCTAAAGAAACCACTGTTCTCCTGAGGCATTGACTATCCAGATGACAGTGTCCCACTGCATGTCCCACAAATGTGCTGGGCAATCAGGAAAATAGGATTTTTAGGGGAAGGGGCAGTACTCAGAGTTGGGAGGGAATTGATTTTATATAGTAAGTCGAATAGTTAGCTAACTGTAAAAGATGGGCCAAGGGGAAAAATTAGCAAAGGATATGTCCTCTAAGTTTTCCTTCTGACTGGAATGAAGCAATCCTGTCAAAGGCTGTGCTCAGGACCCTCCTTGCTCGGTCTCCAGTCTTCTACTGTAGTCCATTTCTGCCAAGTTCATGCCTCCTGTTTGTCTCTGTACACTAGTGAGTTTCCCTGGCTTCCTGTGTTTGCACTGTCAGAGCTCCCTGGAGACCTAGACTGTTTTGATTCTTGCCTGCCCCAGATAGAACACCCTTTACTAGCTTTGGTCCCATTTGAGATTAACCAACCAGAGGGAGGCATGACAGTCAGGCTTTCCCTCTCTCCCCAAGCCTTCTTAGGTGGTCCTCTTAGACAGGGCAAAGGGAAAGCAGAACAGAGTTCCCAGGAAACATTTGAAGGATGCTTGTCCTTTCTGAGGCAAAAATGGGAGGGTGGAGAATTTCCAAGAAAGGAGTGGAAAGATTTAGAATAAGTTCTTTGCAGTGTGAGCAAAAGAAATAGGAGCATTTAAAAGAACACCAGTAAAATAGTTAAGCATCTTGTGGCTTCCAAACTGACCCACATGTTAAGAAACAAAGATAAAACTTGGAGTCAAATGCAGGAGTAGAACATAGGAGTGTGAGGTGACTTGGTGGCCATCTAAATCCTCAGCTCACCACTGGTTTAAATGCCAATCCATAAACAGGGATGCCTGTCTCACACTGGCATTTTACTGCTGACCTGCTGTACAGATTCTTTCGACCACAATTTTTATGCCTGTTTAGTGCTAGACACCACAGGAGTTGCAAAGCAGCACAACCCAAGGACACGCTTCCCAAAGCTACAGTCATCACAAAAGCCAGGACTGAGCTCCAGAAGGCACTGCACAAGAACATGTGGTTAAGGCTGGCCCAGTTCCCGCATGTCTGCCACCACAGCTACTCTGCAGCCCAGACTGCAGGATCCAGAAGTTCAAAGTTTGTATGAGCTACAGGGTGAGTTCAAGGCCAGCCTGGGTAATTTTATGACGCCCTGTTTCAAAATAAAAGCAAAATAGTTCTCAGCTGTAGAGCACTCGTCTATAATTTACAAGGCCCCATATCCAATACCCAGCATCACAGAATAAAGTAAGTGTGTGGTTGAGAATGAATGAAGTTGGTACCGTGGGCTTCCACGGGGGAGCTCCTGGCAGGTGGGGGATTGCAGAGAGATGTGTGGTTGGGCCTCAAGAGGAGCTTGGTGGTAAGGCAAAGGAACCTTAAATATAATTCAAACTCTACATGGTAAAGGTTTGTTATGTTGACTGAGATTATTGTGAGTATAAAACTACCAAATCCTGAAGACCTGTACAGAGTTAAAAAACTCAACTTGTATACAGGTTATTTATTAAAATGCTGACATTTTAAATATACTTAGTCTACAAGGCATATTAAAATTAATTTTACTTGTCTATATTGTTTTGGTTTTGTTTTTGTTTTTGAGACAGGATCTCTCTATGTAGCCCTGCCTGGTCTGAAACTTGCTATATAGATAGACTAAGCTGGCATCAAACTCACAGAAATTTGCCTGTTTCTGCCTCCCAAATGCCACATTTAAAGGCGTGTAAGCCACCCTAGCTTCTTCACTGCTTTGTAGAGGTGGCTAATAGAAAATGATAAATCACACGTGTGGCTTATGTTCTATTGCTCTTGGAAAGCACAGCTCTAGCACGGGGTTACTGTAAATGTTAGTTGACTGAATGCATGAGTTTTCCACGTAAACTTCAGACTGGATCATAGGATTCCTATGATGTCATACCCTGTGCTTCACATCATTCCTTGCACCCTCTGATGTCACAAGCTCGCTTCCTGGTCATGCAGGCCTATTCACTTGCAAAACAGCAACATTGCTTGTAGGAGTTAGTTTTGAGAACTCTCAGGGAAGGAAGACGTGCCTATGTTGGGGGCCTACAAAAGGCATGTTTTGTAGGAAATAGAGTCTTTGTAATGGAGCAAAGTAAGGTGCCCTTTTTGTTTCAGAGTTTGCCATTTCTGGGTGTCTGTTTTGAAATCTCCAGTCAGCTCATTCTGGTGTGTTCATTGTGATAAGTGTATGTCTCATAGAAGCCTTGGAACTGAACTTCTGGGCAGATTCCTGCTGCTGCTCATTGTTATTCCCAATGCAGACAAGCTGCCTTGGCTGTGTGACTACATCTGGAGAACAGAGAAATGACACCACCCAGGCTGGGCACCAGAAGGGGATTCCTAGCAAGATCTGCTCTGTCTGAGCCTGCAGAGGCCACACCCAGCTTGCAGTGGCCAAACACGGAGCTAGCCACTGCTCTCCAGATATATAGAAAAATAGGTTATATATTGAAAGGCTAACACTGAGTCACTGTGGGTGAAATTAGGTGTGGCTTTATTTTCTTCTTTATCCTGTAGTTTTAGACTGTAATTGTTTACTATTTCTAAAACAAAACTTTAGAAGATCTAAGTAAAATGTATCATTTCCCTTCATGGAGCTAATTTTGAGATATTCTTAACCCAGTTCTCCATTCAACCTTTCTAGACTTCCTTAAATATTCACTTTGGCTTTGTCATACTTGACTCTAAAATTCTGAGTCAGTTTGTTGCTGGTTAGGACCTACTGTGTGGGCACTTGCTTCCTGGTGTTGCATGGATAGCAGATGGCCTTTCGTTCTCAAGCTATAGGGAAAATATATGAGACAGAGAGTATGGGGAGCCTGGCCTTGTGCTGGACCATGCACCAGTGGGGTTGTCACTCTGGGCTTTATCCCCCATACAATTCTCTGCTTTATGTAGTGTTGTTGTTTAATATAATTAAGTCATTTCTTTTAAATTTTATTTTATTTAGTATAAGTGCATATGTATGTGTTTGTGCCTAAGTACAGTTGTGTGCATTCTGCATTGTACCTGTGGTGGTCAGAGAACAACTTTTGGGAGTCAGCTCTGCCCTGCCATTGTAGGTTCTAGCCTTGAACTCCAGCTGTCAAGTATATAAAGCTTTGTGCAGCCAAGAGCCTTGAGTTACTGGGCTATCTTGCCAACCGTATGAATTTCCTTGTGTATGTTCATTGTACATGTCTCTGTTACATGGGATTCTCTCACACAAGTAGACATGCTACACTTGAGTGCACTTCCCCCTCCCTATTTCTGGTCCATCCCTTTCATTTGTCTCCTTTGTACCTCTGGACAGTTGTAATTCTATTTTTGTGTCATCTATACCTATATGAGCATTTCTTTTCTAATTGTAATAAAAAGATGCAGACCATTAAATTCTCATAATCTTAGCACTCCAGATGTGATGGGCAGGAGAAGGGTCAGATGTTTATGTATCTCATCCATGAACTACATGATACATGATGAGTTTCAATCATCATCATCACCATCATCACCATCATCATCATCATCTTACCACTTTTATGAAGTTTAAATGCACATGGAGTACAATGCCATTAAGTATACATACATTGGTGTGCAACATCACCACTAACCCATTTCAGACCCTACACAGCATCTCTTCTCTGTCTATTGAACTATAGTTCTCTATGCCCCTGTCTGTGCCCCAGCTCCTGGTAACTACCATTATCTCTGCCTCTGGCAGTCATCTGCTATAGGTCTCTCATCTCACCACTGTCCTGTGGCTCACTGATTGCACTTAAGATTTCCAGGTCCTTCCACGTGTAGTGTATGCCAGAACTGCCCTTCTTCCAGGAACTGAGTATTGGTGCACATTTCCCTGTCTGCCCATGGGTACAGGAGTACCTGGACTGCTTCTAGCTTTTTAGCTTCTGTGAATAGTGATGTTCTGAACATAAACATCTATGTTGAGGAATTCTTTTTCTCAAAGCAGACTTTCTAGATCATCTGTTGATTCACTTTCTCAATTTGTGAAGATTTCCATAGAAGCTGCATCTTTTCCCCCATATGGTGCTATTTTAAAGAAAGGTGGCTTATTTAGGTGGCCATCTTCCTGAGATCAAGCACCCTGTTAGATTCATTGTGAATTCTCTCAAGTACTGTAGATGTTCACACGTATGTGAATGAAAGTCATTCACCCCAAGCTCCTGGGAAGCTCCTCTGTAGGCTGTGGGAACGATTCCCTGTGCTCAGCACTCAGCTCTTAGGATTACACCCCTGTTAATGATGGTTATAGCTTCAAAAATTCAGTCTGGTCACTTAGATCTTCAGAGAAAGGACAATGTACTTAGAAAGTCTTGGCTTCAGGTCCTGGCTTAGAAGTTGGCCTATCTTCTGACCTCTTGTGAAGGCTATTCTGGGTTGTCAACTTTACTACATCTGGAATTAATTAAACCCCAAGAAGTTAAACTCATCTGTGAGGGTTTTTTCTTGATTAAGTCATTTGAAGTGGGAAGACACACTTTTTTTTAATCAGTCTTTTGCTTGTTTAGTTTGGTTTCTGTTTCTGTGTGTTTTTACCAGGTTTGTGCTTTTTGTTTGTTTTTTAAAGAGAGAGAATTGGGTGGGTGGGGAGGTGAGGAGCACCTGAGAAGAGTTTAGGGAGGAGAAAAGTGTCATCAGATGGCCTAGTCGGCCATCATTGGGAAGAGAAGCCCCTTGGTATTGCCCCAATATAGGGGAACGCCTGGGCCAAGAAGTGGGAGTGGGTGGGTAGGGGAGAAGGGCGGGGGGAGGGTATAGGGAACTTTCAGGATAGCATGTGAAATGTAAAATAAGAAAATATCTAAAGGATCTCCCATGCTCGGGGATTGGCAGAATCAATATAGTAAAAATGGCTATCGTGCCAAAAGCTATCTACAGATTCAATGCAATCCCCATCAAAATTCCAACTCAATTCTTCAAGGATCTAGAAAAGACAATTAGCAAGTTCATCTGGAATAACAAAAAACCTAGACTAGCAAAAACTCTTCTCAACAATAAAAGAACCTCTGGTGGAATCACCATNAACAAAGAATTCTCAACTGAGGAATACCGAATGGCTGAGAAGCACCTGAAAAAATGTTCAACATCCTTAATCATCAGGGAAATGCAAATCAAAACAACCCTGAGATTCCACCTCACACCAGTAAGAATGGCTAAGATCAAAAAATCAGGTGACAGCAGATGCTGGCGTGGATGTGGAGAAAGGGGAACACTCCTCCACTTTTGGTGGGACTGCAAGCTTGTTCAACCACTCTGGAAAGTAGTCTGGCGGTTCCTCAGAAAATTGGACATAGTACTACCTGAAGATCCTGCAATACCTCTACTGGGCATATATCCAGATGAGGTTCCATCTGGTAATAAGTGCACATGTTCCACTATGTTCATAGCAGCCTTATTCATAATAGCCAGAAGCTGGAAAGAACCCAGATGTCTCTCAACAGAGGAATGGATACAAAAAATTTGGTACATTTACACAATGGAGTACTGCTCAGATATTAGAAACAATGAATATATGAAATTCCTAGGCAAATGGATGGATGGATCTGGAGGGTGTCATCCTGAGTGAGGTAACCCAATCACAAAAGAACTCACATAACATGTACTCACTGATATGTGGATACTAGCCCAGAAGCCTAGACTACCCAAGATACAATTTACTAAACACATGAATCTCAAGAAGAATGAAGTTCAAAATGTGGTCTCTTCCTAGAATTAAGAACAAAGCACACATTGAAGGAGTTACAGAGATCATGTGTGAAGCTGAATCAAAAGGATGGACCAACCAGTGACTGCGGCTGCCAGGGATCCTTCCCATAACAGCCACCAAAAATTAACACTATTGCATATGCCAGCAAGATAATGCTGAAAGGGCCCTGATATAGCTGTCTCGTGGGAGGCTATACCAGTGCCTGGCAAACACGGAAGTGGATGCTCACAGTCAGCTATTAGTTGGAACACAGGACTCCCAAGGAAGGAGCTAGAGAAAGTACCTAAGGAGCTAAAGGGGTCTTCAACCCTCTAGGTGGAAGAATAACATGAACTAACTAGTTCCCCCTGTGCTCATGTCTCTAGCTGCATATATGGAAGAAGATGGCCATCATTGGGAGGAGAGGCCCCTTGGTCATGCAGACTTTATATGCCCCAGTACAGGGGAATACCAGGGCCATTATGTGGGAGGGGGTGGGTAGGGGAGCAGGGCGGGGATGGGGGAGGGTATGGGGAAATTTCTGGATAACACTTGAAATGTAAATGAAGAAAATATCTAATAAAGAGAAAAAAAGAAAATATCTAATAAAAATTTTAAAAAAGAAAAGTATCATCAGAATACATTGTATACATGTTTAATTAATTTTAAATCTATTTTTTTAAATTTAAAAATAAATAGAAGAAACAAAAATAATAAAACAGAAAAAAATCTTACTTTCAAATGTAATCATTTGGGGAATTTAGGCTTCAACATAAAAATCTGAGGATAAGTATGCTTTAATAGTTTCTATTGCCCATTATATATTGTCATATGTATATGGGTATATGTGTGTTTATATAAACATGAATAAATTATGCAAATGCATATATTTTCTAACATCATCTGGCAGTTTGTTACTAATATCTCCTGCCATATATAATATTTCAGTTTTTCTTACTTATAGCCTTTTTAAAATGGCTCGTTTAAGTCTACATAAGATCATAAACCTATTGGTTTTATTATCACTATTGTAATATTATTGTTAAAGGAATAATAAGTAGGCATAAGCAATGAATTGGAAATAGAGCAGATATTAAGTGACCCATGAGATACTGACAGGAGTTTTAGGTTTAGGTTTAAGTAGAAGAAATACTGAAGCAAGAGACAAGAGCATGCCAAGCTGTCATCTTAGGTCTGGTTCTTATAGTGGCCCAAGAAGGTATTGTTATAAGCCAAGCATGGCAGTGCACAATTTTAATTCCAGCATGTGGAAGGCAGAGGCAGGGAGACCTCAATGAGTTTGAAGGCCAGCCTGGTCTATATAGTGAAACCATGTTTTAAAAAACAAAAATATAAAATGTGTAGTTATAACTGTCATTGTCTAGGACCAGTCTGGCTCATAAATAATGAGACGTGCTCTGGGTACAGCCTAGATAATTGTCTTTCAAGATTAAGAAGTCTGTTCTTAAGACTTTGCTGTTCCTGGTGTCCTCACTGCGCCTTATCTCTGTGCCTTCAGTCTTGAACTCAACAGTTAACTAGACAGTCTCTCCTGAGTGATTATCATGTCTGTGCAGAGCAAGCAGGAGCCTGATCCAAAGTAAAGAAAACACAGAGAAAACGAATTGAGAAAAATGAGAAAGAGACAGCAGGTGCATGCAAGCGAAGAGAAAGATGTCAAGGCTGAGAGAAGCGTTATAAAGCACCATTATAAAGCAGAACGTGACATGGAGCCAAAGCCAGAGAGCGTCCAGCAAGGTTGCATGAGGGTCCTCTCTCCTTCTACAAAGCTCCATGAGTCCATACTCATGAAGAAAATGCTTGGACCTTTCTTGCCTCCACTTTGCCAGAGGAGTTTATCAATGGTATGAGTTATACTGGAAGCAGTTCAGTTCTGCTCAGCATATGCAAGAACTGCTTCCTTTGGAAGGACTGGCCCAGGTGACTCCACTTTTATTTTAGTTTTGAAAAGGGTTCTTGCCATTAGCAGAGGCTAGCCCCAACTCAAAGTGCTCCTGCTTCAGACTCCCATCTGCAAGGACTACTTGCAGGGAACCAGCACACCCAAGCGTGACTTCACTTTGATTTGGACAACTTCTTCTTCTTGTCTCTTTCCCTGAAGACTTTACTGACCAGCCTTTTTTTGTTTGGGGGTTTTGGTGACAGCCTCTCAGAAGGGCTGAACTCTGTCTTCACTGCTCCGGTCTGGACCCAAGTTGGGTGTGTGGGGCAGGTAACAAGGAATCATGGTCAAACTTACTAATCAAGAGACAAGCCCATTACTGATTGATATTTTTACCTAATGTTCTTTGCACAGGCTAGAAAGAGATACATTTACACTAACACTTTAGTTTCTTTTTGTTTGTTTGTTTGTTTGTTTGTTTGTTTTTCGAGACAGGGTTTCTCTGTATAGCCCTGGCTGTCCTGGAACTCACTTTGTAGACCATGCTGGCCTCGAACTCAGAAATCCACCTGCCTCTGCCTCCCTAGTTCTGGGATTAAAGGCGTGCGCCACCACCGCCCGGCCAACACTTTAGTTTCTTTAATGGTCATTATTTTATCAGTATTTCCTACTTCTTGGACAAATTTTGGTTAGTTGTATTTTCTTAGAAAAACATTCTTATTTATTTATTTATTTATTTATTTATTTATTTTTGAGTTTCAAGTTTAGTGTTAAAAAGTTATGTTGAGGGGGCTGGAGAGATGGCTCAGTGGTTAAGAGCACTGACTGTTCTCCCAAAGGTCCTGAGCTCAAATCCCAGCAACCACATGGTGGCTCACAACCATCTGTGATGAAATTTGACGCCCTCTTCTGGTGTGTCTGAAGACAGCTACAATGACCTTACATATAATAATAAATAAATCTTTTTTAAAAAAGTTATGTTGATGTTAGTATTTAAAGTTAGGCTTTACATTAATTAGGCTTAATTTTTTCATGCCTCATAATGCATATTGAGCACTTTATCTCTCCTTAAAATTGTCTTTCTGGCCAAATATTTTTACAGGTTTATTTTATATGTATATGTGTTTTGCCTACGTGTCCTCTGGAAATGAGGCATGAATGACTTTGAGTGTTGTGAGGGTGCTGAGGACTGAACTCAGGTCCTCTGTAAAAGCAACTGGTGCTCCTAACTGCTGAGTCATCTTTCCAGCATCCACCCTGCCCCCAAATCATTTTTAACTTGAAAAAAATCTGTGCTGATGATTTTTTTTTCATTTGTTTTAGTTTTCATGTTTTGCTTTGCTTTGTTTTGCACACCCCACCCCCTGCCTGTGGTTTTGTGTGTCTGTGTTTAAAGTTAATATTCAAAGCCAGGAGCTTGTGCAAGCTAGGCAGGCATTCAACCACTGAGCTACAGTCCTGGCCCAAGACTGTGGTTCTCTTGTTGGTTTTACTGAGTTCTCTGTCCCAAACCCAATCTCATTAATTTCTCCATCTATAGTAATTAATTCACTTCCTCCCACTTGGCCTTATTTTGTTTCTTTTTTTCCCCCCATCATTTTTATGTTTTTAAAAAGTGAAGTAAGGACAGAGCTTTTTCTTGGAAGCTGCTCTGGCCCTATGTGGTCCTTCCAAGTAGTTTCATTCCTCCATAAACTAAGAGAGTTCTAAAAGTATGTTTTCATGTTTTAGGAGTATAGATTTTTCTGTTAATTTCTAACTATTGCATTCTGGTCAGTGAATGTGGCCTATACAGTAATATTTTTTTTATGTGTGGCTATTTGCTTTGGCACTTATATATACGCATGTGTGTATGTTTGAATGTATTCTAATGTTTGTAGCTTTTTTTTTTGCTACTATTATTAGCACCTTGAGATAGGCTGTAATTTAGAAGCATACAGCAATAAAAATATTACTGGGCTGTGCGTGGTGACACACGCCTTTAATCCCAGTACTTGGGAGGCAAAGGCAGGCAGATTTCTGAGTTTGAGGCCAGCCTGGTCTACAAAGTGAGTTCCAGGACAGCCAGGGCTATACAGAGAAACCATGTCTCGACCCCCCCCCCCAAAAATAGAGCTGGGCAAAGAGTGGCTGTGGCCTAACAGCATGCTGTGGTCACCAGCAGAATGCAAACAAGGTTCTCTAAGATCCTTGAGGCAGGCCAGTCCCTGCAGCACCCAGAGCTGAGGAGCAGACTATAGAGGACTTTCCAAGAGTTTCTCTTTTATTTTTAAAAGGACAAGGAGCCAACAAATTGACTCAGCTGGTAAAGGAACTTGCCATCAAACTTGACAACCTGAATTTGATCCCTGGGACTCACACGGTAGAAGGAGATAAACAATTCCTGCAAGGAATCCTCTGACTTTCTACACACACACACACACACACACACACACACACACACACTCACAAACACACACTCACAAACACTCACTCACACACACACATACACATACACATACACATACACACACACACACACACACACACACACACATACACATACACACACACATACACTGAATGAATAAATGAAGAAGGTAATGCACATGAGTTATGTATGAGTGAGGGCTTGACCTGTGGGTCATTTCCCCATTATCTACTGTACACGGGACTCTTTCCCAGGGCAGAGGCTAGCTTACTCCAGAGTCTGCATTTCTCTCCCCTGTGACAGTTTCTCATCTCTTGATATGACAGAAGATATAAAGTTAATTGTTTTTCTAGTTCTGCCATGGGCTTGGGTGTGTCTGTAGTGGATAAGTGCATTAAAATGTATAGTGAAAATATAAAATTCAATGTAAAGTTCCAGTTCTTCAGAATTTCTATTCTAACTGTATAGAAGCACATTAAAATGTTTTGTTAATTTTGGGGTGATTTTTTTATTTGCCTTTTTTAAAAAGTAATAAAGCTTTTTCTTTAAAAAAAAAAAAAAAGTCTATAGCAGTACAAACAAAGGCTTATTGTCCCAGCAGCAGGCGCTGGCCAAAGTGAGCACCCTGCACACCCTGCAGCAGGAAGCCACTTAATGTCCCTACATGGCTAGTAAGGAGACCCAGAGCAGACAGGCATTTCCTCAGAAAATTAGAAAGGACATAAATGTCTGTGAGCATGAGGTACCCTGGGAACAAAGGGAAGAGAGGACAGAGGGAGACAAGATAAGATGAAGAATAATAGTTGTCTAAAAAAGTACCACATGATAATATATATTATACACATATATGTACGTAATATACGTAATGTATATATTATACACATATATGTATCTGTGTGTATATATATATATATATATATATATATATATATATATATATATATATATATAATCATGTACACATACCCACACACAAGAAATTAGTTTATTGTAGAAACTGAATTTGAAAAACGAGAAGCTGGAGAGATTTTGCAAGGCCGGAAAATATTGAGGACAAGGATTTCACTGTGTGACACAGAAAAGATACATGGTGTGTGAGATGAGAAACTGTCACAGGGGAGAGAAATGCAGATTCAGGAGTAAGCTACCCTCTGTCCTGGGATATGGTAGATACTGGGGAAATGGTCTACAGCTCCAGCTTTGAGGCCCCGTAGAGCCTCTGAAGACTCCCCTCAGAGTGTTCCCCACTTGATAGAAAGAAAGATAGTGTCTCTGTATCTCATGCCTTGTCATCTAAGTGTGTCTATGAGAATGTCTATTTTATGGAACCTGGAGGGCTCGGCACCTTGTGTGCAGATGAAGAAGAGACCAGAGAAGAGACTGAGCTGAAATTCAAACTCAGGCTCACATAACAGCAAAACCTCATTCTCAAGGATAGGGACATTTTCAGTGCTCTCAAAGATAGTGAGTACTGGATAAACTTACAGAGTGTCCCCTGAGTGGGAGGCCTGGAGCCCACAGAGGGTACAAAGGTCAGAGTCCAGGTACACAGGCCTGGAGAAGAAAGCTTTACTGTGGCAAGGCAGAGCTAACCTCACCAACCTTCCCTCTCCAGACCCCTCTCAAGTTCTGTGTGTGCTTGCACGAGCAATCTCCTCTCCTGACTAACCAGCTGCCAGTGCAGAGGACAGAGGGGTCCTCAGCGTCACTGGCTCTGCAGAGAGCTCTTATGGCTCCTTATCGTAATGACACTGAAGACACTTCTTTCCTGACGTTTACTCAGTCACCTTTTACACTATTCCTAGTGTTGGCCCTGTCAAAACCTGACCGTGGCCCAGAGACCAGACAGACCCACAGAGGTGAGACAGTTAGGAAGAGCCAGACCACCATCCTAGGTATCACCAGGAAGCACAGTGACAGAGTCCAACGGTCAACGTCAACGGTCAACATCAAAGGCAGCCCCGGGACTTCTGCAGGACTCAGAGGCGGCCTCCTCCGTGACTGCCTTCACTCTTCCTACGTGACCAGCCACTGCAATGTTAGGCACTGGGGATTTTTATTTTAAATATCCACTGCTTTGCCTGCTACTAGTTCATGTCTGTAATCTTACCACTTAGGAGCCTGCGACAGGAGAGCCACCAGTTCTAGGGCATCCTGGGCAACATAATGAAATTCCACAAAAGAAAATTGCACTGTAACTTAAATAAAAGTAGGTCATTCTAGGAAATGAAAAACTGAGGCTCTCATGTCCAGTAGAAGGAAGCCTTAAACATACATTTAGTTATTTCAGTGCTAATCTCTTGTCCAGGTTTCAGCTGAAACCTCGGCCCAGTTTAGCCTGACTTGTGTCCCCTGCCTATTGATCCCATTCCCACTGCTGTGATTGGGAGCGTACTGACAGATGGACACGTGACTTCACCAGATGGTTGGGCCTCATTCCCTTCCCTGGTTACCAGGGGCAATCACAGCACCTGCTTCCTAGGGGTGTTGCAAAGATTGGAGGAGACCCACAATGAAGGTGCTTAGCCGAAGGCCTGGCACACCGCACACCTGTCCTAAAATCCTGCCTGTTTCCCAGACTCCTTCCTGAAGGCAGGGTTGTGACTGCCAGACACCCACTGTGACAGCAGCTTGGGGAACATGCTTTTTATCATAAGCAGATCAAAGCTCAGGGTGAAATGGAAGACACCTAAGAGAGTGAGAAAGGTACAGAATTAGTGCTATTGCTGTAACAGACAAGAAGTCAGGCTCTGGAGTGACAGCTTACAAGGTGAGTGGGCCAAAATCAAAGGCATTTTTCAGGCTGAGGCTCTAGGGATGCCTCAGAATAAGGTGTATATTAAGTTCTTCTTGCCATAGTCCTCACCCCAGCAGTGCCTCAGGGACACCTGGGCTAGAACACCAACTCTGGACTCTTGGCCTCGTAGGCTAGAGTCAGCTCATTTTGAGCCCAGACTACAGTCCTTAGCCACAGGCCTCACTTCCTAGGTACCCTGGGATCTTGCCAGAGATGTGGCTCACCTCTCAAGAGAGTCAAGATGCCTCAGCCTGGGTCAGAAGACACCTGGGCACTGCACAACCAAAACCAGACCTTTTCTCCCAGACGTTTGCAAGATGGAGAACAAGCCCTCCAGCACAGCTCAGTACTGGAGATCTTGAGATTCCCTTGTTTTTAACCACTTCCCCTCTTTCTCCATGCTCTATCTGGCTTGGCTTTACATGCTCTGTCTTATTCACAATGCCATTTCCCCCTTCCTCTGGGAGATGAACTACTTTCCCCTCTCCTCCTCCTTGGCCTTTCTCATGCCCCCTTTTCCTCTCTTCTCCATTTAAGTCTCCTTTCCCTGTTCTCTCCTTTTCTTCACAAACATGTCCTGAGTCATTCCTCATGGACTGGGTCTTGGTTCCAGGAGATACAATGGGAGCAGGGTCATTATCTGTGACTTTAGTCTGAAAGGGAAGACAGATTTTAAAAATAATTGTCGACAATTGTTTAAATATGCTGGCAATTATGCTATTAATAAGGCACCCAATTCTCCAGAACTCATTTGGCATTTTCTACATCTGGTTTACTTGGCAAATAACTAGCATTAGGACCATCTTGGAGAGCAAAGCCTCCGGTGTCTAGTTCATGTGAAGCCTGGAATGTATCTAACCTGCACTCAGTAATTGTTTGTGGAATAAATGGAGAAAAGACTTCAGAGTAGAATCTATGAATGAACACTTAATACAACCATCATGAAACAAAGAAACACTTCTTTGTCTGCCATCCCTCTCCTACTCTACCAAGAGACAAAAAGATACCAGGAGCATAAAGTGTCAAAGAATAGATGGATGCCATGTATCTGAGTCTCTTGGTCATCAGCTCTGCCCCTCAGGAAAAATTGCCTGGACCTTTTCTTCCGTGAATTTCAAACTTTTCAGTGCCTTAGTTTGTTTTGTGTTATTATGACAGAACACCACAGACTGGCAAGGTTTATTTTGTAATCCTCTTAGTTCTGGAGGCTAACAAATGAAATATCAAAGAGTCAGCATCTCCTGAAGGCCTAATAACACATCATTCCATGGTGGAAAGCAGGAGTCCATCATGCTATAATCAATGTCACCAACATGGTAAGGACCTCCATCTACCTACAAAGGCAGAGGCCTGACCTAGTCACCCAGCCTCCCAACACTACTGCACTGGGGATTAAGCTGACACATGAACTAAAGGGGATATATGAAACCAGAGACTGAAGGAATAAAAGGACAATCACTGTAATGGAGTTTCAGGGCTTTGGAGCATGACAATATATGTCTTCTGTAACTATGGCCATATAAGTGCCTTTCCATTCACACCCTCTTTACGAGAACTTTATTCTGACTACTCCAAATAAATGGGAAGCAGACAGCTATTAAAGGCAATTACTCAAGGAATGGAGAAAAGACTCAGTGGTTAAGAGCACTTACTACTCTTGCAGAGGACATTATTTCTATTCCCAGCATCCACATGATGGTTCACAACTGTTTGTGACTCTAGTTCCAGGGGATCTGGTGCCCTCTTCCATTCTCTGAAAGCACCAAGCACACATATGGTGCACATGTGCACATTGAAGGCAAAGCATTCATACACATAAAATCAAATAAAACTTTAAGATTATCATTTAATTAAGAGCTGGAGACATGACTCCATGGGTAAGAACCCTGGCTGCTCTTCTAGAGAAGCAGGGTTTGGTTCCCACACCCATGATGGCTCCAGTTCCAAGGATCTAACACTTTTTTCTGGCCTTCATGGGAATATGCACTCAGGCAGTATACATATTTACACATACACACACACACACACACACACACACACACACACACAAAATTAATTAATTATTCTTTAAAAAGTAAAGAGATTTAAAGAGCCATGAAAACTAAAACCTAATGAAAAGAGCAGTATGACTTTATTTCCTCTCTCAAATTTTTACTTCACACTGCACAATGAAATAAAAAGGAAACATCACAATAGGAGTCAAGTCAGCTGAACTACTTCCAAAGGCGGGCAGAGAGGGGACAGTATTTATCATCAGGGCTAGAGCCCCAGACGTTGTAAGAAATGATCAGACCTTGTGTAAGGAGGCAATGGAACCTTTGGATGGACCTGGATTTGACCTGGTTCTTACAAGAAGGTATCATTTGCAGTCTTATGACTCTAAATTCCATGTCCTTCGACAGGGAACTCCTGCATGCCCTCCCCCCCAATCTAGATTGCTCTTTTGGACAGAATTACCTTCATTGTTACAGTGTAAGAAACATGACATCTCTGGCCTTCTGGCTCAGGGCACAGTCAGCCTGTTTCCCCTCAGTATATGTGAGAGGGAAGCTGATGTAAGGGCCAGTGACGGCATCTTCGGTGATGTGTGCACAGGTGAGTACATTAGACAAAAAAAAGAAATGGATGCTCTGACTACTTCAGAGCAAACCATAGCTCATAAACCATATTCCTCACAGGATCCTAGTGACAATGGGTCTAAACACTCTGAACTAGCTCTAAATCATTGCTTCCACAGAGAGCTGGAGGTCAGGACAGGGGAAATAACTTTCTCAGAGAGTATTTCTAAGTGAGTAGCTGAGCCATGACTGCTCACAAAGTACCTTTGTCTGCTTCTGCCAGATCACCATGGTAAGTGATTTTGTATCTTGCCCTTGGTCCACCCTGGAGTATTTTGGTGGCATCTTTCTACTTTCAAATGCAGACACCAGGGAGATGACCCAAGCCCACACAGCTGACCAGCATCAGAGCAGGTAGGCCATCTGACTCTTGTGTCAGTGACCTTTCCAGGAAGTCTGCTATCCTCCCAGCATTCTGTGTATTGTAAGGCCAAGAATCAGAAAGTCTCTATCCATCAGACTACACAATCAGCTGTCCACAGAACAGCTGTTGGTGATGTGATGCTCAACAGAGGACAAAACAAAGACCTCAAGACAAGTATTTCCTTCCATTGTGAGTACACCCCTGGGAATGGGTGGAAATCATGAGCAGTTGGACATAAAGGTGGACAAGGAGCAGGACCCAGAGGTCCTGAGTCATAGAAGTGTCTAGACTTGATCTTACCCATGGAACTTGGTGGATGCAAATGAAGAACTCTGGGAGGGGGGTCATAGGAGTTTCATGTCTATGAATGGATAAAGGGTGTTCTTGAGAGGGATGGCGGAGATGCTAAACAGGGAGGAGGAAAGAGCTACTGTGAAGTGGTTAATGATAGAGGCTTAAACATCAGTTACAGAGAAGGTGCGGAGGGGCCGATGCAGGACAGATGAAGTGCAGCTGAGAGAGAGGCAGCATCAGAGGCAGCTCTCCAGTTTCCAACTTTAATGGCTGTGGTGCTGGTGAGCTCCCAAGCACAAAGAAAGGACAACTGGAAATGACCCGAGTCTTTGAACTCTCAAGGCTTCGCCTCTGGTGATTTACTTTTTCGAGTGTCCTCAAAGAGCACTACCAACCTGAGACTAAGCATTCAAATGTATGAACCTGTGGGGACATTTTCATTCAAACCACCGTGAAGACCTTATGCTTTAGTGGAAGAGTTCAAGTTATGCCATGAGTAACTGCAAGTATCAGTGACTTGCAACTTACCAAAGACATATTTGCACATTCATATTTGTTGCTGACTTAGACACAGTAGTGGGGAAATGGAAGCAGCCTACATGGCTATCAACACATGAAAGGATAATGAAATGTGGCATGTTGTGTAGCCATGAAAAAATGCAATTATAAAATTTTCAGGAAAATGGATTGGATTGGACTAGATTGGAAATCATTGTGTTAGGAAAAAATAAGCCATACTCAAATGATATATTTGAGTATTATTATATGCAGAGATATTTAAAACTGGATTGTTCAGTATTCTTTCAGATATTATGGGTATTGTGAGAAAAAGCTTTATTGTCAAGAAAGCAAATCCTAGTACCTAACACAGTGGTTTTCAAGGAACTACACCACCGGAACTTGGTAAGGGACTATGAAAGAAGAGGAAAGGACCTTAAAGGAATGGAGAGAGGCACACAGTGTGAAAGCAAAGGAGAAACTATTTGGAGGAAGGAGGACAAGCATTAGGAAGGACACAGGGAAAAGAGATGGATAAGAACAATTATATTGATCCATGTGTATGAAAATGACATAATAAAATTTTTCTTTATACAACTTAATTTAAAGATGGTTCAGTGGTTAATTAAGAGCCCCAGCTGCAATACCAGGTAACCCAAGCCTGGTTCCCAGTAACAAAATCAGGTGACTCATAACTTCCTGTACCTCTGGCCTGAGGGGTTCTGAGACTTTCTTGTGGGTTCTGTGCAGTGGCATACACTCAAGCAGACACACACTTGTAACTACTTCTTAATTAGTTAAAAAAAAAAAAACAATGACTTAGCAAAAATGTTCTTCATTTATTTCTCCTTTGCCTAAAGTTTGTCATATTTCTCTAGGGCAATGATCCTCCACATGTCCCCCCCATGTCTCACGAGTCCAGGAGCATCACCATCTCTCTGTAAGGCAGCTGTAGTATTAAAGTAGGAAGAGACAATGAAGCACTTCCTATAGGTTTGTCAATAGTGCGGCTTGGAAGTGACCCACAACACTGTCTCTCAGGACACATCACAGCCTCACCCGATGACATAGAGACTAGGAAATCTGAAGTAGCCTGCAGATGATTTGGACATTGTTGTATCATTGAGCTACCACTGTAGTCCATGGCTATCTTTCCAGAAAGATACTGTTGTGTTAACAAGTGCCCTCCATTCCACTGCTCTGTGCCAGGGCTTACTGGGAATCGCTGCATTGTGAACCACACACAATGACCATACTTTTTTCACTTTTCTCCCTCCCTCCTTCATCTCTTCCTTCTCCTTCTCATTGTCTTTTCCTCCTTCTCCTCCTCCTGCTCCTCCTCTTCTTCCTCCTTCTCCTCCTTGCCTTCCTCCTCCTCATTCATCATCACCAGAATCATAACCATCATCTTAGCTCATCTATAACTACAACTATCTCTAGCTCACAGCTTTAGATCTTATTAGTTGGGGAGCTAATTAAAATTTATTAAACAAACCTCTAATATAGTGTTTCCTAGGAACTATTCCAAGAAAATTCATTATTTCAGATATTAATAGGTATTCTGAGAAAAGCTTTATTGTCAAGTAAATAAATCCTGGTACCTAACATGGATTTTTACCACAGTATGTTTTAAACTAATATGCTGTTGGAAGGACTTCCAAAAGGTACATCTGGAAGAAGCGTGCTAAAGAATCAAGCTACTATTCCCTAGTTCCATGTGTACTCTTTTGTTGTTGTTGTTGTTGTTGTTGTTGTTGTTGTTGTTGTTGTTTTTCAAGACAGTGTTTCTCTGTTTCTCTGTGTAGCCCTGGCTGTCCTGGAACTCACTCTATAGACCAGGCTGGCCTCAAACTCAGAAATCCGTCTGCCTCTGCCTCCCAAGTGCTGGGATTAAAGGCGTACGCCACCACGCCCAGCTTCCATGTGTACTCTTGACAAATAATAACATGTCTGGTTGATCTGACTGATGGTCTTGTCCTGTCTCCATCCTTACCAAACACACACATGCACACACACACACACACACACACACACACACACACACACACACACACCTGTCTACTCTGATGTTGGTACACTGCTCATCATACAGAAGTCTCTGTCTAACAAAGGCGACATTGTAAACATCATCACAGATCTGGATTCTAGGGACTGGGGACTAAAGCCTCAGCAAGTCAGGCACCTGCTTTCCAACTCTTGAATGTTAATGGAACTGAAGGACATGCTAATGGAGTTGTTAAGGGATAGACCATTGAAATATTTTCATAATAAATGACTGCATGTTCTCCCCTCCTACTTACTTATATGAACAATTTCTCCATGCCTGTCAATGTAAAAAAAAAAAAAGAAAGAAAGAAATTAGAAGGGTTGCTGCAGTCTGCCTCATTCAGCACAATAGAGAAGCAAAACACTTGAGAAAAACCCACTTGACTTATCACTTACTGTAACTCCAATAAAAATGTGCTTTCTGTGTTTAAGTATTAATATCTTCTGCAGTTTTAACTAATTCTACCTTAATAATAACTAAAACCAGAAAAATATAAGCACTTCTAGACTTGAACTTACATAGTGTATTAGCTGGCAGTGACAAACACCATGACCCACCTTCAATTAGCAACCAAGAAAACACCCCACAGACACGCCCACAGGCCAACCTATTGGAGGCAGTTCTTCAACTCAGGTCCCTCTTCCCAGACAACTCTAGGGTGAGTTAAGTTGATAATAAAAACTACCCAGGACACATGTGAATTTTTTTTCTTTTGATATGGTGGTTGGGGGGGAATGTGACACACCTTGACTAATAAAAGACTTTTAAGCATTAAAATATCATTTACTTTGGAATAAAATTCTGTTGTTGAAAAGGAAATGGTGAGAGATTTACTTAAAAGAGAGAGAGAGAGAGAGAGAGAGAGAGAGAGAGAGAGAGAGAGAGAGAGCTTGTTTGTGGCTGGATTTGCAGCCCAGTAGTAAAGCACTTGCCAAGCATGTGCAAAGCCCAGACTTCAGCCTCCATCACTGGAAAAGGGAGAAGAGCCTGCTTATGTGATCTGTACTAGCTGGTGGTAGGCTGTGCACCACCCTTCAGGGGCAAACCCCAGTAGGTTCCTCAGGAAGCACTGATTAAAGTAAGAACTTTGCTTCTTAATGGCAACACTTGCAAGAGTCAGACACTGTCACTCACTGTGCTAACTCAGCCTGAAACTCTTCAGATACTTAAAACTAGACAAGGAGAATAAAGTCTCCAAACATTTTGGAATATGCAGTCAAAAAAAAAATAAAAATAGGAAATGACTGTCTTAACATGATCTGTTTCATGACCAGATGAAATGAAAAATGTAGACGTGTCCCTTCTGCCAATAACGACCTGTTCTTTTTAATCATGTATTTGCTTGTATGGTATACATACATGTATGTATGAGTGTTTGCATGTGTGTGGGCACATGTGCATGCATGCATATGAACATGTATTCAGAGGCCAGAAATTTTCAGATGGCTTCTGATTTAGCTGTAGGATTGCAGATGGGATGCCAGCACACTCAGCTTTTAAAGTGGTCCTGAGAATCTGAAGTCTGGTCTCTGGTTGCAAGGCCAGAACCTTTTCCATTGAGTCACTTCCCAAGCTCATGTATGTATGTATGTATGTATGTATGTATGTATGTATGTATGTTTGTATGTTTGTATGTTTATATGTTTGTATGACTGTTTGATTGCTTGTTTGTTTGACTGCTTGTTTGATTGTCTTAAAACTAGTGATAGCATTTGGGTGGCTAAGACCAGAGGCTTTTGAATTTGAGATTTGCCTGGGCTATATTGTGAAACCATCTCTTAGCAGGCTGATTACATCCATCCAGTGTTGTACATGCACTACAAACATCTACCTAGAGAAATTTTTTTATGTAGATAAATAAAAGGTAAACTTCATTCCTACCTCTCTTTCACTTACTCCAAGACACAGCATCAGTCCATGCGCAGGATCTCATCTAAATAGCAAGTAGGAGGACTCTGTGGTCCACAAACAGCCTGAAATAGAGAGAGATACACTTGAGGGTAGAAGTCAGAGAGATGGGAGAGGACAGGCTCCTGGCGAAGCCATTGGGAACATCAGGTATATGAATATTGTTCCAGGGCTACTTGGAGATATGTTGGGTCCTAGCAGCTCTAAAAACAAATACAGTGAGGAAAGACTAGCAGTCAATAACTATGAAAAGCAGATTATATTAAAAGACTTGTATACAGTACGTCTATCTAAAACCATGCATCTGAATGCGTGAATGAAACTGGAAATTAAATGGAAACCAAAGAATGCTTTTGAGAGAGCCAGATCTTGAGAAAGGGATTATGTATGGTATATTAATGATACATTAAATTTGTAAGGGATTAGTGGTTTTAATAAAGAACTTCTGACAATCAAAATTTCAGTTTAGAATACCCCCCACTTTAAAAATTGTGATACAGAGTTAAACAAAGAATTCTCAACTGAGGAATACCGAATGGCTGAGAAGCACCTGAAAAAATGTTCAACATCCTTAATCATCAGGGAAATGCAAATCAAAACAACCCTGAGATTCCACCTCACACCAGTAAGAATGGCTAAGATCAAAAAATCAGGCGACAGCAGATGCTGGCGTGGATGTGGAGAAAGGGGAACAC
>LR750263.1:374753-427573 GCA_902729485.2 Mus minutoides
GGGAGGGGAGCAACAACCATTCTCTAGTCTCTTGTGATGTTCCACGTGGTGCTGGCATCTGCTGATACCTTCTCTCCTGTGGTGAGCTTGCAGCCCAACACCTGCACTTGACAGCTCCCATCCACTAACTGCCTGCTTCCTAAACTGGGAATGTATCCTTGAGTTCCTCTGCTGTATTCTCCACCTCCCAATCCCCCTTCTCAGCTACTGCTTCCTACTTTCCAAACTACATCAAAATAACAGTGTTTGTCTCCTTGCAAAGGACTCAATAAACTTGAAGCATAAATGTCTCGATTTGATACAATCTATAACTAACCTCGTTCCTCAAGGAGTGTTCTGGCAAGAAACACAAACAGTATATAAGAAAATACCTATCCTTTGGGCTGTTTGGGTGCCACCTCCTCCAGGAAGCTTTCCAGATCATCTATCAACCAGACTGGAGTATATGGCCTTCTTTGATTCTTAAACCACTAGTACTTACCATTATCAAAAAGTGGAACTCTGCCCTGTAAAAAGCTGATGTACACTTTTGAGTGCCACCTCCCCTTTGTAGAAGGACATAATCACATGGATCCCCAAGAATTACCATATTATCTGGTACAAAGAGAAAAGTCAGTGGGTATTGTTCAATGAAGGAATGGATGGATAATGCAGTAAATAAGGACCAGTAGAGACACATCAAAGCCATGTTGTGGAGAATCGGGAGAAGGTACTGATCATTCTGCTGCTGAGGACAGCATGAGAGAGTCTGGGATCTATCTTGAAAGATTGAGTTAGAAGACTATAGCTGTAACTTTGTGTTAGAGGACATGGCTAGTCTGTGTAACTTCCTGGGTTTCACTCAGCAAACCACCAAAATAAAATAAGCAAAAGACAAGTTGGCATTTCCCTCAAGACTACTGCATAGAAGCCTGTTCCAAGGTGAAGGGACAGCATGAGCCAAACCACAGAGGTGCAAAAGCATGTGGGTCACTGCTGGAGACAGCACTGCAGACAGCAGCACTGCAAACACTGGAGACAACAGCACTGAAGACAGCAACTCTACACAACAGACAACAGCACTGTAAATGACAGCACTGAAGACTACAGCACTGCAGACATTGCAGATGACAGCACTACAAACACTGCAAATGACAGCACTGTAGACTACAGCAATTATAGATGACAGCACTGCAGACACTGCAGATGAGAGCACTGTAAACTACAGTGTTATAGAGGACAACACTACAGACACTGCAAATGACAGCACTGTAGACTACAGCATTATAGATGACAGCACTGCAGACACTGCAGATGAGAACACTGTAGACTACAGTGTTATAGAGGACAACACTACAGACACTGCAGACACTGCAAATGACAGCACTGTAGACTACAGCATTATAGATGACAGCACTGCAGACTCTGCAGATGAGAGCACTGTAGACTACAGTGCTATAGAGGACAACACTACAGACACTGCAGACACTGCAAATGACATCACTGTAGACTACAGCATTATAGAGGACAGCACTGCAGACACTGCAGATGAGAGCACTGTAGACTACAGTGCTATAGAGGACAACACTATAGATACTGCAGACACTGCAAATGACAGCACTGTAGACTACAGCACTATAGAGGACAGCACTGCAGACACTGCAGATGAGAACACTGTAGACTACAGTGCTATAGAGGACAACACTAAAGATATTGCAGACACTGCAAATGACAGCACTGTAGACTACAGCACTATAGAGGAGAGCACTGCAGACAGTGCAGACACAACAGAAGACAGCACTGAAGATGATAGCACAGCAGATGACAGCACTACAGACACTGCAGATGACAGCACTGTAGAGGACAGCACTACAGAAGACACCACTGCAGACACTGCAGACGACAGCCTGGCAAGATACCAGAGCAGTTCTTAGTGGGAGGAAGTGGGACAGGTGTGGCTGGAAAGATCTCAAACAAGTTTCAAAAGGCTTGGAACTGACACCAAGGAGTCTGAAGTAAATCACTGAAGTCTGTAAGCTAAGTAATAACATAACTAGATGGCTAAACAGGAGAAAAGTATTTGTTTCCTTTTCAGTAGCTAAAAAGCCTAGTTTCCTCTATTTTTATATCTCTTGTCCCTTCGTGAAAATGGACAAACAAAATCCAGCTGCAGTGCTTCTCCTTGCAAAACAAATTCGGGTTTCTCCTCTTGCTTTCTGGCAGCCGGCTCAGAAGTGAAGGCATCCACCGTGCAGCTGGGAAAACAGGAGTTTGGCTCTGAGCAATTCGGGGAGTGCTGGTCTGGGCAATGAGTCAGCTCCTTCCTGAAAGTCTAGGTCAAGGGAGTCCATACCACAATCTTGTTTACTGGCTTTTGCTTCCACTATCCAGAGCATTAATTCTGATTACTGCAAAGGTGTATTCGGTCACTGTTGGCTTAAAAGCCTGTGATTCTGTTGTCAAGAAGATGTGATCAGGACAACAGTGACCCCGTTTTAATCCTCCAGTTCTTTGGAGAGAGCTGGATGAAGAGTGGAGTGTTGTTTTCTGGTGGCTTTTGTTCCTGCCTGACCACAGTCATGTGTGGGATTGCTGGGAATGACTCTGCAGAGATGTTTGCTGGGCTGGCAGATTTGGAGGGGAGACGATGAGTGACCTGTCTGAAGCAACTCCTCCAGCCCAGACACGTGGGGCTATGGCTAATCAATCAAGTCTGCTGAGGGCTGGTCCCTGCCAACCTCTGAGGGCAACAGGATGCCAGGGTGAATAATACAATCTCTACCAGAGTCTAGGATCTGGGATAAAAACTCAGGGAAGGGAGACTTCAGCTCTTAACTTTTATCATCATCATCATCATTATTATTATTATTATTATTAGTTATTAAGGAATATGATTTTTTAATTGTTATTTTATTTATTTACACTTCAAATGTTATCCCCCATTCCCAGTTTCCCCTCTACAAACCCTCTATCCCATCTCCCCTCCCCCTGCTTCTATGAGGGTGCTCCACCACCCACCCACCCACTCACTCCTGCCTCACTGCCCTAGTGTTCCCCTACACTGGGGGCATCAAACATTCATAGCACCAAGGGTCTCCCCTCCTATCAATGTTAGATAAGGCCATTCTCTGCTACATATGCAGCCGGAGCCATGGGTCCCTCCATGTTGTATTCTTTGGTTGGTGGTTTAGTCCCTGGGAGCTCTGGGGGGTCTGGTTGGTTGATACTGTTGTTCTTCCTATGGGGTTGCAAACTCCTTCAGCTCCTTCAGACCTTTACATCTCACAAATTGACTAGCATGATGTAAATACCAAATGCCTAAATGAAGAGGTGTAATTCAAGGTTGCACAGGTACTTCCAAGCACCTGTTATTAGCCAGTGTATACTAGGTACTTGGACAGGATTGCACCCTTACTCTCAAACTTCCCGCAGCCTTGAGGAGAGCCACTGTTCTGCCTGTGCTGATGGGAACATCCAGGAAGCCCTGGGGTCTCCACTGAATTCCTTAACATCTGGATCCTCCTCTGGAACCCTCAGGTCTCAATACTAAATGCTAAAACAGCTGGCATCAGAAAAGGGGGGAGGGGAACACAGAAAGAGAGTGAGAGACAGACAGAGACAGAGAGAGATTCTGAACTTTCCTCTATCTTTACACCCATTCTGTCTGTTGAACTCTGCTTTTTCACTGATATCTGGATTATCACTGCTACAGGCAATAGTGGAGGTACAAGCCGTTCTTCATGAGGCCAGAGATGGGTGATCTGAGGAAGGTAGCTGTTAAACGATACGAAAGGAGAGTTTGTAGCCTCATACAGAACCTCGGGAGCAGAAGTATACCATTCTGTCTACCTCAAGCTCCTCCTGACTAATACAAGCATTGTTCACACTGCAGACTCAAGGAAGCCTGTGAGCCAAGAGGCTCCAGGATCATCCTCTGTGATAATTAGAGTCTAGAAACAGAAAAGGAATTTGGAATGGCATGATGAACCGTTTCCATTTTAAGAGTTGATTTAATTTTTTTGAAAGATGATCTGATTGGAATAAGCTCTGTTGTATCTGAATCCTTCCATTGTTTTGGAACAATGCTGTCAGATACAAGTGCCCTGGCCTCAGAGTCACCTGTGGCCAGTCCTGCCAGATCCAAGCCTACTTTCAAAATATTTAGGGTACACCACATGGAGGAGAGAGGAGTTCTTCTGTTTCTCCTTTTCTACCTTCTGCTCCCAGCCTGCCTATGCTCTGATGGGGGTCTCTGATTCATTCTGGAAGTGAAGAAGGGCAGGCCTACCTGAGTGTTAATTTCATGAGTGTACAGTTAAAGGTCTCCAATCAAATCTACTCTGCCAAAATCTACCAAATGCAAAGGAAAAAAACAGTTTCTCTGCTCCAGCTGCTCCAGACTGATGATAAAACACAAAGTACCAAGAGGAACTAAGCAGAAATAAGGGCTTCTTGGTGATTGAAAGCACTGTTGTTAAAATAGCTATATGCCAACAACAGGGTTAATTGAAGCTGTATCCTGTTTTATGATAAAGCAAATCTGAGAAACCAAGGGAAAAAGAATGCAGGATCAGCTGTCTTGGAGGGAGGGTTTGAAAAGTTTACTCCTTTTGGACCACTCTAGAACACTCGAGGCACTATGGTGGATGACTGTATCTGTTGGCAGAAAGGATCCCCAGTAGGTGAACCTGCTCTCTTTTAATGCTGCAGTCTTGGAAAAGGAACACCAGAAACATCCTGGAACTTTCCAAGTGAACAGAGGAAAACATTTCAGATTAGATGCAAGAGCCGAGACACAGAGGTCTGAGGACAGTGCACAATGCTGCAGTCTCCAGAGACCTGGGGTGGGGGTGGTGAACACAGAGGCTTGACGTGACTTCACATCCAAGTGTGGAGAGGACCCTGTGAAGGAGATGGGAGGCAGTGAAGGAAGGTGACCAGAGCAGAGAGTGGTTTAGTCTCTAGAACCTAGCAGCATGTTGTTCAACAGAAGTGCTGTGTAACTGGGTAGCTTAAGTCACAGGGTGTTGAGTCAGACACTGTTTAGTGTCTTAAGGGGTCATAACAAAGTACCACAAACGGGGCGACTCAACAGTCAAAAATGGATTGTCTCACAGTTCCGGGGGCTGGATCTAAGATCAAAGTACAGGCTGGGTGGCTCCACGCAGGGTTTTGAGAGAGACTGTTTTCACTTCTGTGCCTGTTGGCTTGCTGGCAATCTCCAAATTTCTCAACTTATAAGGAGATGCTTTACAAATCTCTGCCTTCATCTCCACACAGTGTTATCCCTGTCTGCCTGTCTGTCTCGGCAGTCATCACACCTTAGTGAGGTCTTCAAATATCTTTTTTGCAGATAAGATTAAATTTGCATAGGTTGGGACTTTCCCATCTCTAGGTGGAGGTGGGGGATACAGCTACCCCCACTGCAGGTTTTCAGTTCAATCCTGCTACTTAGTGTCTTTGTCTTCATGGCAGTATCCCTGACTAGGTGTCTTGAAAAACTGTTTTCTTTCTTTTCAGCCCAGTTATCTGTCTATAATGGGACAAAGAATGTTTGGTTTTTAGACACTGTCTTACTATGTAGCCCACGCTGGCCTTGTGCATTCTATCCTTCCTCTGCATCCCAGCCCCTACCTCCCATCCTAGGACTACAGGCTTGGCATGAAAAAATTCTTCTAGATACAAGAATTAGCATGACGTATCTAGTGTCCATCCGGTTGTGTTCACAGAGCTCTTAGGGAAGCCAAGAACTGGTAGGCACCACTTCTGAGACAGAGACAGGGGTGCCCCTGACACACTCATTCTCTTGGTTTCTTTCTCCTCCTAACCCCTGAAGCCTAGCCTGAATCCTGATATCTTTTGAATTTTCTTTTCTTTCATCCTTTTTTTTCTGTCTGTCTTTACCTATTTATTTATTTATCTATTTATTTGTTATAGCTTTAGACTTAATCTTTACTCACATAATTTTGGGGTGCTAGAACGTAAAGCTGTCAACCTAGGTTTTCTTCACCTTTTGCCAGGATTGTGGTAACTCTCACTGTGCTGTGCCATGACTCAGAGCACAGGCATTGACTATTGCTCATTTACCTGTCTCCTGGGCTTCTTGTCAGACACCCAGTGTCTGGGTTTCTTGTGAGACATTAAGTGACCAAGTAGAACTATGGCGCCAGTCCCCATGGGCTTCAATGTCCTGTCCCATTAACCACTGAGATCTAACAGGGACTCTACCACTTCCATGCCTCCCCACGTCAAGTGGGATCTTCTGTTTCGGTGAGCCAGGATGGAGCGTGGGAGGGCTCTCTGAGTTTCTCTAATGGTTAGTTGCTGTAAACATTTACTCCTGGGGACTTCCTCTAAGGCTCAGTGTGGGAAAGGGCACAGCACCCCTACCCCTGGGCTTCCCAGAGTTTCTAGGCAGTTCTAGCCCCCCAGGAATCCTTGTTCTTAAACCATCTCACCCATAGGATTTGGTTTGTTTGGTTTGATTTGGTTTTCACTTTTTGAGACAGTGTCTTTCTACATACTTCTGACTGTCCTGGAACTTACCATGAAGACCAGGCTAGCCTCCAAATCATGGAGATCTACCTGCCCGTGTCTGAGTGCTGGGATTAAAGGTGTACCCCATCATGCCGGGCCTCTAAGCCCTGCTTTTACTAACCTTTCCTACCACCTCCCCAAAGGAAACATTTTGGGGATGCCTATCTATTGTCTTTATTTCTGACTAGACTTGGGCTTGAAAACATAAAAACCAGAAAGGGGTTGCAGGCCCCATGCCTTTCTCCTTAATAAACTTTGTCCCTGAGGCCTGAGCAGTCTGCCACAGTGGGAAATATGAAAGTGACAAAATTAATTAAATTTAAAAAATTATATCATCTTAGCTTGTTTTAGTGAACATATAAACCAGTAAATGAATCATGCCCAGGTTCCTTGGGAGATCCTAGCTAGCTTCCTGGAAACCCACACCTACATTCTCAGTAGGGGATCAGAATCACTATACTTATCCTTCACAGACAGTATAGTGAGTATGCTCCTGGTCCCCAAGCCCAACTCGAGTCACTGTTCTCTCTGTGCTCTCTAGCATGGCTGTGATTCTAAAGAGAGCGCATTCATGCCTGCAACAGTTGTAGTTAATATTCTACATGGCTGGCCGCCCTCCTACCTGGAACTGGTGCGTACACATGCAGTGAAACCTTTGTCACTCACTACTTGCCTGACCTTGGCAGACTTTGCCATTCCCCACCTCATTTTCCTAGTAGGTAAAACGGAATGTTTTTTTTAAAAGATATGTAACACCCATAGCTGGGTTGCTATGAAGTCTTAACTAACAAGCTTGTAAGCCTCCAGTGGACCTGACAGTGGTGCTGTGGTGGATTAGCTATGGCTGCTGTTGGCTTGGGCAGGCTCCCTTTGGTCTTACCTTCCTAGAGAAGAGACCGGATGTTTGCTAACAAGCATCCTTGCAGCAGAGTGGACTTCCCTGAAAAGAGTCACCCAACTGAAGGCCTCTCCTGAGGCCCATCACAGATTCATAGCGTACTAACCATTCCTCAATATCATGTAGGATATCAAGCTCGAGCAGGACATCTGATTGAGAGAGGCAGACGGGAACAGGATACAGAAGAATGGTGACAGCAATAGCTAACACACTGGGTTCAAGGAGGCACAGAATCGGGGAGGGTGTTGTTTCCTTACTTGGGTCATTTGTGTGTTACTGTTGTCTTCTCAGCCTCCTCCTCTTCCATAAAAGGGTTTAAAGGAATCAGATAGAAATTCTGCCCAAGCGGGCATCTGTGACCTTGGCTCAGGCTTCAGGCGGTTGACACCAGGTGACAGAAGGTCAGGGATTATTGGGGCTCAGGGGACAGCATGTGCCAGGGCAGCACTGTGTGGATACCCAGGTATGGATGTATCTTTCCCAGGAGAGAACATGGCTGCTCAGTCTTAGCTGTCTTTCTACCCCCTCCAACTCCCCCAACCCAGTCACCTTCAGGTTTCTGTTTAAACTTGCTTTCTTAACAAGCTAAAGCTTGTTTCCTAACTACTAGTGAGTCTCAGATCAAAAGGACAGACTGCTACATTCCAGGAACCATAGGAGATGAAGAGAAAAAACAGGGCCATGCCCTTAATAAAAGTTAAAATATGCATGCTGTATATCAGAAACCAATATTTTAAAATACTCTAAATTCTGGGCTAGAGATTGCTCAATGTTTAAGAGACTAGCAGCTCTTCAAGAGGACCTGTATTCTGTTCTCAGCACCCATATGCTGCCTCACAACCATCTATAACTCCAGTTCCAGGTGATCTAGTGCCCTCTCTGGCCTTTTTGGCACTGCATGCATGTGGTACATACATATGTATTCAGGCAAAACACTAATGTACCTAAAAATTTTTTTTAAATCTTTAAAATACTCGAAACTGACCATTTTCCTATTCTTTACTATTATGTACCCAATGGCTGTTTATATCTAACATCCCTGGTAGAAACTGTTGTGATCATAAAAAGATAAAGGGGTCTAAGAATATGTTCTAAGAGGGTTCTGTAAGGTATGGGGGAAGGGGGTACCTCAGCAGGCCCATGCCAAGGCATCCCCCTTTCCTGAGGAACCAGCCACACAACGGTATAGTATAGAATAGAGTTTTTTCAGGGCATGGGGAGGGTAGTTAAGAGGTGAATAGAGGCAGAGAAAGGCAGTGAGGGAGAGAGAGCACAGGCCAGCCATGACCCCATGGAGAGAGGGGGGAAAGGAAAGGGGAAGGGAATTGCCCAAGAGGGCAAGAGAGAGGCAAGCTGAAAGCAGTAGTAAGAGAGAGGGGGGAGGGGGCAAGCAGCCCCTTTTATAGTGGGACAAGCCTACCTGGCTGTTCCGGGGAGTGGAGTTTAGACAGAATGCTAACAGAAACACTGCAGAGTACTATCCCATGGTACACTTCTTTACAATTCTCCCTTGAGGCCAGCCTCATCATGGCATTGCCATGGTGGGCATATTTACATCCCTGAAATTGGTCATTGCTACAAATCGGACTTTTGCCAGTTATTTCCTTGTACCAGCACACCACTGAAAACTCATGTCACTTCAAGCTGTAGCCACCTCCTCCCTCCATTCCCAGGGACTCTGATTTGTTCTCTTATGAATATACTACTTTTAAAATGTGTTTCCCTGCTTGATGTCCTTATTCCTTGTAAGCTCTATGAGGTCAAAGTTTGGGTTTTTTGTTTGTTTGTTTGTTTGATTTCAATTTTGCTTTGGTTGTTTTTTTCCCCCTGTCTGTGAGGCTTTTCCTGTGACCCCAGTACCCAGAAGAGTGACTAAAATAGAGATAAATTTGAATCCCATGAATGTTGGCAAGTGCTGATCCTCTGTGTGTAAAACTGCTGTGGTCAGTATTCTTTCACAGTCTTCCCGAGCCCCGTGGACTCTTTCCTGACTCGTAGGCTCACCTCATTTGCAGTCAGTCACTCTCTCCCCATCCCTCCACCGTCGGTCACGATCAGGGGGTTCTTTGTGAGTGTGCCTCTAAAGAGAGCAGTACTTGGAGGGCAGAGGGTGACAGATGTCTGTGAGTTCAAGATCAGCCTGGTCTACATAGAAATTTCCAGGATAGCCAGAACTACACAGTGACACCCTGGCTCAAAACAAAAATAAAAACAAAACAAAACAAAGCCGTGTCTATAGGATTTCTTGCCACTTAGCAGCTTTTGTCTCAGCCCCGAAAGGGCTCAGCACATGGACAGGAATGTTACTGAGATGACTGCTGCCAAACAGTCCTGGGACAATAGCACCTACAACACCTGAAATGAATTAGATGTGAAGTCCTGGGCTCTGAGGCAGGCACACTGGATCAGACCCTCTGGGGATGGGGCCCAGGAACCTGGTTTTTGAGATTCTTTCTGGTGGTTCTAAGCACAACAGTTTAGGACCCACTGACCTAAGCTCTACAGTCATGCTAACGTAATGGCTCTTGGCTGGGGCTATGGTGTACTCCAAGTGACATTTGGCAGTGTCTGAAAACATTTTTAGTGCTTGTAACTGAGCAGGACCCACTGGCATCTGTTATACAGAAGCCAAGAAGGCTGCTGAGAGAAGAACATAAACCCTGCTGCCCTCAAGAGTAACCAAATGTTGCCGGGCAGTGGTGGTCCACACCTTTAATCCCAGCACTTGGGAGGCAGAGGCAGATGGATTTCTGAATTTGAGGCCAGCCTGGTCTATAGAGTGAGTTGAATTCCAGGACAGCCAGGGCTATACAAAGAAACCCTGTCTCGAAAAAAAAAAAAAAAAAAAGAATAACTAAATGTCAGTCATGTGGGGTTGAAGGGTCGTACGGTGTCTATTGCTGCTTCTGTGCATCAAGCTAGCCCTCCCTACTTCCCTAGAACATGTTTATGATATAAAGAATTAAAATATCACTAGTGACAAAATGCTCAGGTGACCCGCAATCAAAACCATGGGGAGAATACAGCCTCTGGGTGAGCTGGGATCCAACAGGGTAGGTGACAGGGACACCTCTCATGGTAGTACGTGCTACATTTCTTCTAGTGTGTTAGCAATACCATCTCATGCGATCCCTAGAACACCTTCCAGTGGACACTGTTTTTGACATTTTACATATGCAGCACTGAAGTTCAGAGATGTCCAACAACTTGTCTGAGTTTGCACAGGTAGAGAATGCTGAAAGAGGAATTTGGACCCAGAGCTCTGTACTCCAAAACCTTCAAGGAAGTAGTCCCTATTTACAGCAAAGGGGGTAAATCTGAGGTGTTTAAAAAATAACGGCTAGGGCTGGTGAGATGGCTCAGTGGGTAAGAGCACCCGACTGCTCTTCCGAAGGTGATGAGTTCAAATCCCAGCAACCACATGGTGGCTTACAACCACCCTTAATGAGATCTGATGCCCTCCTCTGGTGCGTCTGAAGTCAGCTACAACGTACTTATGAATAATCATAATAAACAAATCCTTGGACCGGAGAGAGAGCAAGTGGGACCGACCGGAGCAAGCAGAGCCCACCGGAGCGAGCGGGGCTGGCCGGAGCGAGCGGGGCTGACCGGAGTGAGTGGGGCAAGACCAGAATGAGCAGGGTTGACTGGAAGGAGGAAAAACAAATAATAATGGCTAACCTTTATGGCAAGGGTTGAGTCATACTCTGCTCCTAAAATCATAGGTTGAATTCCCCCACTTCTAGTACTTTAGAATATGATCATGCATTTGGAGGTAAGTTCTTCAGTCACCAAAGAGGTGATTAACTGAGATGAGGCCTTCAAGGGAAACAAACTCTCCTTCAGTATGTGCACAGGTACACAGGGGTGTGCAGGGGCCTCAGTGGGAAGAACACCGTAGGAGAGATCAAACATGTCCACAGCATCCCTGACCTTCCACTCTCCAGAATGGTGAGGAAATAAAGGCTCCTGCTTAAGCTTCCTGTTCCACGGTGCTTAGTTATCCATGGTGCTTAGTTATCCATGGTGCTTAGTTATCCACGGTGCTTAGTTATCCACGGTGCTTAGTTATCCATGGTGCTTAGTTATCCATGGTGCTTAGTTATCCATGGGGCTTAGTTATCCACGGTGCTTAGTCATCCACGGTGCTTAGTCATCCACGGTGCTTAGTTATCCAAGGTGCTTAGTTATCCATGGTGATTAGTCATCCATGGTGCTTAGTTATCCATGGGGCTTAGTTATCCACGGTGCTTAGTTATCCATGGTGCTTAGTTATCCACGGTGCTTAGTTATCCATGAGGCTTAGTTATCCACGGTGCTTAGTTATCCCTGGTGCTTAGTCATCCATGGGGCTTAGTTATCCATGGGGCTTAGTTATCCATGAGGCTTAGTTATCCATGGTGCTTAGTTATCCCTGGTGCTTAGTCATCCATGGTGCTTAGTTATCCATGGGGCTTAGTTATCCACGGTGCTTAGTTATCCATGGGGCTTAGTTATCCATGGTGCTTAGTTATCCATGAGGCTTAGTTATCCATGGGGCTTAGTTATGGCTGCCCAGGCAGAATAAGACATCCTGAGTTGTCTCTGAGATCATCTCTTTTCTGGCATGCAAGTTTACAGGCTGTTAGCTGCAGAGTTGCTTCCTCTGCTCTGGAACAAAAAGGAAATGGAAGGTACACTCTTTGTCCTCTGTTTGTACTGATATACATCTCAAGAGGGCCTCTGATAATTAATATTCAGCTCAAAAATCCCAGATACTGATGCATCTCAAGAGAATCTCTGGGCCTTTTGTTTTTCCTGCCTTAGGGGAGACAATGTCTGTGGCTTTGTATAAGAGCCAGATAATTCAACAGAGAAACTGAAAAGCCAGGAGAGAGCTCTGGAGGGGTCATAAAAGGTGGCAGATAACTTTGAGTGCCACCATCAGACTGACACTTGCTGCTACTCGGAATAGCCTTTGGGCTGGGTATGGTGGTGCATATGAAAGTATTCACAACTCTGGAAGCAGAAGCAGGCATGCCTCTGTGAGTTCAAGGTCAGCCAGGCTTACAAAGAGAGTCCCAGGACAGCTAGGACTACAGAAGACTCTGTCTCCAAAGGTTGGGAAGGGAGGTGTTGTACACCTGGTCAGGCTAATAACTGCATTTCCATTTCATAGAGCCTGAAGGCACAGCAGACTGGCATCTCAGTGCCTCGCACCATAGAGTACAGCCACTAGGAAGCTAGGCAGATCCTGACAGGGTAGTCAGCCATGCTCAGTCAAAGCTGAGAGTGGCTCTGCCATAACCCAAGAGAGAAGGAAGACTCATGTTTGACAGAGATGTACTTAAAGCTGAAAAATAAACGTTGTGGCATATTATTGCACCCCAAATTTGTACACTGAGAGTCAAAGCAACCACAGTTTATTTTCAGAAGGTAGTGTGGTAGTAAAAAGCAAAGCTAAAGCCACTTCTTCCAGGAAAAGGTGCACAGGGCAGGAGGCCGGCCAAGGTCCAGTGTTTTTCCTTTGGTTGTTCGTTTCCCACTAATTATGCCTGAGGGCTGGGCTAAGATTAGCAAACCAAGTGGGGGAAAGTGCTTGGCGCTCAGAGAATGAAAGAGGATCTAATTAGCTTCTGCAAATCACACCCAAGTCCAGCACTGACAGAAGAGCTCCCCCCATCTTCCTCCAACCATGGAATTCTTTTTTATTGTTTTTTTGTTTTTGTTTTTGTTTTTGTTTTGTTTTTGTTTTTGTTTTTTGTTTTTTGTTTTTTTTGTCGAGACAGGGTTTCTCTGTGTAGCCCTGGCTGTCCTGGAACTCACTCTGTAGACCAGGCTGGCCTCGAACTCAGAAATCCACCTGCCTCTCCCTCCCAAGTGCTGGGATTAAAGGCATGCGCCACCACTGCTTGGCTAGCCCTGGAATTCTTTGAGTGGAGAAGAAACTAACACAAGCTCTTCTCTGGGTCACTGCCAGAAGGAAAAGGTGGGGAGCTCATCTCCTCTTCTCCCACACTGATTGATCTGTGTGGGCAGAGGGTTAAGGACACATGAGCAAAGCCTGGCAGTTAAATGGGCAGGTGATGGCACAAGAGGATCAAGGTTCAAATCCTGGCTCCTCCATTTCCAGGTAAGGACAATTTAGCTGAAACTGTGCATATGAGGTCCCACTTCTTTATTTGCCCAAATGGGGGTAACACCTGTAATGCTTAAATTGACTTGAGTGAGCAAACACCGCCCAAGTATGAGTACACATTTGATTGATACTGCCTGCCGTTAGTTCTCCCTGGCCCATAATGGGTGCTTAAAATACTGTGTTAGCTTGAATGTCTTTCTTCAACACATGCTTACTTACCGCTTGGTTTGCTATGGGCCAGGGAGTGTGGGTGCTGCACATCTGGACATGTGTAAGGATGCTCTCCTTACAGAGCTTACAGATGCTGCAGCCACTCAGTGCCTTCCTTGAGGCCTGGATTTCTCTTAAAAGGTGTCAGTCGAGTTGTTTTTAAAAATGAGTGCTTCCTGGAGCATCTCAGCATGTAATCCCAGAGCTTGGGAGGTGGGGGCAGGAGGATCTGGAGTTCAAGGTCATCTTCTGCTTATAGCCAGCTCCAGGCTAGCAAGGGCTACATGGAAATTCCCACCCCTAACTCACCCCTCAAAGAAAGGGAGGAAAGGAGGGATGGAGAAAGAAAGGAAGGAAGGAAGGAAGGAAGGAAGGAAGGAAGGGAGGAAGGAAGAAGAAAGAAAGAAAGAAAGAAAGAAAGAAAGAAAGAAAGAAAGAAAGAAAGAAAGAAAGCAGGTAAGATCCTGAGCACTGTTTCTACCTTGCGAACCAAATATTATTTATTGGTTTACAGCACCCTAACCCAACCAAGAGGTAGCTGAGAGTACTGTATGGTGTGAGGAGTGGAGCTAGTCTGGGCCTCCTGCTCTGCAGTTTAACCTGTTACGTAAATGGAAGCCTGTCAGTTCTGTTCTCAATGAGCTGTGCATTTTTAAATGGCTGAGGTGGTAAACCCTATGTGTGTATATTACCACAATTTAAAACTGATCTGTGTCTGGAGTGTTGTATCAAACTAAATAGTGACTGACACCCTGAACTCTCCAAATGCCCCCCAAAACCAAAAGACCCTGTGCTTTAGGAGAGTTTCCACTGTCCAGACCATAAAGGGGTAGAGAACACCCAGACTTTATTCAAGTGGAGGCCACACACAGAGCTTGGCATTAGGGTTAGATTTGGGGTTCTCTTCAAATCTAAGAACAACTCTGGGTGCAATTGTTGGCTTCAAAGCAGACATTTCTCACCACCCACAGTTCCTGAAACTGGCCTCCGGGCAGGGCTTGATGAGTGAGGCCCCACTTGGGTGCCTCTACCATACACAGGTGCCTAGTTGCTACAAGCTGTCCAATCTTCCAGTGGGGGAAAATATTCAGAACTACTTGCTCAGCCTGAAATGACAGGCTTCTGTGTCCTTGCCAGTCTCTGCGCTGACAGGAGCAAGGAAGGGCCTCTGTCCATGGACACCTTGCTGTGCTGCAGACACTGTCTCATTGAACCCTAATGGAAGCCCAAGGGGTGACTGGCATCTATTTTTCAGATAGGAAAACCGAAGTTGAAAGAGCTGCAGTGGCTGATTAAAGCTAGCAAGTAGGGGAACCTGTGTCTGAAGCTGGGCATGGCCCAGAGGTTCAACAGGGTTCATCCGCTGCCTTGAAAATGAGAAAAAGAAAATCTTGGGCTGTTATTTCCCAGTGTGTTTCATCTGAGGATTACAAAGCATTTTTCCCCAAGAATTGTACAGTTACATATTGATTATTGGCTCTGCAGACACTGTAAAGGGCTAGGATTCTAACAGCAGGCCACAGCTGTCCCTGTCCTTGGGTCTTGCAGACAACTGGATAGACGAGTGTGTGGTAAGTGCTATAAAAGAATGTTTACTGATGTGGCTGAGCCTGTGTTATTTAATCTATGTGAAGAAGGAAAACAGGAGGAGGAAGAAGAGGGAGAGGAGGAGGAGGAGGAAGAACATCAAGAAGAAGAAAAAGAGAGAAAATTTTAAAGAGTTAACTTGTGATGCTCGGATGCTATTTTCCAGCCAGAATTCCCTGGCTTAGACAGGCTGTGCATTGACCTGTGGTCCATTCAACTCTGATACGCCTGGGTCACCCTTGGATACACCCTTGGTCTTCTCATAGGCTGCTTCAAAAAACAAACACAGAATTTGAGCAGAGATGGAGGAACAACTGGATAAAATTATTTTTAAATTGTTCTTGCAGGGTCCACGAGATAGCTTAGAAAGTAAGGGTGTTTGCTGCCAAGCCTGATGACCCAGAATTCACATTATAAGGAAAGAGAACGGATCCGCAGGAGCCCGTGTCTTTATGCAGGACTCTGAAAATATGAAGCTTTACCTGAGGAGGTAAGCTGGGAAACCCTGCGTGGGTGTTTTGGTTGGTTGGTTGGTTGGTTGGTTGGTTGGTTGGTTGGTTGGTTGGTTTTTGCACAGTGTTCACAGGATTTCCTCTTTGTCTCTCCATACCCAAAGTACTAATAGAGGGTTCATGCCACACTTAATAAATGAAGTTGGGCAGACTTCATACAGGACCTGCTTTTCTAACAGCAGCCACCAGATAAGCATGAGTGTTGCATTAGGAATAAAATGTATTTGGTTATGTGACTAAACTTTGTGTCTCTTCGTGAATTAGTGGATCCTACAGGAGGAAAGGCTACCTGGGGTCCTCCTCCTCCGGGTAGGGTGCTATTGGTCCTGGGGCCTGGGTGCTGCTTTACCTGGGTGCTGGGTGCTGCTGTACCTGGGGACTGGGTGCTGCTGTACCTTGGAACTGGGTGCTGCTGTACCTAGAGACTGGGTGTGTCTGTACCTGGGAACTGGGTGCTGCTGGACCTGGACCTAAGGGTCTGGGGAATGCTGGACCTGGGAGCCTGGGGGATGCTGGACCTGGGAGCCTGGGGAATGCTGGACCTGGGGACCTGGGGACCTGGGGACCTGCGGGGATGCTGGACCTAATTAATACTGCAGCCTTTTGAGTAGGAAGAGCTCAGCAGGCACTACAGTGGCAGTTGTGAAAATGTCTGGGGGAGTGTGTATGTGCTCTAAACAAAAATCCAGTTTGGGAGTTCTGGAGATGGCACAGTGGTTAAGAGTGCTTAGTGTTCTTGCAGAGGACCTGGGTTTGGTTCCCAATACTCATGTCAGATGATTCATAATTACCTGTAACTCCAGTTCTAGGGGATCTGATGGGCTTCTCTGGCATCTGAGGGCATGTGCATGAATTCGGTAGATACAAACTCAGATACATATACATGACTTTTTTACAAATGAATAAATAAATCTTGAAAGGAAGGAAGGGAGGGAGGGAGAGAGAGAGAGAGAGAGAAGGAAAGGAGAGGAAAGGAGGGGAGGGGAGGGGAGGGGAAGAGAGGAGCGGAGAGGAGAGGAGAGGAGAGAAGAAGAAAGAAAGAAAGAAAGAAAGAAAGAGAGAGAGAGAGAGAGAGAGAAAGAAAGAAAGAAAGAAAGAAAGAAAGAAAGAAAGAAAGAAAGAAAGAAAAAAAGAGTTAGATCTCAGTACCCTGGGGGGGTAGAAGACAGATCTCTGTAAATTCAAGGCCAGCCTTGTCTGCAAAGCAAGTTTCAGGTCAGCCAGGGCTGTTACATGGAAGAAACCCTACAGCCAGGGCTATACAGAGAAACCTTATCTCGAAAAAAAAAAGAAAAGAAAACAAAAAACAAAAAACAAACAAAACAACAGCCAAAGGAAACAGACATTGTCCTATTTAAGAGATTTCTGCAACGAGGTCGGAGACTGACCTACTTCAGCCTAAGGCAGATGTAGTCTAATATGTCACAGCATTTATGCCTTAGAATGTCTGCCAAGCCCTTCATATCTTTGAACAGAGACCCATCACCCTTCCCGCTGGAGGAGTCCTGTTCGTAATATGTGTGAGGACTCACTGTGTGCTGGGAGGAATGGCCGGCCCTGACCAACAAAAGTCATTACCAAGGTTTGTCAGGCAGCCACAGGAGGAGGAGTCTCTCTTGAGGGCAGGGGATGCTTCTGTAGAAAGGAGCGTTTCTACTGAGCCTCGAAGGAAGGCAGGCAGATGTGAGTTTGGGGATTCAAAGAGCAAAGATAGCACAGGAGTCAGAATCGTCACAGCTCAAATATGAGGTAGCAACTGAGCACTGTTTTCTTCACAGTCAGTGAGAATAAGTGTGGCCTAACAGTTGGCTTATATACTCAGTTCTTTCTGCCCTCCACTGCAGCTCTCCTCCCCTCCTTCCATCCTTGTCCTCGTTTTTTGTCCTTCTCCTCCTCCCCCTCTTTCTTCTCTTTCTCGTCAGAAGAGTACTGATACTCAAAGCATATCTGTTGAATGAGTTTATTGTAAAATATGTATTCTACATTCCAAAATCTAGACTCTAACCTCTCATATCTACAGCAACTGTGGAAGGAGTTCATTATCAGATGAAATATAAAAAATGTCTTTAAAGCAATTAGAACTACGAGAGACCTGGTTTTGTTAAGAAGTGGAACAAGTTTCCTGGCAGAGTAGCTTGGTGTGATGTTCATTAAAACTGAAATGGGTTTGAATCCTGTCTCACACTGTCTCAGGTAACTAAGGGGATACTCTATCTTCTGAAGCCTCCATTAAAGTAAAAAAAAAAATCTATGAACGGGGTAAGGCACCCTCATGAATTAGAAGGATTAAAACATAAGGCACGTGTCTCCATAGCCATAGGACATGAGACTCAGCAGATGCCTCCTCTGAGTGGAGGCTCCCCGAGTGAGCCCCCAGGTCAGCTGTGTATAATATTTAGGGGCCCTGGGCAAGTAAGGAACTTGCTTCTTCCTTTGCTCTATTGGGTTTATAATCAGCTGATTACTTTGCTCCAGTGTGTACAAGCCAAGACATTCACAGCATCTGTCCCTGTGCAGAACACACAAGGAAGCAAACAAGAAATGTATTCCTGTTTTTGAGTCTTAGGAAAAGGCCAAGGGCTATTTTTAGCTGTGGTAGGTTTGGGTTCTGGGAGGGCATGGGAGCTGTGTTTGTGTGTTTGTTACATTAAATTTTAACATAATCCAGAGTCACCTGACTGCAGAGATCTGTGTCAGGCTGTTTTTGTTAACCAAAGACTGTTGGGTTTTTTTTTTCCCCCAAGTTGAGATGTTCAGACTTAATGACTGGCACGCAGCAGTGTCCAACCTAGCAGATTTAACCTAGTAAAAATAAATCTTTTGTTGTATCAAATTTCCATGAGTTATCCTAAAAATGGAGTGAGGTGGTTGTAAACACATCGTTGCCTTTGCTTGAGTAAGACATTCTTTTAGGAAAAAAAAAAAAGATGTCCCGTGATTATGCTACTGTGTGTCTCACAGCCATAAGTGCTGGAAGAACAAGCTGAGATTTAGGAATCAAGGCAGGGCCTCCCTAAGGAAGAGACTTGAGCTTTTTCAGGTACAAACATTTGTCTTCTAAGGTGACAGCAAGCATAGAGCAGCAGAGGAGAAAGATCCTGAGGGCAGCTACGGTTAATTTGCATTTGAGAGGCTGAGGAAAAAGATGGGAATGGAAAGGAATGCACCATGTCCTTCAGGGTTGGACTCAACATGGTTACTCTGGAAACATTCACTGAGGGACTTGTGGGCACGAACAACAGGTTAGAAGCCTCTACAATATGGCTAGCTGCCGCAAGCCCCTGATGTTGTAACTCCCCTACCATGATGGATTACAACCTCAAACCAGGAGCCAAAACAAAGCTTTCCCCCATTAAATTGCTTCTGAGAGGTAGTTTATCCCAGCAATGACTGGACTAACTCATACACTAGCCTTGTTCATTTATGACCCAACAGCTAATAAGTCAAAGAACCATTGTTGTTGATTGGCTAGTAGGAAATTTATGTAGATGGTATTTCCAACAGCTATGATTACCTCATAGTTAATATTCTACTCTAAGGGTTATACAGAGGGCACAACATGTACCCCGAGCAGCTGGACTAAGGATCTATATTCTGAACTATGCACTTCCACTCTTCCACAACCGAGCCTCATGTGAATATTGCGAGTGCCTAAACCGAAAGTGAACAGAGGATCAAAAATCTAAGCAATGAACTACCACCAGGTATATTAATATCAGCACAATAAGATAAGAACATAAAACCCCAAGGTAACACAATCTTCCAAAAGAGTATGAACCTGCAGCGATGGCCCCCTCTGAGGGTGAGTTACACAAAATTCAACACAAAGGATCCAGAAGAATTATTATAAGTGTGTTCAAATAATCTAAAAAAGATAAAGAAAAAAAAAACTTTTGAATGAATCCCAGGAGAAGATAAAAACAAACAAACAACAAAAACAGTAGAATTAAATAAGGAAAACAATTCAAGATATGTAAGAAAGGGGTATTGAGAGATGACTCAGCGGTTAAGAACCTTCGCTGCTCTGGCAAGGGAGTGGGGTTCAATTCCCAGCACCCATGTGGCAGCTCACAACCATGCATAACTCCAGTTCCCAGGGATCTAACAAAGCCTTCTTCTGATTTCTGTGGGCCCCAGGCATGCATATGGTGTATATGGTGCAGGAAAAACACTCATATGCATAATAAAATAAAGAATAATTTTTTTTAAAAAAAGAGAAAGATGAAGAAAAGTCAGTAAAGACATTCAAAAATAAGACAAAAACAACAATAAAACAAAACAAAGAAAAGTCTAAACTGGAACTTCGGAAATGAAAAATACAATAAATCAAATAAAAGGCTCCATAAAAAACACGAAGTCAGAATCCCTGAGTGTGAAGTCAAGGTGGGAGAACTGGGACTTTCCAACAAAGACAAAGATAAATTAATAAGGTATAAGTGGGCTTGTCGATACTTGGAACACAACAAAAGACAACATCTAAGACTAACAGGCATAGCAGAGGAGAAGTTAATTCTAAAAAAAAAAAAAAAATTGAAAAATATCATAGCAGAACATTTTAAAAATTAGGGGAAATGAATGCCAATTCAAATAGTAGTGTTTAAAATACTAAATATGCCGGGCATGGTGGCGCACACCTTTAATCCCAGCACTCGAGGCAGAGGCAGGCGGATTTCTGAGTTCGAGGCCAGCCTGGTCTACAAAGTTAGTTCCAGGACAGCCAGGGCTGTAAAAAACCAAAATAAATAAATAAATAAATAAATAAATAAATAAATAAATAAATAAAATACTAAATAGACAACATTAGAAAAAATGTCCTTAAGTCATACTGTAGCTAAACCACTGAATATACAGAATGGACAGAACAAAGAATGGATATTGAAAGTAGTCAGTGAAAGATATAAAGAAAACCCATCAAAACAACAGCAGATTTCCTAATAGATTTGAAAGTCCAGGAGAGTGTGGAATTATGTATTTCTAGTCTAGAAAGACAACTGCCAACCCAGATTACTATATCTGAATAGCTATCTGTCATATTAGAAAAACAAAAAAAGATGTTCTGTGACCAAAATCATTAATAATTATAACAATAACAATAATAATAACAATAAAGTTAAAGAAATTCATGACCATTAAAATAGCTCTACATAACTCTTCAGATTGAAAAAAAGACAAACATATACATGAGGCCACAGAAAATAGTAAGCCGTACCTGAATGATTTAAACAAGAGAGGTTGGAGAAACACCGAACTCTACAAAATCAATAGAAATGGCAGGAATTACTGCTTTCAAGAATAACTCTAAACATGAATTCTCCCAATTCACTAATCAAAAGGCACAGACCATCAGAATGTACTAAAAACAGGGTCTCATTAGTGCCTTCTAGAAATGCACCTCCCCATAAGAGAAAGTCACTACATCAGGGTAAAGTGTAGAAAAGGTATTCTAAGCAAAAGGATGTAGAGAACAAGCAGGTGTCCATGTTCTTGTATCGAAATAAAGAGACACACAGATAGAGAAAGCAGACTGCAAACAAAATGCACTGAAAGCAGTCCTAAGTCAGAAGTGTATAGCTGTAACTCCCTGTATTAAAGCCAACATCGAGATCTCAGATAATAGCCTAATGACACACTAGAGTCTTGGAAGAACAAGAAGAGCCAAAACCTAAATCAGTAAATGAAAAGAGTTGAGATCAGGGAAAATTGGGTCAAATGGAAATGGCAAAACAAACAAACAAAGAAGAAGCAATGACACCTTCTGGGACAGGGGTGAGGAGCCGTGACCTGCTGCATCAGCTTGGAACTTTCGTGTCTTAATAATCTGGAGCTTCAGGTGCTTTATCCATGACACAAAGCAAAGTATTTCTGCTAAAAGACAAAACAGTAGGTTAAAATAGGTTAAACGTGATAATGTTAAGAGGAAGCTTCCCATGTCTCCTTTTCTACTCTCCAAAATGGAAGGATAATCTAAAAAGGAGACAGACAGGGTGTGACTCACAAAGAAGGTGTCTCTAGGCGAGAGGACAGGGAGGGGATTCTGGGAGACAGCAGCACACTTGGCCAAAGGCTAAAAGGCGCACACTTGCCCAATCAGAAGGCCAGAAGGGAGAGAGGGGGTGGGGGGGCAGAGTGAAACCGACAGAATTTTAATTCTATCTGAAAATATTTAGAAGTATTTATGCTTCTGCAGACATGTTTGTGGTTGAAAAGTATACAGAAAATAAAGGCAACTTTAAAAATAAGAGAATAGTTCCAGAGGCAACAACAGCAAAAATGTGCAGGTGAGGTTTTTGTTTTGTTTACTTGTTTGTTTGTTTGTTTGTTTTAATTGAATGTGTTTGATGACATTGCTGAGAAAGTACTGTCCAGCTAAAACTGACTTATTCTAGAAAGACAGAAGTGGGGGAGCAAGGTGGTGTGTGGGAGGGTACCAGGACATATGACTTGGCAAGGCACAAAACCAATACACCACCCAGTACACTGAGCCTGTTCAAGGTCTACCTGGTCTACTGAATGTGTTCATTCTGAGTAATTCAGCAAAGCCCATCTCCAAAAACAGGTGGAGAAGGTAGCTACAGCTCAGGGGTCTAGCATGTGCAGGGCCATGGGTTCAATACCTAACAAACACAACACCACACACACACAAAGAACAAACAAACAAAGAAACCAAAAAAGAACAAAAAAGCCCTGAGAAATCATGAATTGGCATTGCGTGGGTTTTAGGAAAAAGTGAGGGGCAGCGATGAAGTTGGGTTTTGTTTTGTTTGGTTTGGTTTGGTTTGGTTTGGTTTGCACTGATGTAGAGCTTTCTGACTCTTAACCACACACATAAAAGTAACACCTATACAAGGACACACAGTGCTGAATTCCCCGCTGTGTTTGTCAGCAAACACAAAAGCCATAGGCACATCATATGAAAACCTGAGAAAGAGCTAGTGTCACATGACATGCCAGGCTTCCTGCCCCTTCACATGATTACCAGGTTTGCAAACCTGCCCTGTTGATAAAACATCATCTGCTTGAAAGTGGAAGGGGAAAGGAGGAAATACAATTGTCCCTGTACTGCATGGCTGAGAGGTGTAAATAAGGAAGGGCATCTAGTAGCCAGTGCTCTATGAAGTCTGGCAGGTTTCCCTCCCTGTTGCCCTTCTCGGTCATAAACATAGATAACATAAGAGTTCTGCCTATGAAGTGAGCAGTGTTAAAGTCTCTGAAGCTAAGAAGCTTTGACTCCAATTGTATAAAATGATGTGACCCCCTCAGGAGATTGTAGGATTGAAGACCAGAGAAGTGGGGCATGGAGTCTAATAAGAAAACTCTTAGGGATCTTGAGAACTAGCAAAAGGGAGTAGGAAAATGGTAAGTGTCGGGGAAATGGATGAAGGAGAACTGTTTTGGACAGAGCCAGCTGGCAGGGAACATCAGCTGACCCTACATGCATGTAAAGGGGAAAATACCACGGAGGCTTGCTATTTGTCTATGAGGATGGTTAGGTAGATCAGAGAGGCAGAGAGAGGAGTAGTTAGGAAGAAGTACAGAAGGCTCTGAACTCATTGACAGACTTGGGAAATATCCCTGTGCTGAGGTTTAGGGAGTGGCTTGACACCCAAGAGAGAGTCTGGGTCTCACCAGAGAATTAAAAATAATTTAAAAATTGAAAATACATTTTTAAAGGGTGAATTAGATACACTTCTGAATAGCCACATCCAACTGGCAATAAACAGAGTACCATTTTACACTAGAAGACCTTGGAGGAACCCAACCATCTACAGGCTGCATTAGGGAAGACAGAGATCCTTAGCCTGATCAAAAGTAAAAACTCTACATCAAACAGTAAAACATGTCATGTAACCTTTGCTAACTGCTACTCTAAGCACCAGTTAATTCCCTCATTATAGCAGCCATTATTAAACGATAACTAAGGACCTTCCTGGGCACTCTGAAGGTGTAGGGGTTGAAAACGTAAGGCAAACTGACAAGGCTCCATTCTTTTTCCTTTTAAAAATGAAGACTNAGAACAGAGCCCTTGAGGTAAGGGAACTTGGTGTAGAGAGCAGTCAGAGGGCACATGGCTGGTCTGAGGCAAGCAGGAGATGAAAACAAGGGCTGGATGGGATAGAACAGGGGCTCTTTCAGATCAGAGCTTGGGTCTGACTCACTGTACAATGGGAGGTTTTAGTTATGAACCTGCCCAGTGCCTCTGGCTGTGGTGTAATGAGTAGATCAGGCTAAGGGAGTGGGCTGTGCTAGAAACCGGGAGGGAGCCCACAGACTGCTCCTGCTTTGGAACTAGCCTTCTCTGCACAGCCTGTAAGTCCTCACAATAGCCATGAGGAATTGGAATCATCCCTCCTGCCTGGGATTCGCATCCTGTTCCACAAACCCAAGCACAGTCTGGGGCATGCAACTGTCCCTTTAATAACTCTGATGTTTGATTAATAAGTTAAACAACTCATCGATTCCATTTACGCCAAGGATAGTGCAACCCAATTAAAAGGCCTGAAAACAAAGACTGGACACGCCAGCTGTTTGCTGGCACTGGTCAGTTGCTGGAGCGGGAAGCCTTGTCAAGCTCAATCAACAGGGCAGAGCCAGCAGCCCACGATGACACAGTCCCCAAATCTGCCATTGTTCTCGGCCAGTACGATGCTGCATCTGGGTGCCTCCAGGAACAGGGATGAAAACAAAACATTCTTTTTTTAGCCCAGTTTATTTTTTATTTTTATTTTTTTCTGGTGGCACTTTTCTCCAGTTGCCCAGCTATGACAGGAGCACCCCAGTTCAAGTGACCATGTGCGGGGCACCCTTGCAGACTAGATCTGCCGCCTCTCAGTTTGTTCACCTAGCATAGAACCTTGGGGCTTTCTTGAAGCTCTAATCGTTCGCGCTGCAGTTTCCGGCCGGTTTAACTATGGAGGATAACCACTGGGACTCTGCCATGCTGAGGCTAAGGGAGCGAGTGACATGAGCCTCAAACAGCCTCCTAAGGGATCCCCATCAAGTTCTGTTTGGAGAGTGTGAAGCCCCAACAGCCTGTGGTCTAGCAATAAACCCCTGATCATTCTCGAAGTATGTTTCTCACCGGAAAGTAAATGTCGGACCATACTTTTGTGTGCTCACTTCATTTTGTTCAGCGAGAGATCCTAAGCCTTCGTGTAGGGGTCGTAACCATCGTCCGGGTGACTCTCATTGTGGCACCTTCCTTCCGTCCTCGACACGTACATTAGACGGTACCTCATACGTGCCCCTCACCCGCGATGCAGAGAGGGAGCCCTGGAACTGTGCTGCACAAAACAACAGCTTCAGGCTGGACAGATGACTCAGGGGTCGGGAACACTGGGCGTTCTTGTGGAGGACCTACATGGTAGACACAGGCATGCATCACTCCAGTCCCAAAGGATCTGGTGCTCTCTTTTGACTTCTGTTTGTACAGGGTACACCTATATCCTTGCAGGCAAAATATTCATACACTTGAAAATTCAACTTAATTTTAAAAAATGCAGCCACATGTCTGTTTAAGGGTCATGGGGATTATAATTTCAACTGATTGGGTTCATTTATTTGTTTAAATTTAAATTTTAAAAGTTATATTAGGGCTGGTAAAATGACTAAGTGGATAGAGTACTTGCCACAGAATCATGAGGACCTGAGTTTGATCCTGGCACTCGCACAAAAGCCAAGTACAGTGACAGTGCCTGCAATCCTAGCACTGAGGAAAGAGACAGGCACATACTCCTGTCTCTATGGCCAACTTCTCTAGTCGGTCAGCAAGCTCCCTAGGTTTAAGAAGAAAGCCTGTCCCAAAAAGCAACATGGAGTGTTGTTGAGGACAACCCTATATTGACCTCTGGCCTCTATGTGTTCATGTGTGTACGAGTATGATATGCATGAGTGTGCATGTACATGCATGTACAAGCATACATGTGTGAACACACACAGAGACAGACAGACAGACAGACAGACAGACAGACAGACAGACAGAACTGGGCACGGTAGCAGAAACCTGAATTCCCAGCACTTGAAAGATACAGACACGAGTCCAAAGCCAGCCCCAACTACATAACAAATTAGATGCCAGCCTGGGCTACAGGAGACCCTGTCAACAGCAACACTAGTAATAGAACATAAAACCTGAGAGTCTGGCATAGTGGTGCCATCATCCCACCACTGGGGAGGTCAAGGCAAGAAGATCATGAATTTGAGGACAGTATGAGCTACAGTAAGATCCTGTCTCAGCAAAAAGAGAGATGACTCCGCTTTCCAGTTTCAGGATGCAGATGTAAGCCATCCCGCTTATCATTAGTGGGCTTGCCTATGTTAATTGGAAAGAGGCAAAGGACAGAGAATGAAATCTGCACTCTGGGACTTCCATCTCAGCTGAAGGCCAACTCTGCCTCCTGCTCAGAGCTTAGCCCTGGCAGTCATCTCTCACATCATCTCTCCACTCAAACCTCAGCCGAGCCACTCAGTAGCTTACTTCTAGGTCTTCATAATCAAAAAGGCCCCAAGAAAGATGTGTCTCCTGACAGAAACTAATGGGAAATGTTCATGAACATTGAAATTTATCACGTGGTTGCAAGGTATAGCTCAGCTCTATAAGTACCTCTTCTTATTTAGTATTTTTAGGAACCTGGTTATGTGGACTTTTTTAGTATGTTTGACAGACAAGGGAACCAAGAGAGCAAAGCTAAGCGAGTTATCTAAGGTCAAGTTATCCAGAGCTGGTGGCTGGTCAGGTAGACAAATGACCTTCAGCTTTCTGTGACTGATGTGTGGGAACATGGGACTAATCTGGGAAGAGGATATTGCACACCCTCTTCTGCTATATATTAAGTGTCAACTCAAATATGGAACTTTTTTGAGGATCTCTCTGGCTTCTGGAACGCCTTCTTTGAGCTGGTTTGGCTATGCTTGGTCATTTTTCTCCTCTTTGATAAGGAAGTTTGAGAGGCCAAAAGGCCCTCAGCTCAGGCTGGCCCTGCTTAGAGACACCCCTCTCACTTGAACTTTATGTCCCCTGAACTCGGGGGTCCTGCCAGCAAAATTCCCTCATGGTAGAACTTTGGTTAGAGAGCCTAAGTCATGTGCTCATTGGCACTGGAGGCCAAGTCTGTGTGGGTGTTGGGGGGCAGGGAGTCTCAGCACATACTTCTCTGCTGAACTTCCCTTCCCTCTTTGGCTTGGCAGCAGCTTTTAAGGACATGAGACCAATCCAAGAATTCCTTGTCAACATCACTCCTTTCACCGGAACCACAAATTCATTCCAGTGGGACCCAGCTTTACCTCCAGGCAGACATCAGAAACAACTCCTCTTTACTTCAAAACTGCCACCCTCTCCTGAGAGCCACCCACTTCCACACCTCTTTCTCCCTGCTGAGGAAGAAAATAAGGGCCAGGGCTGTCGGAAGTATGGTTGGCAGAGGAGGGCCCAGCCCTGCCAGGCTGTGGGGGGGTTCTTCACACCCAGCTGTTGATTTTGCCTTTCTTGTGGTTCCAAGGCTCCTTCCTGCCTCCTTTCTTCTTCCAGAACCAGCTGGATGAGTAGGCGTGGCCTTCCCCAACCGGATCCCTTAGCCACAGTTGCCCTGTGCTGGCGTTCAGGGAAAGGACCATTTTGCAAAAGCTTCGGTTGCATCCCAAACACTTTTCCTGTGAGCAAAGTCCAAAAGGCATCCAGCATCTTCTGGGGCTCTTCTCACTTCTTGGCTGCTTCAATGCCTGAGGAAACCGGCAGGGGGTCAGAATGAAGGAGGCAGGAAGAGAGTGATCAGCTCTTAGCTGACAGTTAAAAGTGGAACCTACCAGAAAAGCAGTGATGGTTACCACTCGGGGGTTCACCGAGTGAGAAGAGGGAAGCCAAGGCGGACTGGCACCCCCTTTCCTTTGCTCTGCTGACTTGGATTCAGAGCACCCCCTTTCCTCCAGGAAGATCTTGATATGATAAGCTTCCTCTTCAGTGTCCTCAAACACCTTTATCACTCTTTGGTGATTCTAACCATCTGAAAAAATGCGTCACTTCTCCCTTTTCTCCCTACTGACATTCTTTTGCCTACTCTTGTTTCTCAAACCCACAGCACGTGTACACGTGGATGCTATGCCAGACCTGAGCCTAAATGATACCAAACTTCGTCTTGAAATACCAATGTGGACGAGAGGGCAGCAGGATCATTGCTGCACAAAACAAATCTGAGGCTCCAAGCCAAGGACAGATTGCGGTTAGGAGTGAGTCCCGAGCATGGACCCAGACTCAGCACACATGAGCTGTGTGGCCCTGGGCAAGTTCCATCTGCCCGTGCTTATGTCTTCTCACTATAAACAGGGTGACTCAAGTCGCTCCCTTTTAGTATTTGTGAGAAATATGTGAGTTAAGGCAGGTTAACGATCCGTTATCCAATATGCTTGAACCAGAAGGGAGTTGACAGTTTTCAGATTAGACAATACCTGCAAAGATAATAAATGTTGAACATCCCTTACCTAAAAACCATTAAATCTGAATTGTTATAAATCCAAAAGGTTTTTTGGGTGTCACGTCTATACTAAAACCTTTGAATTGTGAGCATTATTATTCCTACATCTTTCATCTTACTGGCTTCCTTCCTTGATGCTAGGCCCAGTCTTGTCTCTAGGCCTGATATATCTTTGTCCCTTGGCTGGCCTACATTTCCCTGATTAGCTCACGTGGTTTTCTCTCAATTACATTAGCCCACATGGTTTTTGCTCACCTTCATTTAGGTCTTCACTAAACTGCTGTTGCCTTCCCTCCAGACCCTTACCCATTTCAGGATTCATCTCAAAGCATGGATACGGCATGGCTCTGTCTTTTTACTAAGTTTTGTTTGTCACCTTTAAATATCATCTGCATGAAAATGAGGACTTTGTACCTGTGTCATTCCTAGTGCCTAGTAAAATGTCTCCCACATAATAGATGTGTAATTGAAGGGATGCTTAGATAGATGGCTCCACAGATCTCTTAGGGAAGGCTTCTGGGCCCATTTCCAGCAGCCTTCCATTTCTCAAACCCCGTGTCACACTCCATTAAGTGTACCCCCACCTCCAACTCCTTCTCTATACCCAAGCTTGCCCCTCTGGCCCTTTCTCTCTCCATTGACCCAGTTTGACACTGCCTTTCCCTGTCTCTGGAGACTTCTGGCATGAGCAGTTTGGGATTTGCTGACTATTCCAGAAAGATCAGCTGTCCCCCGTGTCAGCTGTTGAGGGGACGCAAGACAGACACACGGGCAAGCAGCAGAAACAGATGGTCAGAGAGATAACCACATCCACATTGGAGTCAGGTCACAGAAGCCAGGGGAGGCTGAGGGCACAGAGGAGGAGGGTCTGTTACCCACATGACAGAACCGCAGCTAGACCCTTTCCAAAACCACATCTTACACAAGGCATGCAGGGATGACACATGGGTGAGCTGTTGGATTTATCCTAGGTTGAGAAAGTACCTGGAGAGTCACAGTCTTGTGAAACAACAGTGTCAGCCCAGAAGCTCCGATGCTATATCATCATCAGAAAGGTATTTTCAAAGCCCCGGGGAGCAGTGAGATTAGTTGTGAAAAGAAGACCTGAGCTTTCAAGGGTAAATTTGGTTTCCAGATGCTGTGGCCTCAGAACAGGACTTTAAACAGCTGCCTCTCCAGTCCCTCATCTGCCTCAATCAATGGTGAGCCGCATAGTTTACCCTTCCAGAAAACCTTCATTGGTTACCATTCCTTGGTGTGATTTGAAAAAAAATTTTTTTTCAGAAAGAGAATGTTGTAGGTTGTAACTCACCCAAACCTCACTTGTTGGTCCTAACCTCGGTATATCAAATAATGCTTTAGTGTGATATCACTCATTCAGACAAAGGGAATATGTGCATACTTCCTTGCAGCCATAGGTTAGAATGGTAATATTGTTGTTTTGAAGTGCAGCCATTAAAAGTAATTAGAACCTTCCAAATTTTATTTTTCGTAGGTCAATATTCACTTAACCTTTTAGAATAAAGCTTTTGGGTAAGCAAAAGGAAAGCTGAAAGTATGTGTTGTGTGGCTGACTAGTGATTTTCCTGGGCTTGAAGCCCTGGGGATCTGCTTTAGATGCCTTAGCCGTCCGTTGGAGAACTCACCTCTTAGACGTGTCCTGTCCTGGTTTTGATTTCACTCCTCGTCCTTCCCACTCACATGTCTATTTACACAATGATCATTTTCCCAGCTCTTACAGCCATGTACACATTGTTTGTGTATTTCCAGCCAGATGCTCTCAATTCAAGGGCAGCCAGAATGCCCCGCTTCAGCAATACATTTTTTTTTTTTTTGCTCAGAATTGTGTGACCTTGAAAACATGTGTCTTAGTCATTGTTCTGTTGCCACTGTACTATTGCTCTGATGACACACCATGACCAAGGTAAATCTTATAAAATCGGGGTCTTGCTTATCATTTTAGCACATTAATTCATCATCATCATGGCAGGAAATAGACAGCAATGGCACTGGGGCAGTAGTTGAAAGTCTTACATTCTGCTTGGCAGTCAGGGGGCAGAGAGCAAGAGATGCTGGACCTGAACTGGGCTTTTGAAACCCCAAAGCCCACCCCCAGCAACACACCTCCTCCAACAAGATCACACCTCCTAATCCTTCCCAAACAGTTCCACTGGCTGATGACCAAGCACTCAAACTTCTGAGTTTGGTGGGTGGGGTGCGTTCTCATTCAAACCATCATACCTTGTGTCCTTTGAAGTCCAGCTTCCCTATATTACAAAGTGACTGCAAGAATTAAGCAAGGAGGCCATGTAGTGATGGCACACATGATTAATCCCAGCACTTGGAAGGCAGAAGCAGGCAGATCTCTGAGTTTGAGGCCAGCCTCATCTATAGAGCAAGTTCCAGGACAGCCAGGGCTACACAGAGAAACCTGCTTCAACAAACAAAGCAAAACAAGACAAACAAACAAATAAAGATTTAAGCAAGGAAGTGTCCATTAAGTGTTCGATAAGTAATAGCAGAGATTAAAAAGGAGAAAGACAGTACAAGGTCCCATTTGTTGATATTGTTCCATGGACTCTGCTCTGAAATCAAAGCAGCCCTTTGGTTCCTCTTGGCCATGGTCAGTGCACTAGACATATATATCCCCCTCTGTCATCTTTCTCCATTCTAATGAAAATAGCCATCATATCAAAGCAACAGGAAGTAAATTTGTAGTCAACAGACTTTGTCTGCCCTTTCTCACTCACACACAAACTCTCCTCAATGCTGGGAGGTTCTGCAGAGCTAGTTACACAGGAAGAGAGCACAGTATGACAAACACCATCCAACTGCAAAGTTCTCATATCTTTTATCAAGGAGGATATCAAGAAGGTTTTTCTAAAATAGCATGCATTATAGGTTGCAGAATAAATATGAAACATGTTTTCAGTTATTATAATACAAAAAAGTAAAACCACAGTGGTTCCTTTCCATGTTCAAGCCCATCTCCTGTTTTAGGAAATTCCCTCATTTTGCAGACCTTTAGTAAAGGAGGACATAGACAGATCTTCTATCTGTAGAAGCTGAAGGAAAGCAGGTATATTTTGATCCATGCTTTCTCAAGGAAGTCTGAGACTCACCTGACTGGCTGCATCTTTGTAGGAAGTGGGGGAAGTCCTGAGAGAATGTGTTCTGTTGACATAGGTACAGCCATGTTAAAGACCCCTAAGGTATTAGGCCCATGGGAAATGGCAAAGTCTTCCCTTCTGTTCCATGTAGGACTGCTGATAATATGTGCAGAAAATGTCCATGATAACTTTCTACCCCAAGATGTTTATGACCTGAAAATTGCTCAATACTGAGACTGCTCCTACTAAAATTAGCTAAACCTGCCTCCTTATAAATCTGTGTCCCATAAACTCCGCCTCCCTGTTCAACTGCATACAATTACCCTGCCTTCCTGTTCAATTGCATACAATTACCCCACCTTCCTGTCCTAATGTATATAACAAACATGCTGATTTTCAGGCTGCCTGGTACAACCCGTCCCGGCTTTTCTTTGTGGCTGTCTTTTCTTCCTTTCTTCAGTGCCCTGGTCAAGTCCTGGGAGCCTTGGTGGATGGGGCAGCTCTCTCTTAAAGTAAGTCACAGAAACACACTGGTTAGCTTGAGATGACCACAGCAGAATAGGGTGACTAGTAGTAGCCTCAGCAATTAGCCTCTAGTGTCAGAGAAGTCATACCATGTCCTGACCTGGCAGAGAGCTCCAAGGGCAAGACTTAGACCTCAGTTAAATACACTTGATATCTATTTGTAACCAAGAACTCAGAGCAGAACTAATTGAAAGATCTTGAGCAGTCATGGATGGGCCAGGGATTATTAAAACTCCTTCCAGAAGTATTGAACTTCACCCGAACAATCCCAAGAAGAGTGACCTATCATTCCTGTTTGACAAAGCAAAATTGAAACGTGTCAAGGTAACACAGCTCTCAAGATCAACAGCCTCAGAGAGACAGAAGTGGGAATCAGTCATCTCCATGTAACTGAAAGGCTCTTCCTCCTGCTCACATCTCAAACATGTGCATAGTTTACTAGTTAGTCAAAGAATCTTATGCTTTGCCTCACGTAATCCTCACCACTCCTTCGGGTTGGAATTTTTAATCCATATTTAACAAATGAGGAAATGGACTCAGAGGGATCAAAAGTAACTTGCACAAATATTTATCATCAGCCTTAAAACTGTACCTACCCATTGCTCTAACAATTCCTAGTCTAAGCAATGATATAGTCACAGATATAATTAAAGAGCACACAGGGCTGGGATTTAATGCAGACAAAAACAGAGTGTCATCTTCTGGTCAACGATTCGTAAATGAACAACAACAAAAGACAGAGAATGCCTTCACATAGACTGGTGTGGGTATCAAAAGTCACGGTGAGAGGGGGCCGAGGAGGGGGGGACACTGTGGGACAGCTCCTGGTCAGCATAAGTCAGGACCTAGCCACTAGGTCACACACATAGTTAGTGAAAGGATCAACTTCACAGGGCCTTCAGGATCTTTTGAAAATGATAGAAATATTCTAGATCTCAATTATGGCAAAATCTGCATGAGTACATACAACTGGCAAAATTTATAAAAATGTACTGTAAAATGGAAGTAAATTATTCCTCAATTAAAAACTGCTTCAACAGAAAATATTTTTATCAAGGACAATAAAATGTTAAGTAAAAAAAGTTAAAAACCTTTTTTTTTTGTACTGAAGAATATTATTTCTTCCATGTATGTTACCTGCATGGAGATGAAGAGGAAACATTCCAAAATAATCATGGTGATGGGTGATTAAAATGAATAATTTAGATCTTTATACTTGTTTTTCAGTAGTCTTTAGTGACTGGAAATTTAAAAAAAAAAAAAAAAAAAAAAAAACAAGCCGGGTGTGGTGGCACATGCCTTTAATCCCAGCACTTGGGAGGCAGAGGTAGGCGGATTTCTGAGTTCGAGGCCAGCCTGGTCTACAGAGTGATTTCCAGGACAGCCAGGACTACTCAGAGAAACCCTGTCTTGAAAAACAAAACAAAACAAAACAAAACAAAACAAAACAAAACAAACCACTAAAGATGTGTTACTGGCTTGGCTACATGATCGAAGGTCTGAAGCAGGAGGCTGGGAGTTCAGATTTCTTAGTAGTCAAGTTCCTGTACTTCTGTGAAGCCTCAGAATCTCTCCCCTAAGTTCCTGTACTTCTGTGAAGCCTCAGAATCTCTCCCCTGGAATCTCTCCCCTGGCCAGGAAATGCTTAGTTGTGAGCTTTGGGGAAAAAAAAACTGCCTATAAAACATGTCCTTGCCTGCCAGAAAGCTGAAGTCTGCAAGGCAGAGTTAGGAGAGCAATCGCTTCTTGTGAGAGGAAGCCAAGGCCAGGAAGAGGAGGATGTGGCAGTAAACCAAAGAGGATGAGTAGGTGGGCAGACTGAGTGACAGGCAGGAGAGAGTGTGGCATCTGTGAAAATCAAGGCTGAGGAAGAGATTGTGGAAGGTTAGCACATGAAGGGGGTCCCACAAGAGAGGACTGCTGTCAGCCCCAACTCCTGATAATTAATTCCAACTCCTGATAGAGAATCTGTGCTATAGTGAGAGTCCTTGAGAAAGTAAAACACAATGCTCTATTTAGGGCCACTTTGGGGGATACACAGGACTTCCGCTTATATTGTAGTCAGCCCAGAGATCTGGATTCCAGAGTTTCTAGTCTATTCTGGACAGTCAGATTACCTTCCAGCACACTACCGTGCTGTGAAAAGGACGACGTTAATGTTTGTGTCATAAAAGGAAGTCTACAGGCCTGCAATGATAGCACTCACCTTCAATCCCAGCACTGGGAAGGCAGAGGCAGGCAGATCTCTGTGAGTTTGAGGCCAGCTTGGAATATAGAATGAGTTCCAGGACACCCAAGACTACACAGAGAAACCCTGTCTCAAAAAAACCTAAAAAGAAGAAGAGGAAGAAAAAGAAAGAAAGAAGGAAGCAAGGGAAGGAAGCAAAGGAAGCAAGGAAGGAAGGAAGGAAGGAAGGAAGGAAGGAAGGAAGGAAGGAAGGAAGGAAATGTACAAAATTGAGTGTGGTGGTGCATGTCTTAAATCTCAGCATTCAGGAGAGGTGGCTAGATTCTGGGAGTTAGATGCCAGCCTGGTCTACATATGGGGGCGGGGCATTGGGGAAGAGCAGGTATGCAATGTATTGGTTAGAGCATGGACTTCAGAACCAGGCTGGCTAGGTTTTGAATCAAGGGGACTTCCTGGCTTTGTGGCTCTGAAAAAGTCTTTTAACCTTTGTGTTTTGTTTTCCTTTTTTCTATAAAATGTAATCACAAAGATAGTTGCGTCTTGGGGCTGCTGTAAGAGTTCAACAAATTACTTTGGTCAATAGTAAACCTTAATGATGACGTTAGAGATAAAAGATTATATAAACTGACTGGCCCAAGATGACGTGGAACTGGGAGGAGGGGCTGGGTCTGCATGCATCTGTCAATCAATAAGTCTCTGGAATAAAGGACTTACTGGTTGGCTATTTGCCATGTACCTGACATTATCCCAGACACTGTATAGGGAATATTTCCAGCCTTTGGTTGGAGCAATAAGATATGGAAACCAGAAGCAGGAACCAGTGCTATTGTACAATGTAGTGAGAGATAGGATGTCAGACAATAAGATCACCCAAATTTGAGGAAAAAGACAGGAACCCCTTCTAGAAGCAGGATTTAAACATGGTATGTTTGTGAGGACAAAGACAACAGTGGGCTGTCTTCTTAGCCTACGTGGAGGGTAATTAGGACCCACCTTTCAACTCCATAGACTTTCTCTCTATCCTCCACCTGTGCTGTGAGGCAGCCTGGGTTGGAGGAGAATGGGGAGAGATGGGGAAGGGTTGAGAGGACAGAGCAAGAGCAATAAGGCAAGAAAGAGAAGAGGAGGTCAAGCAGCCCCTTTTATAGTGAGTCAGGCAGACCTGGCTGTTGCCAGGTAACTGTGGAGCTGAGACAAAATGCTAACAACCACCACCTATCCACCGAGTGACTTTGGGACAGTCCCATACAGTCTCTGAGTCCATTGTCTTATTCTATAAGATGAAAGTCAACTTCTCTGTTTGATGATCTGTTGTGAGACCGAATGAGTACAGGGGCGGCCCCACAGCTCAGCGATACTGAATCCTTTTTTTCTCTCCTTTGACCTTTTCTATGGCTCATCAAACTGGGGAGTCCTTCAGTCCTAAAAAATGAAGAACTGGTTAGAAGACAGAGGATAACTCACGCAGGAGTTTAGATCACTTGGTCTAGGCAGGGTGCTAGATAAGGGAGTTGCTTGAAGCTGAAGGGAAGACAAGGCTTCAGACAAAAATAGGAAAACAGTGCAAAGCCTACATGATTGATCTTATGAGATTGTCATGTAGAGTTCTGAAGGCTACATCAGGGTTCTCTAGGAAGCCAATCTAAAGAGAGGGAGATAGCATAGTGCTCAGTTCTGTTTTAGTAAGGATGGGGAAAGATGAACTTGAGAGCAAGTGAGGAGGAGTCCAAGTGATGGTTAGCCATCTTTATCCCGAGAGAGCAATGGCTACTGCAGGATTTTGGAGAACTGGAGGATATACCAATTTACTAGTTAGAAAGAGCTCTCTGTGACTGATAAGGTGCCTTACAGTTGGGGCAGTACTGAGTGCTGGTGGAGGTGCAGTTTTACTGCAGTCTAGGAGGAGAGGACAAAGGTGAACCAGGAAGCCAGATGGCTTCTTCTGAGCTCCTCTTTAGCACAGAATGGCTTCGCATGGCCTTGTGACTCCCAGCTATGGAGGGTAATTGCCTGTTTGCTTCTTTTCCTCTCTGCATTCCTGGACCAAGGAGAGTTCTCAGTTGCCACCTCTGTGTTCTGAGGACTATGGGGCTAAGTAAGGAGTAAGGGATGAGGATACAGCCTGTGGGCTGTTCATGAGCCAAGAAGCCCTACAGAGTCCTTGCTTTCTCGCTTTCCCTTCTCTGGCTATAATCCTACCGTGCAAACAAATGTTTCAGATGCTGTCTATACTGGTTTGTAAGCTGACACAATCTAAACCTTCCTCTTGTATGCTTCCCAAGCAGAGCTTTAAGGAAGTAACCATCAGGGAAGGAAAGAAGAGGTGATGGAAGCCAGAGTTTATTTGTGTGGTTATCTGCCCTCTCACTGTACAGCAGGGGGAAGCTTGGAGTCCAGAGCAGTTTCCTGCAGGTGAATTGAAGTGTGCAGAAACCCTTGTAAGCAGCACACTTCTCTCACTCTTTCACAACATACCCCTTACTATTCTGTCGTATCTCTGTGGATACAGACAGGGAGGTCACAGGTCCATCAGGGCACAAATGATGTTACCACCTGACATGGTTCCAGTTGTTTATAAAGTGAGCTGATTCCAGCCGGCACACAACCCAAGCTGGTACTGGCATCTGCCAGGCTCCTGCAAGCTTTGTGCTGCCAAAGGTCACCAAGAAACCAGCGTCCAGGGCTAGAGCCTCATGTGGCCCTGGAAGAAGCTGCGTCTGAGAAGGGCTGGAACATGTGGGCAGAGAAGCAAGCCAGCGAGGACTGTGAGTCCCAGGCAGCACCTGTTCCCAGGGAGTAAATAATTCTTTGTCCTTGGGTCACGACTCCTGCCTGTCGCCAAGCCTTCCTTGTGGGCCGCCAGCCTGACACCAGCATAGTGCTGGTGTAAACTGTGCTTTGGAAAAAGAATCAAAGGTCCTGGTGGCTTTCACTCCCTACCCTGCTCAATGTGGCTCGCAGACTCCTATTTCACAGCTGCTGCCCAGGTTACAGGGTGAACCTTACAAATATTTGGATGTGGCACCCCCTAGCCCGCACTGACAGAAGTTGGGTGACAGAGGCAGACAGCCTGAGATTGCACCGGGCTGCAGTTCTGGAAGAACAGGTGTTGGCAGCTGCCACATCCCTTTCCCCCTGCCGCCTTCTCCACCCACTCTGCAATCCTGTCTGTTTACAGTGTGTTTTCCTGGGACAACATTTGAAGTATGCTAAATATGGGCACCGTGGCTAGAGATGGAATGCCAGGCTCATTGTGTGGACGGTGAATTAGTGAGTTTATGACAGGGAGGACTAATTCTTGTGTTTGGAAATGTATCGGAGATCCACAGTTACTCTGTTTTGAAAGAGCATCATCCACTAGCTGAGGTAATATTGTGGTGGTTAAGGAAGCCAGTTCTGGGTGAGAAATGTAGTTTGGCTGCTGGCCTGCAGCAGGACCTTGGGTAAACTCTGGTGTCCTTGTTTATTGCATTGGTCAACTCCTTCAGATTTTTCTGATTGCTGGGAAGCCGTCTGCCTGGACCCATTGGGAAGAGGCTAATTATTGGTATTCTGTCTGGACTCCATCCCCACAGTTACCTGGCAACAGCCAGGTATGCTCTTCCCCACAGTTACCTGGCAATGTCTAGGTAGGCCTGGCCCACTATAAAAGGGTCTGCCTGCCCACTCCCCCCCCTCTCTCTTCTCTCCTTTGCTTCTTGACCCCCTTGCTCCCCCTCTCGTCCCATTCCTTTCCCCTCACTACACGTGACCATGGCCAGCCTCTACTTCTCTACTCATTCCCTTTCTCGTTGCCTCTACTGCCCTCTTAACTCCCCTCCCCATGCCCTAAAAAACTCTTCTATGCTATACCATTGTCATGTGGCTGGTTTCTCAGGGGGACGGGATATCTTGGCATGGGCCTGCTGAGACAATCTCTCCCCCCACACCTCACCAAACCCCCATAGAACATATTCCTATATCCTTTATCTTTTTATAAACACATCACTAATGGCACTCAACTTAACCATAGGGAGTGCTAACTAGGCAAGTACCATTAGACCATTTTTCAAGACACCACAACACACCATGAGCACCTTCACCAGGGTGCTCCATCTTGAGTGTCTAGAAGTCCTAGTTTCTCCCAGGGAGCCTACTATGCAAGAGACAGACATGCTACTCTGCACCATCATTCCTGGGACCTTCCCCACACCACCTCTTTTTCTCTCTCTCATGAAAGAGAACCCTCCCTTCCATAGGTTAGAAGGTAAATGCCCTTTCCAGCACAGCTTGGCTAGTCAATCCCTGAGCTCATTTGTCCCAAGTCACTCCACCTTCTGTCATTAGACCTTAAGCAATGCACAAGTCTTTTCTCTAGTTGTCCCTTTCTATGCCCTGACTGTCAGTTCCTCCTCTTCACATGGGTCTAAACAGCACCTTCTCTAGGATTTAGACTAACCTCCTGCTGTCTCTCTGTGGTTGGTGTACCCTATCTACATACATTTCCTTCATATTTTCATAATAATTTGATACTAGGCCTGTGCCCTGTAAGCTCCCTTCAAGCAAATATTATCTCTGTCTTTCTACCTCTCCCAGAGACATGCATAACTCCTAAGGCAAACTCAGTGCTCCTTGTGTCCAGCCTGAACTCATGAAGGCAATAAGGTTGTTTTACACTTAACAATGCTAATAGCTGTGATTATTTGAGTGCTCATGGTGGATCAGACACTGTATGAGGCTTTATTTAATCCCTTAACAGTTTCATCAGTTCCGACAAGTGGCAGATAGAAGCCTAAGGCTCAGAGAGGTTAAATAACGTTGTTGAGTTCATACTATCTAACGCTCTTGACCTCTGACTCTTGACTCTAGTACAATAGGCATTTGATTGGTGCTAGCTGTTGCTTTGGGCTGATGTTATGGGGGCCAAGGAGCCGACAAGGAGGGGAGCACTAGACATAGTGCCTCTTGTCGTCAGGCCCTTGAAGACCAGATGTCACTAGAGTGTTTATTGGGAGTGCCATATCCCTGTGTTAGCATGGAAAGCTTCCTCTAACTTCAAGAGCTCATTTTCACACTCTCGCCTTCCCGGCCTTCCTTATTCTCTCCGGGCAAGGTGAAGTCTGAGAAAGCAAAGGAATTACCTTCACCGAATTCTTTGCTGATAAGACCCAGGGGAGTTTCCAGACACTTTCCTATGACTGTTCCAGCGGAGGACATGGCAGGAAGAAGCTGTGACTCAGCAGTGAAGAGCAGGGGACGGCTGAAAGTTCCCGGGAAGAAAAGCAGCAGCCACTGCACAGCTTCTATCAGGCCACAGCAGGAAACCACAGGTAGCCCGGGGACAGGGCGGAGGATCTCAGGATGAGAGAGAGAGAGAGAGAGAGAGAGAGAGAGAGAGAGAGAGAGAAAGAGAGAGAGAGACTTGGTGTGGAAAACCACAGTGGCCTTGGAGTCAGGTCATGGGGTAGAGACCTGACATTGCTACTTACCCACAGTGTGGCCACAGCTAGCTAGGTAAACCTCCTAAGATTGGGGCTTCTCCCTGCAGAGTGGAGCAGAAGAGAATAAGCCCGAAAGTGTTCAAGCACAGGTACCCCTGATAACAGTAGTATGAGGACAGGAGGGAGGGAAGGAAAAGGTGTCTGTGAGGCCACATGCTTGCTGTGGCTCCCCAGGCTGGGCCCTGGCTCAGCAGAACAGAGTGACCCCTAGCCCTAGAAGTCTGAGGAGTGTTTTCTGCAGGTTGCTGTGTTCAGGAAGGGCTGGATTAGTCCCAGTTTACTGTATTTGCACCATGTGTGCTTTGCTTTGGCAAGCTGGAAGTGCATGGCTGTGATACTGACAAGGGGTCTTTCCCTCCAGTGGTCAAGCTGGACTGGCTACTTATGCCCCAGGGACTTTGGATGTGGTGAATTTCCTCTAACTGTCTAGTACTGGGACTAATGAGCTCCATAGCCCAGCTGACACTTCCCCCTTCTTCCCTTCTTTAAGGGAATTTTAAAAAATATGTTTACAAGAAAGATGCTCATATCACTCAACATCGTTTCTTCTCTGACTAAAGCGCCAAGTGGCCTGACATTGTGTATGGCGATGGCTTGTTGTTAAGTCAGTAAGTCTACAAACCAGAGTGTCTGGGGACAGCATCTCACAGTCTTTCTGGGTAGATAGGCTTAGGGACTGAAGGTAAAGTCTTCAGAGAAGATGAGAAATCCAGATAAACAGGTTTCAGTGCCATATCCAAGGGCACAAACAGACTAGATCCCCTTTGCCCTGGTGCTTTGCCTGGAACCCAGACTGAATGCCTTTTGCAAATATGGAGGGTAGTTAGTGGTTGGGTGCACACTCTCTGCCACACTCACTGTGTTAAATATTGGTCTTGCCTATTTTATTTCCTCCCTGGGGTTTTGAATCCAGGGCATCTTATGTGCTAAACAAACACTGCACCTCTGTGGGAACTCAGGGTATCACATTACATTTAATCAGGTGTCTTCGACTATGACAATTTCTTGGATTTTTTTTCTAACTTCTTTAGACTCTCACAAATAGCCAAGTTCAAAGACATGGGAATCCACACACAGCCATGTGGGTTCAATTCTGGCCTCACCACTTATATCTGTATTATCCTCTATTGACTGTATGGTAAGCTGTTTCCAAGGGTCTAGGAATGTGATGTTTTCTAACTTTTTCATATATGAAACCAAGAAAATACATTTATATGTTAGTACGATACATGATGTCAAGTCTGGTGGCATAAGTAAGTCATTCTACTCATGGCCAGAGATGAGAGGTTGAGAGGTTGAGACACGTCTGTCACCTGCAGTGCTGGTAGGTCATGCTAGGAAGCTGCTGTCTGACACATATGAAAACAGTTAGATTCTGCCTTGGCTTGCACGAGCTTTCCATAATGTTTACCATAAATACAAAGATATGAACAGCAAGGAGCCCTGCAGACGGAGACAGTGATAGTGGCAAGTGCTAGGTGCCTCAGTAATATGTGTGTGTGTGTGTGTGTGTGTGTGTGTGTGTGTGTGTCTTTCTAATTGATTCTAATTGACAGCACTTGTCTTTTCTGATGGTAGCCAGCTAGTGAAACCTTATGACACATCACTGTACAAGTGTCTGACACTTGAAGAATGCAGAAAGTTTTGTATTTGGAAACAAGAGAGTGCAAGATCTTCCCACGCTGACCCACACTTCTGTCCCCAGCTTCTTCTGTGGCGCCATCATCTGGTATCACCTGGGTGTTACCATGGCCTTCACCTGCTAAGGTACATAGCACCTGCCTCCTTGAATAAACCAAATAAATCCCGTTTCTTGGAGAGAGATGGATGATCAATAACCACAAAGAGAAAAAATTGGTATAAGCCGAAGCATAACCCAGACTATATATGACTGAAAAATTCTTAACACTCTTAAACTGATACAAGATGATATTTTACATTTGCACTTTGTGATGTGTGGTGATTTGGTCATAGGTCAGCTAAAAATGAAATGGGTTGTTGTTGTTGTTGTTGTTGTGGTGGTGGTGGTGGTGGTGGTGGTGGTGTGTGTGTGTGGGGGGGGGTTTGCTGGTGATCTAACCCAGAACCTCAAGTGTGTTAGACAAGTACTCTACCACTGTGAACATCTCCAGATATAATCAAATTCCGTAAGGTTATGGGTTATTTTTTATTTTTAATAGAGAAAGCAGAAAAAATGAGATTTACTCAATGTGGTCACATTGGGAAGAGTCAAACAGTTCTAGCAATGCCCAAGTCCACATTCAGGGATCTTGACAGGGAAATAAAGTTTAAATAGGAAGCAAGTGATATACATAAATAGTCAGGTGTGATGTGGTCCTTTGCCCACCGTTGTCTCTGTTTCAAGTACTTTCAGCAAAATTATTCTCACAAGTTGTCAATCTTTCTCTAGGAGACAAGTTTCTCCTTTGGCTGACTCACAGGGCTTCAGCTATTTCCTCTCCCAGCAGGAGATTCCTGTAAAGATTCTCATTTCTTGAGAAACATTCTTTCAATAGACCCATGAAGTTATGTTTGCCCATGAATTGGTTTCTCCTGGTCTTACAAGTAGCATTTACAACAGCATCTGAGGAGCGTCCCCGTGATGAGCCACCACAATGTGTCACCCCTCACAGCATAGAAACTTGCTGAGGCCAGCATACAGCCATCTGGGAGCAGTGAGTCTTCAAGCATAACCTGGGTCTTCCTACACACATTTGAAAGCAAGTCAGGGTGAAGGGGATGAACAGGCTTCTAGCATCTACCTCTGTTCCTGCTGTGAGGGGCTGCAGCATAAAGGGACACTGGGACATGCTGCAAAACCCACCTGCGGAGGCTGTACCACACACTGAATGGGAACTGTCTGGTATCACAACACTAGTCATTGACCCCAGTTGAGCTTTGTACCCTTCAAGATAACATCAAAGTCAAACTGCGGGTCTGGCCTGTAAGTTTGCTGGCTCCATATTTACTAAGTACACATTTCCTGAGGCTGAGGAATTAGAGGTGGGTAGGGCTGATTTTCTTTTTCTTTTTTTTTTTTTTAAAGATGCTCAGATTTTTTTTAAAGATTTATTTATTATATGTAAGTACATTGTAGTTGTCTTCAGACATTCCAGAAGAGGGTATCAGATTTCATTATAGATGGTTGTGAGTCACCATGTGGTTGCTGGGATTTGAACTCAGAACCTTCAGAAGAGCAGTCGGCACTCTTAACCACTGAGCCATCTTGCCAGCCCAGGGCTGATTTTCTTTGCACTTTACAAACAGTGTACTAACACCACCTCTGTCCAAAGATTCTTATGCCTCTAAGACCCAGAGGGATTTGTAGATAAGTTCACACTGCTGATGCTGGCTTCAATTTTGTGTTTTTATGGGTTGCGTATGTTTGTGTATGTGTGTTTCTTGTGCTTTTTTTGTTTTCTCTCTGTTTGTTTATTTTGTTTTATTCTAATTTGTTTATCTGTTTTCCTCTTTGTTTTCCAAAGAGAAAGAAGATGTGGAGTACTTAGAAACTTAGTCCCGGGGTGCCTGGTTCTGCCTCTGTATTATTCCCAGCGTAGACTATTAACTGCAAGAGCCATCACAGCTTCTGAATATGCCCTCCATGCAAATGCCATACTAGCTAGTCAACCAGAGTGGCACTACCAACTTCAACAACTGTTGGAAGACAAGCAAACAAGGACACTATAGCATATACTCGAATTAGTCACTTAGATTAGGAGAGAGAGGGGACTATGGTGTTCTAAGGATAGGAACTAGCATTAGAGCAACCTTGAAAAAAGATAAAGAGGGGGAAAGAAGTGGAGAAAGAGGAGGTAGGATACTTTTAGGGTCCACAGATTTTAAAGGATTTTTAAAGTTGTGGAAGGTTATGGGTGGGAGGTATAGAGTATAGCAGGTTAAAAAAAGAGAGAGAAAATGAGACAGGAATGAGAGGGAAAGTATGTAAGTTGGACACAGGAAGAATAATAGAATGTGCCCAGTCTTCGAGTGGGTGATGGAAAGAGCATAAATATCCTAGAACTTAACTGAGGGAATACAATCAAAAGCAAAACCATTTTCATATGTATATGTGTGTATATGTGTGTATATATACATATAATTATATGAAAGGGTAGAAGTTAAAGATTAAAAATTAAAGAAATTAAAATAAGAATTTAAATACTAGATTACTAAATTAACCATAACTATAATAAAAATACTTTAAATTAAAACATAGCTCAGCATCTGTTCTGTGGTGTGGGGAGCTTTGGATTCTTTCCCTTAACGATGTTTCACGTAGCAAACTGCACCATGTGGGAGGGACAATGTGCAGTTGCAGCTAAAACCTCTAGAAGCAGATTTGAGCAGATTTGGTTATGTACAGCCTAAGAGGTTCAGGCCTCTTACCTTCTAAAGGGAGTTTTGGCAGTGTCTCCTTGGTGCTCAGTGCTGTGGGCGTGGCTGTGGGTGTGGTTGTGGAAGTGCTTTGACTTCCCTAGCATTGAGTGTTCATCTCCAGCGTGTGTTAGGGGGGACCCACTGCCTGGTGAGTCCCATGGTCGTCAGCTTTACCCTGCACTCTTTCTCAGCATCTCTTCTATCTGGAGGACCTATGTGAGATAGAAGGTCTTTCTAGCCGTTTCTGAGCGCCTGCAGCTGGATTGGATTTTTGCTGATTCATGGCTTCTGCTTTGGATAGCTCATCTGGATAAAGCTACCTTATAGATCTTGTCTCTTACAGGAATAGATTATAGTGCGTTATCTTGTGTGTGTGCATGTAGAGGACAGAGGTCAACAGTGGATGTCTTCTTCAGTTTCTCTCCACTCGTCTTCTTACTGAACCTGGAATAAACCAATTCAGTCACACTGATAGTGGCTGGGCTGGCCACTGAGCTCCAGAGATCTGCATGGACCTGCCCCACCAGTCTGGGGTTACAGACTGCAGGGGCAGGGCTCCACTTCCCCACTTAGCTTTACATGGATCCTCAAAGCACTTTACCAAATGAGCCATCTTCTTGTTTCCTAGTGCATATTTTCTTGGCTATTTTCTTTCACGGGATTTTATTGCCAACGCTAATCTGCCAGCATACCTGGAAGTCCTTTCTGCCTGCCTCCTTCACCGTTGTACAAAAACACATGCACATGCATATTTTATATGGCTACAAACCAAAGTTTTCATGAGATAACACTCACTTTTAATACATATGTTGTTAAGTATAAACATAAATAGAAAATAGTTAAGTAGCAAACATTGATTTATTAATATTCAAACGCAGCACAAAATATACCAAATTGTGTGATTCAAAGCTGAAAATGTTAGTTTTGCCTTTCTGCCTTAATTTCACAGCCATCGGGGCCATGCAAGACAACCTTAAAAACACACACCTGCCAGGAGCAGTGGTACTGACTTTAAGCTCAGCACTTAGGAGGAAGAGACAGACAGATCTCTAGGAGTTCAATATATATATAGTGAATAGCCAGCCATTCACTATATATATAGTGAATTCCAGACCATCGGGAGCTACATAGTGAGACCCTTTCTCAAAAACAAAACAGAATGAAAACAACCACACACACTTACCCAGCACTCTGTACAACCTGAGTTTTATCCCTGGCCCCAAACAAAAACAAGCACAGGTCTGGCTTAAGTATCAAGAGGAGACATCTGCGACCACAGAATGTGGGCAGGAAATGCAAACAGCAGACAGCACAGGTGAAACCCAGGGAAGTGACTTTTGACCTGAGGTGAAAGGTGACTTGGAGCAGCAGGGCTCAGATGAAGGAAGCTGGGGAAGGCCGGCTGGCAATGCTACTAGCAAACAAACACCTGGCCTCTTGCCACTGCAGCAGGAGGGAAAGGAATGATTTTCCTGCCAACAATGCCATGGTGAGAAGACATCAGATGAAATGCTTGCAAAATAAAACACGAGAAAACCAACACAAAACAAAACACCCTTACCAGCAAAATATGTGTCTAAGCAATAACAATAAGACAACAAAAGTACATTACAAACAACTAAGATATGAGAGAATTGTGGACAGAATATGTGTTGGATGGAATGAAGCTCCGGGTGTTTGTCCCACATTTGCTAGAGACAAGTAAATTAGAGACTTTTTAATTGTTCACACTGTGGAAATCAAATTGCTGAGGTTGTACAAGCGATAAAGCTTTGACAGGTGTAGACAGGCTTGGTTTCTGGCTCCAGAGGCTTGCTCCTCCAGTGGGCCTGCCCTCCCCTCTTTCCCAACGAGCTCTCTGTGCTCCCTGCATTCCTTGTACCTGAGCCCACCCCCACCTCCCCAGGCTCTGAGCCTTGTGCTGTAGATCCCAGAAGAAGAAAGGTCAGGACTAAGAAAACTGCCTCGGGCCTGCTCAGCCACCATCCTGCTGACTCAGCCTCTCCCTCCACCTAAGAGTGTACTAATAAGCAGGCTTCTGATTTCACCTGCTGTTCCTCTTCCTCCTGCCTGGACCTGGCTCTTATTGTACCTCACCCTCTGGGGTGGTGGTGTGCAAAGCTTGCCCTTTCTGTGCTGGGCTGGGGACTCTGCCTCTTAGTTCCTCTCTGCACAGCCCTTCCCACACACCCACAGTAGGCTCCTGAGCTGAGCATCCTTAGAACTGGTCGGTCTGCAAAGCACTTTGTCATTCTTTTGTGGTTGGCCTTAAGGAAGTCCAAAGTGACCCAGACTGGCAAAGCATAATACATTAGGTTTTTTTATTTTCTCTTTCTTTCTTTCTTTCTTTCTTTCTTTCTTTCTTTCTTTCTTTCTTTCTTTCTTTCTTTCTTTCTTGTGGTGTTGTTATTCCCCTTTGTTTTAGTATATATCTGAGAGATTTTTGTTCAAGTTGTTCCCATAGAAAGTGATTTTTAAAATGAATAATTTAAGTCAATCTCTCTCCATCTCGCTCTCCTTCCCTCCCTCTCTCTCCCTCTGTCACACCATACTCCCACCCCACCCCTCAATGATCCACAAAATGTTCTCTATTTCCTCTGGAAGTTTTAGGATGCCACCGACTAGATCCTCACTATTAAACATATATGACCGGATGAGACCGGTTGAGACTGGTTGAGCTCTGAGGCCATTCTTCAACCCTTGATTGCGACTGAGCAGCAGGTGTTAGGGATGGTGCTCATTTAGCCTCCTGTGTTCTCTGGACAGACTTGGTGATTGTGGCAGCTCCAGCAGCCTTCTTGCCCATAGCTTTGTTGATGTCCACAATGACCAATTTGTTTCATGTCACAGACAGCAAAATGACCTGGTCAGAAAAGCTCAGAACATGCATGGACTTGCCTGGAGCCATACTGATAATAGCTGTTTTGGCAGATTTCAAGAATTCAGGACCGCCGGGCGTGGTGGCACACACCTTTAATCCCAGCACTCGGGAGGCAGAGGCAGGCGAATTTCTGAGTTCGAGGCCAGCCTGGTCTACAAAGTGAGTTCCAGGACAGCCAGGGCTACACAAAGAAACCCTGTCTCGAAAAAACAAACAAACAAACAAACAAACAAAAAAAGAATTCAGGACCATCCCAGTCTTTCTTCCCTCCTTCCTGCCTCTTCCTCCTCTTCTTCCTCCTTCTCTTCTTCCTCTTTCTTTCTTTCTGTCAGTTTCTGTCTCTCTGCCTCTCTCTGTCTCTGTCTGTCTGTCTGTCTGTCTCTCTCTCTGTATGTGTAATATGTGTGCATGCCATGACACAAATATGGAGATGAGATGATAATTCTCCATAACTGGTTCTCTTCTTCCACCACCGGGTCATGGGATCAAACTTATGTCACAAGGCCTGTTTTTACCCACTGGGCCATCTCATCTGCACCATCTTTCAGTGTTTTAACAGAATGGCCATCAGTTTTTCCTTTCGGCTTAGCAAATTAGCAGGCAGTGAGAGCTGCATAGCAACCCAGTGCCGTGACTCAGCCAGCACTAGTTTGGCCTGAAGGGTTCAGAAAATCACCTGAGTGGTCAAGCCAGCTGCTTTCCCAATGGTGTGTCATTTTGGCCATTGCCAGAAATATTGCCACCATGAACATTTTAAACAGATACATTCTTGACACTGAAGACCACACTATTTTCAAGGAAAACTTCACTCTAAGCCCTGTAGTACATTTCAACAGATTTTTAACTAGATCAAGAGTGACACCAGGTCAGGTTTGAGAAACCCAGCCTCCACTCTGTGAACAGGGACAGAACTAAATCTCTGATTTTATAACTGTCCTGGAAAGCCTAGTAGGAGCAATCCCAAACCTACATCAGTGTGGTTCCGTGACGGCCGTCCTCACGGGTGAATTCTACCTCTTTCCTGTAGCTAAGGCCAGATCAGGCAGACTTTAAAATAAAGCAGTCCCTGACAGGACAGTCAAGGGTTTTCTAGGACAATGCCTCCATAGATCATGGCTCCTGTGGTGGCAGTAGCAGCCTTTAAATAATTTCTCATCTCTCTTTCCATCTACTTGACCTTGAGTCTCTTAAATACTTCTGCAAACCACTAGACCACCAAGATACAGACACCTACTGTGTTTCTTTGCAGCCAAGGCAGATCATGCTTATCTTGCCTCAAATGGCAGTTTCCAGGATTGAAGAAAAGATGAAGGGAGAGGGACAAAAAGTGAAGAAAGAAAAGACAGGGGCCACCAACGTGAAATCACACCTTGTGTAATTTGAAGACAGGAAAAAACTAATGATGTTAAGTTTAGAGAAGAAATAGCCGTATATGGCTCTATCTCTCCCATTCTACTAGAGGAAACAGCCTCATAAAGTTATCACTCGAGAGTAGCACCAGATGCAAGCTTGACTCATGAAGTCAGGGTGTTGTTTAACCCTGGGCTCTGTCCTTGCTGGAAAGCCACAGATTAGAAAAGAAAGTCTTTTAGCTGCAGACAGCCCTTGTGTCAGCCAGAGTGATATCACCTCAGCAGCTCCATGGTGAGCTGTTGTCTGCTGCCCCTGTGGATGAACCCCAACCTGATAACCTGGCTTGGCCTGACTTTTGGTTGTTGTATTTACTGGATGAGCCAGTTCAACACGCCTGAGCTGGACTGTAATTAACCTGGCCATCACCATAGTGACTGGGTCAAAAGAGTCCAAACCCTTTCTCTGATACCTGCCTATTCTTGGATAAATAATCTCATCAAGTATTACACAAGAAGGTGTTACACCTGTAACAATCCACAACTCCTCCCTAGTGTGCATTCTCCATAAAAATGTAAGTGTTATCTATTCTTAGTTGATAAACTCCTCTGCATAAGCTTAGAGTCTAAGTCAACTTTGGTTCCCAGTTTCCAGTGTGCCGGCTAGTAGTGAGTGTTCATACAAAGTCTATGAAAAAGTGGAAATCAGTGGACAAGTAATGAGGAAAGAGAAGATCAATTAAAACTAAAAGAGCACCACAGAGATTACTAATGTGTCTTACTGTTTCATAAAGACCTCAAGTTAGGACATCTTTTACCACTAACAACATACAGACAATTGCTGAATGCCTGGATTTGTGCTAGGTGCAAGGAAGACATTGCTGAACAAGAAGATGCAGTTTCTAACTTCTCTTCATGTGCCTCCAGATTAGTAGAGGAAACCAACATCAGGCAAGCTGTTCATCAAATGACAGCCATCAAGATAAAAGAGAAAGTGCAGGGTTCTAGGGCAGTATGTACAAGTCTGCTCAAGTCACCCTAAGGTGCAACCTAAAAGATGCTTATGAATCACCCATAGCAGGAGGAAACAACCACTGTGACCAGGAAGGATCTCTGTGTGCATCTGTGAATCAAATCATCTGAAGGGTAGAAGAGGACAGAGAGGCCGGGCAGAGTGACACTATGTGACACTGGGAAGGACAGTTTGTCCCAGTCTTTCAGGGCACAGGGAGCTACAAACAGGAGTTGAAATTTTAATTAATGAGAAGAAGAAACATTGGTAGTGAGTGACTAACAGTGACATCATATTTGTGTTTCTAAACAAAACAAAACAAAAAAACCCCAACAACAAAAAGAAATACACACACACACACACACACACTTCTGTCTGTTCTGTTAACACAAAAAGAAAGAACAGGAAGAAGGAATGTGAAGACATAAGCCTATGGCACGTCCAAACTCAATAAATACATGTACACATTAAATACATGCAAATATGTATCTGGGGATACATCAGTCCTCTATCAATAAAAACATAAAGCAGGGGAGGGAATGGGAAGCGGAGACTGGAGGAGATAAAGGAGCAAGGAGTACAAGAAGAGAGCACAGAGATATGGTATCAGGTTATGCTGTTGGATCAGAGTAAGACTCTACGTGCCAACAGGACTGTTTCCGGCCTGGATAAAGTCAACCCAACTTTGGCTTGTGTTAGGCCTCAAATTCCAAAGGGCAGTGCATGTGCCCAGAAATCAGTCTAAGTCAGTTCAGGCTGGAATACAGAAGGACTTTTAGCAGGTAATTCCTCAGGAATCTGTGAAACAGGTCTCTGTCAGCCAAAAGGAATCATTTTCATTATCTTCCCTTGACTCTGGTCAAAGAGGCATATGACTCTCCATTGACACACCCCTGTGCCTACCTAATCAAAGCTGCATTGGCCTTAATCACAGTTACTTGTTATGCACTTAAAAGTCCTTGCTAGGCTCCTGGCCCTCCTCAGCTCTCCAACTCCACTCTATTTTCCAGGCTATTATAGTCTACAGGCTTATCTGTTCCCAGAGACACATTCATTCTCTGTTTAAAGGCAAGGTTTTCCCTCAGCCATGATATTCTAGCTATTCTCTCTCTTCTTGTCTAGCTTCTCTTGTAGATAGAACTGGCCATGTCTTGTCTGTTTCTTTTTCTCTCTGCTCTGGGCTCTCCCAAATGCCCATGGATGTTCTCTGTCTCCAGCTGTTTGTTGGGTTGGCCATGGTAAAGGGAAAATGAAACAATGTGCTGCTATAACTCCCTACCCCCTCCCCAAAAATTCCACCGCACCATATATACAAGGGACTTACTCAAGTGGCATTTGTTAGCATTTGTAGTACCTTAGGAAGAGAATAGAGTGCCACTAGAGGGACGTGAACAATGTTACATAGGAATGGCCTCCATAGAATCACATGTTTGAATACATAAGGAGTTCATAAGGAGTGACACTATTAGGGGGCATGGCCTTGTTGGAGTAGATGTGATCTTGGAAGAAGTGTGTCACCATTGGAGGTGAGGGGAGTTTGAGGTCTCCTGTGTTCAAGCTACACCCAGTGTGGTGCACAGTCTTTTTCTGAAGCCTGTGGATGAAGATGTAGAACTCTTAGCTCCTCTAGCACTATGTATGCCTGCACACTGCTGTGTCCTGCCATCATGATAATGGACTAAACCTCTGAAATTATAAGCCAGCCCAAATTAGATATTTTTCTTTATAAAAGTTGCTGGTCTGGAAAAGTGGCTCAGTGGTTAAGAGCACTATCTGCTCTTCCAGAGGTCCTGAGTTCAGTTCCCAGCAACCACATGGTGGCTCACAACCATCAGTAATGGGATCTGATGCCCTCTTCTGGTGTGTCTGAAGACAGCTCCAGTGTACTTATATAAATAAAATAAATAAATAAATCTAAAAAAAAAAAAAAAGGAGTTGCCATGGTCATGGTTTCTGTTCACAGCCAATAGATACGCTAAGACAAAAAGCAAAGAACAGAAGACAAATCTGTTTAAAAAAAAAATTGCCTAACTGAGCCAGGTATGGTGGTGTATGCCTTTAATTTCAGCACTTGGAAGGCAGAGGTAGGCAAATCTCTGTGAGTTCTAGGCCAGATTGGTCTACATAGTAAATTCCAGGAAAGCCAAAGCTACATGGTGAAACCATCTCAAAATGACCAAAAAAAAAAAAAAATTTGCTGAACTGGCAGAGCTTGGTGGTTGCATCATTGTACACAAAAGAGCCAGAGCTGCACGGAAGAGGAGACATTGATGATAATACCTCTCTAGTGTCTTCCTTGAGGGTTTGGATGTAGGTGGTTATCATCCTCCTGGTTTAAAAAAAAAATGTAGTAAGGAGCTGCTGACTACCTCATTTTAAACAGGTAGGCTTTATAATGCATTGATCCAGATTGTGGTGACAAATCAGGGTCAGATGCATGGGTCTCTGAAATGGATGGTTGTACTGTGGAGAGGTGCTTTTAGAGCCACAGGGGTGTATGGGATCTAGGGAGAGACGACTGTGAAAAGAGAAAGTTGAGTGGATAAAGCCCAGGGTTCAGGAGAAGTCTTCATCACAAATGGACAGCAATAAAAGCTCTGAGAGAGCCTGGGTGTCACACGAACCTACCACGGATTCTTCTCTGCATGACTTGGAGCTTACTGGATCAACAACGGATGAAGGTCAGCCAAACAATTTGGCAACCTAATCTCTGGGCAAGGCTGGACCTGCACAATCATATCCTGATTACCCTAAAATAAGTCAGCCCAAGATCTGGGCATGTTAGCTACACTTGTAACCCCAGACCAGCCATCAGGAGGCCGAGGCAGGATGATTACAAGCTCATGGCCAGCCTGAGATACACAGCAAGATACTGTTTAGATGTGGTGGCTCAGTGGTGAAGAGCACTTGCTGCAGAGGGGTCATGTGATGGCTTACAACTGTCAGTATCTCAGTTCCAAGAGATCCAGCACCTGCTTCTGGCCTCTGAGTGCACCAGGCATACATATGGTATACATACATGTATGTAGATAAACACTCATACACATTAAATTTTCAAAAATTTTTATAACAAGGCAACTCATAAGAATGTTATGAGAACTGGAAACTTCTCTTGAGGAAGACAATCCACAGGAAACTCCTATCCTTGCCCTGTTTGTGGCTTTGACATATTGAGCATCTCTACAGGGGTGACTCAAATCTAACTCTTCAGCTATGAAAAGGGTCTTGCTTTTGAGAAGAGATAACCTGGAGAGTCTAATTGTACCATTAAACCCAACTTACAACTTGCACATCATTGAAATCCACCCAGTCAAGTTTCATGGTCTCCGTGAAACCAGCTCTGTGAATTTATTAAAAGCTATTTGTCAACTTAATTGCAGAAAACCAAGAAGCCCTACTAACCAAATTAATGCAAAGATGAGACTGAGGTGCCTTTCCATATGTGTCCCTAACCAAATGCCGTAGTCACCCAGGATTCACAGGTGCTATGAGATTTCCTAGTGCCTTAGAAGTGACAGTCTGCAAGGAAGAAATAAAAAAAGAAATTAAAGACTTTCTAGAGTTTAATGAAAATGAAGCCACAACATACC